>CM038703.1:26833061-27145561 GCA_021613375.1 Megaleporinus macrocephalus
TGTTGTTCTAAGCCTCCATTATCTCATCTCAGTGTGACCCTAGCTTAATGAAAACATCAGGTTCCCACCCGCCAAACCCACACTAGCAAGTAATGACGTTCAAGAAAATGACCATAATGGCACGTAATTGCCAGAATTGTTGAGTGCAAGAGGAGGAAGAACAAAGCAGTCATTTCTACCAGACTACCGTTCACTATGTCCGCCCCCATCTCAGTAGATTTATCTAATACCATGTATTTTGCTATCAACTGTTTTAGTTTCCTCAGCACACGAATTGGAGCCCTCATTTGAAAGGACAATACATTCTCTTAATTTATGCAGAACGTCTATGTAGGTCGTCTCAAAATCACTTTGCCTCCTGCTTTCACATAAGTTCATCCTCCCAATCAGGCAGAAGTACATTCCACTGTTTTTGGTCAGTGAAGTGAAAAGAGGAGCCCGTTTTGATAACTTTACCCTTCAAATCATCAGAAACAGCATCCAACGAGCCGTTTAATAGTCATTACCGTTCTCAGGGGAAGGTTCCATTTGTCAAGCACATTTGTACAGCTGGAGTGTTTCCTCTTCACTGGCACTACAGACTTCGCATAACTCATCCTCCATGTCTCCATGAAAAGGCAAAGTGACTGTTTTCCTTTGTTTTTCTTCAGAACTATTACAACGTAGAAGGAATTGTTTGTTACTGTCCTATTTTCCTGCACTCTGTGGCGTAGGGGTCATTTCATGGTCTGATAGCCTGTCAGGAAAGACTATAAAACCCTCATTCATCTGAGTAATTCTGCTCTTCAGTTCTGACTTCAGTTCCGACTTCATCTGAAGAATTTGTAGAGAAAAGATAAAAAAAATCATGACCCTTATTGTGACCTTTAAATCTAGTTTCTTCATTTAATTTTTAGGGATTCACCATCAAAACCACAAGTAAATACGCTCATAAACAACAGCAAACTCTCCTGCAGTTTTTATCTGTTCATTTCACCTGACAAAGCTATTTACTCAATTTTCCTCTAATAACTAAGGCAGTTCATCAGTCATGACACGTTCAGCGTCTGAAGTGTGTATCTTCAGCTAACAAGCTTTTTACCACAACTTGAAAACACAAGTCCACCCTCCAACCAAGCTGTTAGATAATATAACTGGTAATAAATTAATAATTTAACTGGTCTGATTTTAACTGCACCTTACACTCACTGTACTGCTGTTTACATACAATACTGGGGGGGGGGGTCTGGTCTTATAGCTCCAAGTTCTCTCTCCTCCCGAAATCAGTCTCCTCTCATAGTGCCACCATTCTATGAAGTCATGATCGCGATCTCACAAATTACCTCTGGGCCACTAGGGGTAATTCTTCAAGGTGAGCCGGCTGAACAATTGTAGAAAATGGTCCTCTGTTCTTCCAACATAATTTTAGATCAAGTACAACTTGGTAAGCCTTTCTTTTAGAGACCCTCCCTGAAATCTTGTTACCATTAGAAATATAGCTGTTTGCAAAAGTTGATCATGTGATATGCTTTGTTGATTTTTTAGTTTAACACATCCTCTACAGTGATCACACCTATTTATAGAATTTCCTGCAATTTTTAGCCCACAATGTCTATTTGATTGCTACGTTCAACATTTTGAAAAAATAAAACAGCCATATCTTTTAATGTAGACTACATGCTTTGTATGTTAAATCCAGCAAATGATTAGTAATTGTGTAAAAGTGTGTTTTCTGTAAAGAGTGTATAAACATTTATGTGACACACTCTTTACATATGATTCCTATGTGACTCAGACATTCACAGTCCAGACAAAAAAGCTAATGTTCATGCTAGTTATGCTAATTGGTAATCCACTGCCTTACATTTACATACTACATACTACAACAGAATGTCAGTTGAACTATTCATTTAAACTGAAAGCAAAAAGTTGTAAGAAGAGAAGAAAGAAAGTCAACAAACAGTCTTTCACTTTACATTAAGTATTGCAAGACTCTAAGTGAGGGGCTTCACACAGCTATAAAAAGTTGGGGGGTCATGCCAGGATCAGACTTCACAATTATTTAGTTATTTTGATGTTCACTGTGTCTGATTAGGCAAACTGTACGCAAAAGCAGTGCGCGAGTGTGACTCGGGTGTCCGAATATGTAGTGCTTTTGTCACTGTCCAAAAATAAATAAATACAAAATTACATCAATTGAACAGTGTAAAATGTCTTTTACACTGTTTCACATGATCAAGAATAGACAACAGTAAAATCCACAAAATAGTTATGAATATAATCTAATAATTTTAAATATAATATAAAGTTTTCATTTTGAAGATTTGTTTTGTTTTGTTTGTTTGGGCAGGAAAAGTAAAGATATTTCTATTTTTTCATTTGCTTTAACCTTTAAAATATTTTAAGTCATTCTATCTTGTGCAAAGCTGTTCGACAGAGCTGAAGCCAAGCTCAAGTGACAAATGTTCATATGAATTTCACTCTACTGACTAAAGCTTGACTGAAATCTCGGCATGTCTTTGGGGTGATGCACGATTTGTCAACTGTGACAAATGACAAGATAACTGGTATTAACATCTTTGTGGCTCACGTTTCTGTGACTTTCCCTTATTTATTCCAACCACATCCAATGTGTGCAACTTTAATAAAAAAGCTGTATTTATTTGAGTGTTTATTTTATTTTAGGTCAGCAGCATTGTCAGAAATAAAGGGCCAGACTTGACCTGGCAGTTTCCATGCCAACACAGCTTGCGTCCGGTATCCTGAGTTCAGAAGGGCTCAGCTGGCTTCGAGTTAATGAGCATGCCAGCACCGCACAGACTCAAGAGAACTGAATAGGAAGCTATTACTAGCAGCTGACTTCTAGGTGGAAAATAAAACTAAGCAAACTTAGATTCCTTTATAGATCCTGTTAAGTTGTTGGATGTGTTCAAGAAAGTTGGCAAAAAATCCTAATCAGGGATGTAACTAGGGGTTTGAGAACTGGGTAGCAGGCGAGACACCAAGATTTTATTAGAGCTACACTGCTAAGAAAAAAAAAAATCACAGAAAGTTTTGTGAAGATCCTGACTAATTCTATCATGTCCACATGACTAAAGTAGTAAATCAATAAATCTACGGACGAGAGTAAACAAAAAGATGAAACTGAAATAATTTGAGATAATTTACTAGAAACAAGCCAAATTATATTTAAAAATTGTGATTCATTTATTTATTTACTTGATTCAAATACCTTAAGATAAATACTTCATATAGACAGAAACTAGGAGTTAATAATTTAATAAAGACAAGCTTGCACTATTACCATTCATTTAACAATTTAATAATTTAAATTAATTACAATGTAATAATAAAAATCATACCTAAAAGTACACCAAACCAATATTATTATTATTATTATTATTGTTGTTTTGTTGTTGTTGTTGTTGTTGTTGTTGTTATTAATAATAATAATAAGAAGAAGAAGAAGACGAAGACGAAGAAGAAGAAGAAGAAGAAGAAGAAAGAACCATGGAAAGGAGTTAAAGAGATGTGTTAATATCTATACTTGTGCATATATGGATATCCATATAATACAGGTCGCCGTCAACATATAATAAAAAATATTATATACAAAATATTACAAACTAATATGCACATTTATTAAAAATGTAACATTTGTACAGCTGTGCATATTAGCAGTATGTTACAGAGGAGTTGCTGTAATACAGTAAGAAGTTTGGTTTCGTTAGTTTAAGTTCAGTATGTCTTGTTGTGCTGGTTTTGATGGTGTTTGATGGTCCTGAATCTTCTACCAGAGGGAAGTGACGTCCAGGATAATAGTAGTTAGTTTTGATGGTACGCTGCATCACCCTGCTGTTTTAGATGTCCTGAATTAGTCCTGAATTTGCTGGTTGAAAATCTGCCGTGCTTTCTTGGTTATGGAGACTGTGTTCCTCTCCCACTTCAGATTCCTGGATATGATGGTGCCCAGGAATGACTCCACAGTGGAAACCACCGAGCCGTTGATGTTGAGGGGCATAGGGAGGGGGTGTTGTACTTAAAGTCACCTCTATTGTCTTTTGCGTGTTAAGCAGCAGGTGGTTACTGCTGCACCACGAGACCAGCTGCTTGACTTTCCTTCTGGAGGCAGACTCATCACTGTTGGCTATGAGGCCCGCCACAGTTAACCATCAAATAGCCTTCTCCATAATGTACCTTACCCGGCAGCACTACTCAAGGGACCTAGTGCACCTGGAAACAAAGGGAGGAGACACAGGATGGACATGTGACCAAAACAAACAGAAACACGGCTAATACACAACTAGGACGGGGGAATGTAAACAAAGTACGTAGACAGACAGAACAAGGCAGGGCGTGACACAGACAATATCAGTATTAGTTCAGCATTCAGCACATTAACCTGGATGGGGTTTTGTTCCAGTCACCCACAGCTCATTTTCTGGGCTGCGCTGTACTGTTTTTTGGCTAATTCCAGTTTACTGTCATAGCTGCTGACCGAAAAACTTGTCTAGGAGCAACGACAGGTTTGCAATTCAACGTTTACCTGCAATCCTTATTTTTCAGACTCAGCTGCAGGTCAGATATAACGTTATAGGAAATGTATACAGCTTTTATATGTGCTAAAGTACATACCTAAGAATGGCTAGCTGGAGCATAAAGTGAGTTGTTGCTTAGTAACTAGTGCTCAATAGAATGGTGCAGTTCTTGTGAACAAAAAGCTTCTCAATCAGATCACGTCGTCAGCACGAACTGATAACTCTTGCATAATGTGGCAGTAGTTCACAGGGGCTCGCTGGGGCTCGCTGGGTCTCCTTGAGTGCGTGGTGGTGCACAGTGCACTGGCTGCATGTTGAAATTTCTGAAAGAGAAGTTACTGCGAGGGTAGATGTAGGCCGTGTAGGTCTTGTTTGCAGTGTAATTGCTTTGGCCATAATGTCAAAGCAGCTTCAGTGTTACCTCCCAGAAATAACTTTATATATTAGAAGGAGACAGAAAGCTAAGTTGTTATCAGTAGCAAAAATATATATTTGTTATCTGTGCAATTGTATTCTGTCAGCAGTCTGGAAAACCATTGCATTTTCATTACAACACTACCTGGCCTACTGTTCTAATCTTTTAACTAATCCTCGCTGTGGTGTAGGAATTTAGCCTGGTTCTAACAGGAACACAGTAAAGCAGTTAACTCAAGCAACAGATCAATTACAGATATGAAAAAGTCTTTCTGCCTTCATTGCACACATTCACGCTATAGCACACGTTCATGGTCATTTGCTGCGCTGTAGTTTTTCCTTTTTAGGCTTAAATCCAACTGCTTGCACGCTTCGTTTCATTTTTGCTGGCATCCAGATTATGGCATGGGTGGGATTTGGCACGGGTTTACAGGGCAGTCAGAATCAGTAGGTCAGCAACTAGAAAATGAACTGGGCCTTTCTTAAGCATAACCACACAATAATAATAATAATAATAATAATAATAATAATAATAATAATAATAATAATAATAATAGTAATAATAATAGATGATACTCTGATCCCCTAATTTAACTCTTGGAGTCCAAAATCAGGTTTTTAGACAGACAGGTATGCTGTTGCAAGTTTTCCAGACCTAGTTACAGTTGCTAGGCTATGGAGGCTATTGGCACACAAATTTGCTACAGCACCATCCTGAGGCAGGTCAGCACTGAATTCAATTAAGAGTACCATAGACAGAAGCTGGTCGATTGTGTATGAAGCTAAACAATGACATTTCCTTGAGTCTGTTTTTGAGCCCAGCTTCAAGTAGAATAACAACATATCATACATCATAAGTCACATAAGTGACCTATAAAGGAAGCTGGAGGAAGTATTCGAACAGAGCTTATCATCAGCTTGCTAGTAAGCTGTGAAATTACAACTTATAAAGATGTATTTTATTTAGCAGGGGTGCCCAATCCTGGTGAGAGTTCAGATCTAACACAGAGTTAAAAGTTCAGATCTATTATTTAGGTACTTCAATACCTGGTTCAATACCTGGATCAGGTGTGAAAGACTGTGATTGGAACTAAACACTCTAGTGTGGTAGATCTCCAAAGACAGGATTGGGCACCCCTGTCATGTGGTTTATGTCTCACTAAGAGTGCATTCACACCTACCTTGTTTGACCTGGACCTTCAGCCCAAACCAAAACAGCAGGTGTGAAAAGTCTGACCAAAAGGGGTGGCCTCGGTCCGGATCAAACAGAATCATAGTTTTGTTTATTTGCAGTGTGAAAACGCTTTTTTGAAAATGTTCTGTATTTCCGGTAAGTGGAAGTTGACACAGGTTATCGTAGCCCATCCAACAACAGAGGAAGAAAAAGAATGGAAGAGAAGTAGAAACAAGTCAGGTTAGTAGACAACATCTATTGTAATTTGATTTAAAGAAGTAAAAAAGTTAAAAACACATAAACGAGTCGAGGGAGGGAGAGAAAGAGAGAATATAACAGACAGGAAATCATTGAGGTATATAAAAGTGTTAGGTGCAAGGGTGCGTGGACCTGCACCTCTAAATTAGTTTTTTAAACTGAAACTTCTGAAGGTTTACGTCTACATGTACAAATATGGGAGATCTATCAGGTTTGTTTCAAGTTTGCATCTCTGGTTACATGTGTGAAAATGGCAAGAGGGCCTAAAGTGAAGCTACTCTAAGGCTTGTGAAGACTATGACTCTATGGCACTGCATATAGAAGTTATTGATTTGTTCCATTTTCTATTTTTGTGTGTAATAAGCTCTTACAAAAATAGAGAGTGGAGTAGTAACTTGTAGTAATGGTAGTAATGGTAATGAAAAGCTAGTTGTTAGTTAGCAGGCAGCTGAATGATACAGAACTTCGAACACAAGAACACCTCTCAACCAATCAGATTGACTACAGAAAAAACAACAAAACACGAGCACTGACACGGTGAAATGCAAACTTCTAAGACACTAACCTAAGCACCAAGATATCAACACGGCTGCCTTCAGTTTTGGACACAGCTGTAGTTTGTTAACAGAGCCTTTTTAAATGTATTACGTACAGTGTGTTTGTGTTCACCCTGTCCAAAGTAAGACATGTATAATTAAAGCTTTCTGTGTGCTACTGTGTTTTTAATCACTTTCAGAATTTAATTCAAATCAGGACTTTTGTTTTCATGTCATATAAGGTATTTTGTAGGACCACTTTTTTGTTAGATCACTTTCTTAACAGCGTTGAGAAATTACATGATTGTCCTGAGAGCGGCGTCAGCCTTTAAAAGATGAATAACTTATAGGTTACATGCGTAGATGTGCCTTTACTTTATGTAATTTGCCTTTACTTAACAAAATAAGTCCTATATTTTTTTTCCTGCTCTGTAATGTCCGAAGCTCCTCACATGACTACTCGGTCTCGTGCCTTCTCCGGACTCTCTGTGGCTGCATTGGGCTTCTGTCCAGGCAGCCATGTGTGTTTGATCTGATTCGTGTTGAAGTGTTTTTTACTGTCTGCGTGAGGCCCTGAGGCCCCAGGCTTCTGCCTTTATGCGGACCATGCTGTCCTGTCAGGTCCAGCAACAGTCTGACAATCTAACACTATTATGTGCAGACAAAAACGATCACAATAACACTTCTACCAAGTTTCTCAGGTCTTTTTTTCTCATGCAATTGGCAGTGGGATTGTGTCTCATGATCAGGCCTAGCGATGCTGTGTCATTATTTTGAGAATAAATGTTTATTTTTCTCATAGTGCATGGAGTTTATGCCTCCTAACGAAGACTAGGCCACATAAGCCACATTTCCATTGCTTCATAGTGCGGATGTTTCCTTTTGTTATAAGAACAAACAGGAATTACACACAGTGCGTTCTGCTGATTGACATGTACAAGAGGTTTTATATTGTGTGCAATGCTTCTATATACTCATGTACATGTAAAATAAGCATAATTCACTCAAATCATTACAAATCACATGACAAAGTGGCTACAAAGACAGTGGCTGCTTTGTAGCATGGTAGCCATGTGTTAATATATGTAGAGCGGCCATGGACTACAGATAGGAGGGCATTTTTTTTTTATTATTATATTTAGCTTAACTTGCCTCTAAACACATCACAAATCTTAGTTTAAAAGGCATATAGTGTAAGATAACTAGCAATAACACTATGACGTAGCTAGCTAGATGTTTGCCCTAAAAGACAATTTTAAATGTTTAATTCTCGTTACGATTAGCCGGGTAGCTTATTAATGTTAAATCAAGTTACATAGCTAACTAACCAAGTCCTCACTAGCTGCTAGCAAACTGCCATTATGTTTTTGCTGGCAACCCTTTACTACAACTAGCTAAAGAGTTAAGTCAGTGAAGTTCAGTGCTGTTTATTTTTTTTTATTATTTTTTGTCTTTTGCGCACTTACAGGCAGAGTTGATAAGAAAGGAAATAAAATTCATATTCTATTCATATTCTTTATTCTGTTTATTGTATTTTATTTTTATTTTTTACTTTAATTAAATATTTTTAATTAGAATATGTGCTTGTCTGGTGTGCTTAGTATGTTACATGACATAAAATTCCATAAAAAAGTAAACAGATTCTGATTCAGTTTTAATATAACCTACATAGAGTAAATTCACCTTTAGAACCAATAACATGTTAGTTAAACGTATCATATCTGCATGCGACTTTATAAGGTCGTAGGATCATATAGGCTCATCTTTTGTTTGATGAGCCAATCAACCTCTGTTTTCTGCTCTTTATATATTCTTTATGTATAATAAAAGTATGCTGATATGTATTTTGGCATTATTTAGCAAAAGTAATGTAAAAGTCAACTTCATACCCCTCAAACCATTAGTTTAAATATGTGTGTGCTCTTCACTACATGTTAGTTTGGACTTGAACATATGTGATGTGGTTCTAGGTCAGATGTTTAGATATTAAACTTCTGTCCATTTCACCCCAAAGTTTACTCCATTTACTTCAGACTGAAGAAGCAGAGATCGAGATTTGCCCTGCCACCCGCTGTAGTGCATGCTTTCGTACTGAATACTGCCTGCATGAACAGAAAGATCGTACAGCTCAGCTGTATAAGTTCTCTGTGTTTGGCAGGAGCACAGAACCGCAATCTTGTTCAGATTTATACCTCTTTAAACATAACTCTTTAATTGAATGCTCTTTTAGTAAACACAGCAGCAGAAGAAAACAAGAACTTTGGCCAACACCGCCAGGCTGCCACACTGCTCCACAGCAGGTCATTGCCATCCACAGTTCAAGCATCCTCACTGCCGCCTCTTTCACTGTGCTATTGCCATCTACGCCTCTCATCCTCTCTGTGCTGCCTCTTCTTCCCCAGTCCTCAGCTAGCCCCTGCCTTCCCTGCGGCGTCACCTTCGAATTTATGATAGATTCGCTCCTGTGTAGTCCACTGGGGGGCACTATCCCACCCTTGACACCGGTGTGACATCAACATAAGTTGGGTAAAATATAGCGTCAGCAAAGCAGGCAGTCACTTCTAACCACATAACTCTTTTTAACTTACTTACATGTTTTCTCGTCCTGCAAGTCCAGCACGCCCATCAGCCTCTGTGTGTTTTAGAGAAGCTAAAGAAACTATAAATGTTGCAGATTCAATCTGTTTATTTTGTAATCACTTGAATTCAGAGCCGATCCTGTTATCCCTGGGGCCCTAAGCTAAATTCTACAAAGGGGACCTCCTACCTGACCCGTGCCATGTAGACCATTTACACCTAACACCCCAGTCAGTGCTCCTACAACAATCCCCACTCCTCTATGTGCTGCTGTAACAGTAGATAGACCTAAACAGAACAGAATGAGGTAGAAACACATAATACTTGTCAATCAATTAATATTCACCCCTTCACTGACAAACCTAAGAAATGTTTAAGCAATGTGTGTGTGTGTGTGTGTGTGTGTGTGTGTGTGTGTGTGTGTGTGTAGAGGCTACCGCGCACATATGGGCTTAATTCACCCACACAAGCACGTAAGTCATTCACACAGGGTGTCCTGGCCCTTTAAAAGTCCACTGAGAGAGTCAGTCTCACGCATCAGCTTTCCAGTAGTGTTTATCTTACCGAGTTACCGAGTTTTCCTCCGTGGGATTTTGGTAATACAGTCTCAAAACTCTTAGATGGCTGCAGGAAAAGTGTGTCATCACACCCATATTTTCTCTGGACTGCTCTCCAAAGGCAAAAGCATGAGTTTCATTTTATGCGTGCCCGTATAAACACATGTTTATCTTTTCGAGCTGCAGTTTGTAAACACCGTCGCTCAGTGGCATCCATCAAACGCAGTAAATAGTCACAGAACACGGTCAGGCAGACCTAGAGATGCAAAGCCGAGCTAGCACATCAACTTTTGTTTGTTAAACATTACTTTTATTTGCTGACATGGAACTTGGGGAGGAACGGGCACAGGTTTACCTGAATCCTCTTCCCACAAATCACTCATAGTGTTCTTTTTTCTTTCTTTTCTTTGTGAATAGATGGATGGTTCCACTTTATCCTCTTATTAAAGTTGTAAACAATAATCAGCTTTGACATGGGGGCATAATTTACGGGGCCTTAAGCAACAGGCATATTGAGCATATAGGGCGTTCAGGCTCTGCTCGGACTGCAGTACCACCTCAGTTCAAGCCGAGCTTTACTTTGTCAGTTGAAAAAAAAATGTGATGTTTCACACTCAGTTTCAATCATTTCCTTGACCATATTCACACTCCTGTTGAAAAAGGCTGGACGTGTATGCTCCAGAGAGTGATGGTTTTCCATTACATCCCTATTCATTATCTTCATGACTGTCAAACTCTGCATGAACTCGCAACCTGTTTGTGGCAGTTCTGTAATCCCGTCTTACACTTATATTGAACTCCTCACATCTCCTGCGGATATGTTCTCTGTTACATGGGCACGAAGCTGATGGGAGTGCTATAATGATCTCACATCTGACATCCTGTATTTGCCTGATGCAGTCAGTTTGCTGGCAGATCTTTATCTGGCAATTTTCTGACAGGCTTGTAATTGACTTCTGTTTCTTCTTCTGGCGTTCGAACGTCCCTGTTAATCAAGCGTGTATTAGAATTCCTCTGTTGACCATTACCACTGTCGCCCTCAGTTTGCTTATTAGCAGCCAATCACAATCAGTGGTGACTATTGGATCCCAACCTTTGCTTTAGGACCCCTGTTAAACCATGACAAATAAGCCCACTTGTAGAATAACCCTGTTAGTATCTCTATAGGAGGCTATTAGTTAAGCTAATAGTGATTCAAATGAACAATTATTTGACTGTTCCACATTAAACTCACACATTCGAAGCTGCTAAAACACGTTAAGTCTACTTAAAGCTTGTGACAGACATGTTATCGTATGTAGCAGTTTCTCCGTGACTCAGGAGTGAGCTCTGGTATAGAGCTGTCATCACTATTTTTCATTTCTAACAGCCCACTGATTTGGCTGCCACCTTCATTCACAGTCAGATATACCCAGCACTCGAGGAAAACCTTGAGTGACCTTTTTTTTTTAAACGGGTCCTGCCTATTGTAATCAAATGTCATTGGGTGATGGGTAATCAAGCATGTTAGACCTTTTCTTCCACAATAGAACCCCTAAGAAACAGGAGAGCTGTTCCAAGAAATATAATCTTTTTGTTTCCATCCAGAATGTAACAATCAAACATAAGTTGCACTGGCATACTTGCCAATAGAAGTATGACTTTACTGATCAAACAAAGTTATAGACATGCATTTTTAGTTCCTAAACATCATTAGGCCTTGTCAGAAGGTCCTCAGACAATAATGCTGTGAAAAGCTTTATGCAAAACGAAACTGAACTGAGCATCTACTGCAAATGAGATAGAATTGAATTAAATACAGTGTTTAAGGCGGCAAAAGACTCTGTATGGAGCATCCTGCTCTGTCTGTGTCACTGCGATGAGATCAGCCTTTTGGAAATGACTCAGGAGCAGAACCGGTCACAGTCACAGTGAACCTGGAAGGCCAGAAACCCGCCGCAGCTGAATACAGCACAGCCTTTTACAACCACTCACCCGATCAATTTCCGCCCTGCGTCCTCGCTAAGCTCGGCCCATAAGCGCCTTTCCAGCTGTCCTTACTGTTGCCTGTGTATTCTCTGAAATATCAATACCTTTTGATGCACTTTTCAAAATGGTGGACAGTCAATGTGTCAATGAGTCACACAAGTGGAGGGAAGGCCCAGTCCACTTCTGAGAAATCAAATTTTTTCTTTTTTTATCCCATCCCCCACATCAAAGCTGCCATGTCTTCTCCAGGGATCAATGATGCACTGAACAGGATTATATACATATATAGACATCTTTAAAACCATCTCTGTGTCTATAGTTGTTGTCCCCTTTTATCAGCTCCACTTGCCATTCAGGTCTTTAAATGCAGACTGAAGACTCACTTTGTGAAGCACTCATAAGGACTAATCTACTGTATTATTGAAATGAACTGCACGTCTGCAGCTGCGCTTCACTGTTTTATCTGCTAGGTTGGAACACTGGCTAGGTATTGCACTTCTACAGTATGTAACCTTGTATTTCATTCTCTGACCTCTAGGTATTTCTGTCTTGCTAGGAATTCCTAGGTATTGCACTTGTACTGTATCTAACCTTGTATTTATCTTCTTACTAGGTATCTGTGCTGGCCCTTGTTTGGGGCAGTGTTTGAGCTCAAGGGTAGTTTGAAACTAAACCTGTTTGTGTGTGGTGCATCATCAGAGGAGAATCAGACAAGGATGACTACAGAATGTTGAGCAGTGGGAGTCTTGTATCAATCAAGACCGGGCAAAAATTCTTGCAGAACTGATCAACCATAATATTAAACTACATCCTTGTTTCTACACTCACTTTCCATTTTATCAGCTCCACTCAGGAGCACTCTATAGGAGCTCTTTGTAGTTTTGTACTTACAGGCTGTAGTTCATCTGTTTCTCTGTATGCTTTTATATCCGTGTTCTTCAGTAATCAGGGTCCCCACATGACCACCACAGAGCAGGTAATATATGGGTGGAGAATAATTCTAAGCACAGCAGTGACACTGATGTGGTGGGGCTGAGCTAGTGTGTGCTGTGCTGGTACAAGTGGATCAGATACAGCTGTTCTGCTGTGAGAATCAGATGGACTACAGTCTGTAAGTGCAGAACTACAAAAATGCTCCTATAGGGTAAGCAGAGCTGATAAAATGAACAATGTATGTACTCATAAGAAAGTTATGACCATATGTATATATATTTGTGTGTGTGTGTGTGTGTGTGTGTGTGTGTGTGTGTGTGTGTGTGTGTGTGTGTGCCTGTGTGGGGGGTGGTGTGTGTCTGTAATTTAGCCAGGGGTGCCCAAAGGCATCAATCAGCTTTATTTTCAGATCCTCAGCCAGCTGCTTAGAGGAGTCCATAGTTGTTAAGTGTTAGTGTTACTGTAATTACATTGATTGGACATTTGTGTTATTCGGATTCTGATGATGACTGGAAACCTATACGGGGTGTTTCCTGCCTTCCGCTCAATGTGCACTGGGATGGGCTCCAGCATCCCCCGCCACCCAGCTGGATAAGTGGTTTTAATGAATGAATGAATAATACTAATGATGTGGTCTCATTTTACTCCAGGGATCTAAATGACCAGTTGAAATATTTCGGCCTCCGACACAAAAGTACTTCCTAGTAAAATGTTGCTAAAATTGAGATGATTTTGCAGAAAATTTAGTATGAACTGTTTTGCTCACTTGATATATAAGCTTAGTTCAACATGTTAAATAAACAACGCTATTGTGAGTGCACCGATGCAAAGAATGTTCTATTTATAACACTATTATAAAGCATCACCTCCATGTAATAGGCACTAGAAGGAAACACTGTGAGTTCTAACCGTTTTATATATATATATATATATATATATATATATATATATATATATATATATATATATATATATATATATATATATATATTTATGAATGGAAAACAGACTTGGCTGCAGTGGCGAACTGCGAGTATTGGAGCTAGGACGGCTGACAGTGTCAGAATTCTGTCAAAACCACTTTTACAACAATGGCAACTTCTGCTTGTGTATCTGTAGAATTTTAGTAGTTTGTTAGCAACAAAGATTCGGAAGATCACTTGCTAACAAGGCTGAAGTTAGCTTCTTATTGGAATTTTCCAATCCACCTTAAACAATGCAGCAGTTATAGAACCTTTAGCCCACCTACTGGAAAACAAAACATGATTGGTTGATTCCTCTGTGATTTCACAATTATGTTGATGGTGACACATTAGACCTTCTTTTTAGCTCTTTAGTCCTAACCAATTGGTGAGCTTGCTTACCTATATCTATCTAGATACCACCAAGAAAATCAATTCTTGATTGGTCAGTTTTAGTGTTGGTCAGCTTAGTGTTTCAAGAAGCCTGTGTTTCCATCCAGAATTTAACAAGAGCATTGCTGACATGAACTATATTGCCAAAAGTATTTGCTCATCTACCTTCACACGCATATGACATCCCATTCTTAATCCATAGTGTTTAACATGATGTCAGTCCACCCATTGCAGCTATAATAGCCTTAACTTTTCTGGGAAGGCTTCCCACAAGTGTGTTTATGGGAATTTTTGACCATTCTTCCAGAATGTACTCATTGTACTTTCTATTGTAGGCTAAAATATATAGGCCTAAAATATGGAATTGCTAACTCGGCCTCTTTCACTTTCGCTAAAGACCCCTTTGTTAATACAAGTTAATTTATGTAATAAAACCACTTGTTGTCTTGCAATTACTGGTAAACATTTTTCATAAACACAGAAGTATTTCTTGATACTATGTTTGAAAGTAGCCTTTAAGTAATGTATAGCCAAAGTTTTTCAGCCAGACACTGTAGCGAATCAAAAAGCACAAATGGACCTATCCAGAAAAGGGATTTTTAAACAAGAGGGAGACGTGAGCTCTGTGTTTGGCAACCATGCAGTGCTGTGATCTTGTCTGTGACAGTGCTCTCGCACACATCTGTTTATCTCCGCACGTCAGGGATGAGCACATACTGGGCCCGGGGAGTGTGTGTGAGTATTGGTGTGTGTTTGCGGGTGCATGTGCATGCAAGTATGCATGGAGTGCATTTGTTGTTTTTTGTTTGTATGAAGGAAATGAGATTCCTTGTATTTATATAAGTTTATGGTCAGGCAGTGGCCACTCTTGCTCTTTTAGAAGTCTACATGACAGCATGCTTTGTGAATGAATCGTGTGTCAGTAATATGAGTTAAGAAGGAAAATGCTGGTGTTTCTTTGTAGTCATGCATTGCATGTGTGTGCATGTATCAACATTTTTTCTACATTAGATCCCTTTATAAAGCAGGAAATGCCCCTAATTCAGAAAACACTTTCATTACACTGGCTGGTTTGTGTGCGTGTCTGCGTTTCATTTAGTACATAGAGTTTGTGGAAAAAACAGAGAAAAACAGGGCTAACTTCTTGTTTAATTAAAACAGGCACATATAAACCCTATTTCTTATTTTTTTAATCAAAACATGAATCTGGGATTTATTTTTTTCCTTTGACACTTTGACTAACTGTCCAATATATCCACTGGCCAAAATTACATTTATTTTGTAAATATAAACAAATATAGATGTTGATGCCTGCAACACACTCAAGAAAGAGTCATGTTTATCACTGTGTTACATTACATTTCTTAATTATACTTTCTAATGATTTAGGGACCTGAGGCTGCCGCTGCCCAACAGGCTGTGCTCACCATCATTGTTCAATTCTCCTCTTTATCATGCACTACACATTTTCAATAAAAGTTTAGAGAAAATCCCTATATATTCCTCCACATCAATAGTACCTTAATACTTATGCAAGTCACTCATGCTGTGAGCAAAGATGCCCATCATACCTTGACAAATGTTGGCTTTTGTACCTTTTTCTAATAACGTTTGACTGGTAGTGTAACTAAAACGTTTGGCTGGTAGTGTAACTAAAAGTTTGACTGTTAGTGTACTAAAACGTTTGACTGGTAGTGTACTAAAATGTTTGGCTGGTAGTGTAACTAAAACATTTGACTGGTAGTGTACTAAAACGTTTGGCTGGTAGTGTAACTAAAACGTTTGGCTGGTAGTGTAACTAAAAGTTTGACTGTTAGTGTACTAAAACGTTTGACTGGTAGTGTACTAAAATGTTTGGCTGGTAGTGTAACTAAAACGTTTGACTGGTAGTGTACTAAAACGTTTGGCTGGTAGTGTAACTAAAACGTTTGACTGGTAGTGTACTAAAATGTTTGGCTGGTAGTGTACTAAAACGTCTGGCTGATAGTGTTACTAAAACGTTTGGCTGGTAGTGTTACTAAAACGTTTGACTGGTAGTGTTACTAAAACGTTTGGCTGGTAGGGCACTAAAACGTTTGGCTGGTAGTGTAACTAAAACGTTTGACTGGTAGTGTACTAAAACGTCTGGCTGATAGTGTACTAAAACGTTTGGCTGGTAGTGTTACTAAAACGTTTGGCTGGTAGTGTACTAAAACGTTTGACTGGTAGTGTACTAAAACGTCTGGCTGGTAGTGTACTAAAACGTTTGGCTTGCAGTGTTACTAAAACGTTTGGCTGGTAGTGTTCTAAAACGTTTGAATGGTAGTGTACTAAAACGTTTGGCTGGTAGTGTTACTAAAACGTTTGGCTGGTAGTGTTACTAAAACGTTTGACTAGTAGTGTACTAAAACGTTTGGCTGGTAGTGTTACTAAAATGTTTGACTGGTAGTGATCTAAAACGTTTCACTGGTAGTATACTAAAACGTCTGGCTGGTAGTGTACTAAAACGTTTGGCTGGTAGTGTTACTAAAATGTTTGACTGGTAGTGTACTAAAACGTTTGGTTGGTAGTGTTACTAAAATGTTTGACTGGTAGTGATCTAAAACGTTTCACTGGTAGTGTACTAAAACGTCTGGCTGGTAGTGTACTAAAACGTTTCTCTGGTAGTGTACTAAAACGTTTGGCTGGTAGTGTTACTAAAACGTTTGACTGGTAGTGTTACTAAAACGTTTGGCTGGTAGTGTTACTAAAACGTTTGACTGGTAGTGATCTAAAACGTTTCACTGGTAGTGTACTAAAACGTCTGGCTGGTAGTGTTACTAAAATGTTTGACTGGTAGTGATCTAAAACGTTTCACTGGTAGTGTACTAAAACGTTTGGCCGGTAGTGTTACTAAAACGTTTGGCTGGTAGTGTTCTAAAACGTTTGACTGGTAGGGTACTAAAACGTCTGGCTGGTAGTGTACTAAAACGTTTGGCTGGTAGTGTTACTAAAACGTTTGACTGGTAGTGTACTAAAATATTTGGCTGGTAGTGTTACTAAAACGTTTGGCTGGTATGTTCTAAAACGTTTGACTGGTAGTGTTACTAAAACGTTTGGCTGGTAGTGTTACTAAAACGTTTGACTGGTAGTGATCTAAAACATTTCACTGGTAGTGTACTAAAACGTCTGGCTGGTAGTGTTACTAAAACGTTTGACTGGTAGTGATCTAAAACGTTTGGCTGGTAGTGTTACTAAAACGTTTGGCTGGTAGTGTTCTAAAACGTTTGACTGGTAGGGTACTAAAACGTCTGGCTGGTAGTGTACTAAAACGTTTGGCTGGTAGTGTTACTAAAACGTTTGACTGGTAGTGTACTAAAACATTTGGCTGGTAGTGTTACTAAAACGTTTGGCTGGTATGTTCTAAAACGTTTGACTGGTAGTGTTACTAAAACGTTTGGCTGGTAGTGTTACTAAAACGTTTGACTGGTAGTGATCTAAAACATTTCACTGGTAGTGTACTAAAACGTCTGGCTGGTAGTGTTACTAAAACGTTTGACTGGTAGTGATCTAAAACGTTTGGCTGGTAGTGTTCTAAAACGTTTGGCCGGTAGTGTTACTAAAACGTTTGGCTGGTAGTGTTCTAAAACGTTTGACTGGTAGGGTACTAAAACGTCTGGCTGGTAGTGTACTAAAACGTTTGGCTGGTAGTGTACTAAAACGTTTGGCTGGTAGTGTTACTAAAACGTTTGACTGGTAGTGATCTAAAACGTTTCACTGGTAGTGTACTAAAACGTCTGGCTGGTAGTGTTACTAAAACGTTTGACTGGTAGTGATCTAAAACGTTTGACTGGTAGTGATCTAAAACGTTTGGCTGGTAGTGATCTAAAACGTTTGGCCGGTAGTGTTACTAAAACGTTTGGCTGGTAGTGTTCTAAAACGTTTGACTGGTAGGGTACTAAAACGTCTGGCTGGTAGTGTACTAAAACGTTTGGCTGGTAGTGTTACTAAAACGTTTGACTGGTAGTGTACTAAAACATTTGGCTGGTAGTGTTACTAAAACGTTTGGCTGGTATGTTCTAAAACGTTTGACTGGTAGTTTTACTAAAACGTTTGGCTGGTAGTGTTACTAAAACGTCTGACTGGTAGTGATCTAAAACATTTCACTGGTAGTGTACTAAAACGTCTGGCTGGTAGTGTTACTAAAACGTTTGACTGGTAGTGATCTAAAACGTTTGGCTGGTAGTGTTCTAAAACGTTTGGCCGGTAGTGTTACTAAAACGTTTGGCTGGTATGTTCTAAAACGTTTGACTGGTAGTTTTACTAAAACGTTTGGCTGGTAGTGTTACTAAAACGTTTGACTGGTAGTGATCTAAAACGTTTCACTGGTAGTGTACTAAAACGTCTGGCTGGTAGTGTTACTAAAACGTTTGACTGGTAGTGATCTAAAACGTTTGGCTGGTAGTGTTCTAAAACGTTTGGCTGGTAGTGTTCTAAAACGTTTGACTGGTAGTGTACTAAAACGTTTGGCTGGTAGTGTTACTAAAACGTTTGACTGGTAGTGATCTAAAACGTTTGACTGGTAGTGTACTAAAACGTTTGGCTGGTAGTGTTACTAAAACGTTTGACTGGTAGTGTACTAAAACGTTTGGCTGGTAGTGTTACTAAAACGTTTGGCTGGTAGTGTTCTAAAACATTTGACTGGTAGTGTACTAAAACGTTTGGCTGGTAGTGTTACTAAAACGTTTGACTGGTAGTGTTCTAAAACGTTTGGCTGGTAGAGTAACTAAAACGTTTGGCTGGTAGTGTACTAAAACGTCTGGCTGATAGTGTTACTAAAACGTTTGGCTGGTAGTGTTCTAAAACGTTTGACTGGTAGTGTTCTAAAACGTTTGGCTGGTAGTGTACTAAAACGTTTGGCTGGTAGTGTTACTAAAACGTTTGGCTGGTACTGTACTAAAACGTCTGGCTGGTAGTGTAACTAAAACGTTTGCCTGGTAGTGTTACTAAAACGTTTGGCTGGTAGTGTTCTAAAACGTTTGGCTGGTAGTGTAACTAAAACGTTTGCCTGGTAGTGTTACTAAAACGTTTGGCTGGTGGTGTTCTAAAACGTTTGGCTGGTAATGTAACTAAAACGTTTGGCTGGTAGTGTAACTAAAACGTTTGCCTGGTAGTGTTACTAAAACGTTTGCCTGGTAGTGTTCTAAAATATTTGGCTGGTAGTGATCTAAAACGTTTGGCTGGTAGTGTTACTAAAACGTTTGGCTGGTAGTGTTACTAAAACGTTTGGCTGGTACTGTACTAAAACGTCTGGCTGATAGTGTACTAAAACGTTTGCCTGGTAGTGTTACTAAAACGTTTGGCTGGTAGTGTTACTAAAACGTCTGGCTGATAGTGTACTAAAACGTTTGCCTGGTAGTGTTACTAAAACGTGTGCCTGGTAGTGATCTAAAACGTTTGGCTGGTAGTGTTCTAAAACGTTTGGCTGGTAGTGTTACTAAAACGTTTGGCTGGTACTGTACTAAAACGTTTGGCTGGTAGTGTTACTAAAACGTTTGGCTGGTAGTGTTCTAAAACGTTTGGCTGGTAGTGTTACTAAAACGTTTGGCTGGTAGTGTTCTGAAACGTTTGGCTGGTACTGTACTAAAACGTTTGACTGGTAGTGTACTAAAACGTTTGACTGGTAGTGATCTAAAACGTTTGGCTGGTAGTGATCTATTTAAAGTTCTTTCAAACCACACAAACAACACATTGATCCACCAACATTCATTCATCAACATTTATTAACTAATAGAGATGCATTGTCTTCTCACAGTGGAGGGACTCCTCTGGACCAAAAGTAAAGCTCTTTTTTCCCTCTCTTAAAGATGAAGGCTCTAAATATTGTTTACTTTTTTCCTACTTTTTCATTTAGTATAGTTTTGGCTTTTCCTTTCTTAGGCATGTGGATTGTCTTATGTCTAATCTCCTCAAAATTATCTTCTGAAAAATGAGTGACTTGTACATAATGACTGTTTATATACATACTACATACTACTATTACTTGTGGGTACCTACACACACACACGCACACACGCATGTACACACACCCGCACGTATATATGACTGACATTGTATAAATGCAATGTGTGCATGTGTGTGTGGGGGTGAATATGAGGGGAGGTGTTTGTATAGGGCGTGTGGTTGTGTGTTCGTGTGTGTTTGTATGTGTGTGTGTGTGTGTGTTGTTGCGTGTGTTTATAAAAACCTTTTTGAGCTCACAAAATGTCTCTTGTTCAAACATACCTTCATGACTGGGACTGGTTTGTGTGTGGTGTGTGGGTGTGTGTGTGTGTGTGTGTAACAGCTGTACTCTCCTGTCGGCTGGTAGTGTTTAACGGCGGTAATTAAAGCCTAAGTGCTGTAAGGTGTGAGCGCAAGTCTTAATGCCACAGAGACTGAACACAGCAGCCCAGCGGCGCTCCAAAAGCCTGATCCCAGATCAGATTTCCATCCATCAATCCACGCTGGAAGACATCATATGCCACAAGGCCAAGCGCTCTGGGGATCAGCTTTCAAAGAGAAAAAAACATACTCCCTCTCGAAGGATCTGCTCAGGCTGCGTAGTGACAGCATGTAGAAAGTGCAGACTCAGTTTTTATTGACTCTACTGGACAGTTCCCGTGTGCTGTGCAGGGCTGCTACTGAATACTGTTGTTCTGAAACACACTACGCTGTGTTTTTCTGCTGTGCTGACCGTTCCCTTATGGGTGCCGGCTGTTTTGCCCTGCGGTCACACGTCTGCTGACTGGCCCTCCATGCACTATTTTAAACTCCCCGCCGAGCTCCACTGGGCTTTTTGTGAAAAAAAGGAAGGAAAACGCAGGACAGGAAAGCCAAAACGGTGAAGGAGTCACGGGAAAGTTCCCTCCGACACAGCAGTATTCATGTGTCTGGGTCTGTTTATGCTGGTTAGAATTTGAAGGTTTAAAGGAATTAATGGTTAACTGGACATGCATTTTAGGTCTTTAAAAATTTATACTTACTGTACGGTTTTTAATGTGTACATGAAACCGTGACACAGTTCACAAAGAGCCAGAGATCTTTCTTCCTTTGTGTTTTAACAATGTAAGTCACATCATATAAGGTAAAACTGTCCACAGCTACACTAATTCAACTCTGTGCAAGAAAGAAACGTCCTGCCTAACAGTCACAGCATCATACACCTGGTGCCCAGCTTTAATGTTAATTAAAAAAATAATAAATAAACGCAATATTTATATTTATATCATATTTATATCACTTATATATTAGGTTTTATATATTATATATTACGTATATATTATGTTTGGCTCAAAATGTGCACATTTAATAGAATTAAGTTTTTACCCAGGAACAACTGGTGTAATGACTCACACTGGTGTACTGAATTTGATTAGCTACACTGTGCTTGTTCTAATATAGAAATAGAAAGTGCAATTCATTAGATCATTCATACTTAGAAAATTCTTTAGCCAGAATTTAATGGGTTATCCCAAACTAGCACACTGTCAACCAGCTAAATGACTCACTACGCCTGACTCTACATACAGTATGTTTCTGGTTCTACTTTTAGACTATAATTAAGTTTGTTAAGATTCAAGATTCAAGAGTTTTATTGTCATATGCACAGACAGTTACACACAGACAGTTTGCTGTTCCTTCATTCACCAATAGATAAAGATAACAAAAAAAAATATATATACACAAAATATATAAAGTATAATAATAATAATATGTTGTAAGTATATAAAGTATAATAATATATTGTAAGTTAAATAAACATTTCAAAGCTCTAGATTGCATATTTCAAGATTATATTGTCAGATAATATTTACAGGAGAGGACAAAAAGTGTGCTTACTTTCAATGTAAGTCAATGAAAGCCAAATTTTTTCCAAGCAATTTTGGGGCATTTGTATTGGTCATGAAATTCCATGAAATTCTCACACAAGGTTAATAGCAGCTGGCATGTTCAAAAGATGTAGAAAAATAAAAATCAACAAAAATGGAGATGTGTGTTTCTCTTTGGACTGTTATGATATGCAGTGTGCTTGAAACAAAAGACAAATGATGTGCCATTATAGTGAGAACATTTGGCTTACTAAAATCACTTTAAACAAGTAAACAATGACCAGAAATATGATAAATAATTATATACAAGCTTAAAATAATCAAAACAAAACATATATAAGATATATAAGCTAATATAAACTAATTTTACTTGACATGATATCATTTTTTGCAGTGTCACTTGTAAGCATTTTACATTTTAAAAAAACTTTCTTTTAAAAACATATACAGTATTCACAAGCAATCTAACATGGTAACTTTACAAGAGAAGCAAAGAACATTCCTAACTTTCCATGTATGTAAGCAATTTTTTGCTCCACCCATGATGGACATGTATATATATATATATATATATATATATATATATAGTTGAAGCCAACAGACATGCAAACTAACTAAATTGGAGAACAAATAAGTTATAATAAGAACTGTCAGTGGAAAAAGAGCTAATCAACAGAAAACAACAATACTGCAGCGATATACTACCAAGAAGCTCAGTGCTACGCTCAGAAACATGCAGCCTACTTTGCTAGTTAACTGGACACATTAGTCAAGCGGCTGACAGAATCTAATCTGAGCTCGTAATTTTGGAAAATGCAGGATGAGAGGAAAAGTGGAGCCGACTTAGAAAAAGGAAAACAAAAGCTCTTGAGGAACAAACTGAAAAGTGCTCACAAGTTACATAGATTTTCAGCACCAGAGCTGTCAAAAAAAGGCATTAACCACCTGTACTCACAGGACCACTCTGACGTATGGATAGCTACAGCTGTAGCCTATTGTCCTCTATCAGAAAGAATTAAATGAACCCACCATCGAGAAGTAGG
This sequence comes from Megaleporinus macrocephalus, assembly GCA_021613375.1. Lineage (NCBI taxonomy): Eukaryota > Metazoa > Chordata > Actinopteri > Characiformes > Anostomidae > Megaleporinus > Megaleporinus macrocephalus. The sequence goes on from CM038703.1 coordinate 26,856,223, forward strand.
GGGTATTTTGTGGGGGGCCAGAAAAGGTTTTTTGATTCAGGAACACCGCAGCTTGTAGTTGGAGACTGCAGCTCGTCTGTAGATGCACAGAGTCAGTCATCGCCTTGCCCTTCATCAATGCTGAGTTTCTCACCACAAATTAAGAACCACAAAGCTCGTACTGAAAATCTTTTGCCTCAAAGGTGGTTTAAGCATCTGAATTGTTAAACCTAGCTGAGAACTCAAATGGAGGATGGCATATGTGTGTGTGTGCGTGTATTTGGTATGTGTGTTTTTGGTTTGAATATATGAAGTTATTGCTTTATGGTTTTACATTTAGTTAATTATTAATTTAATCATTTTTGGCATGTTTCCTATTTTTCTTCCCAATGTATGTGTGTCCAGTTCTACCCACTGGGCTAGGAGGGTGAAGACTCATGTAAAACATGAAGAATCAGGTAAAACCAGTCACTGCATCTGATAAAGCTAGCACAATGTTATTGGACTGCTCAATGTGCTTGAAGGACAACACTAACAGCTGGTTCTGTAACATTAGCAAACAGACACTTTCTATAGGTAGCATCACACTAAGTGGTGCTGGGAGAGGAGACCAACCTACCCACCCTGAGAGAGCTCAACCAACTCTTCTTTCTTGGTCTTCCAGTCATGTGACATCACCAGGGATCAGGCTCACAGACTCCTGATGAGTTAGGGTGCTCGGTTTCTCATACTTGCACTGCACTACCAAAGCCTGATAGCACCTAAAACATATGATGTAGGCCTAGTATACACTGCTGCACTAATGAACAAATGATTTAAACTGACAGAGAACAAGCCAGTTATTGTAGTGGCGATCAGACACAACGTCTATAGTCAGTTTAAACATTCTGCCAGACTATGTCTGCCAGACATACACTGTGTAATTTTGATGCAACCACTACACCAGTATGGGTGGACACATGAAGACAAAACACTGACATAAAGACTCTAGTAGTCTGTCTAAGCCATGTTTACTTTGGTTTACTAAATAATAATAAAATTGCGAGATATAAATGTTAATATGTTCCTTTTTACAATTATCTAGGTAACAGGCTGTGTAGAAATCATACTTTCCTTCTAATATCATTGCCTATTTTTAGTTTCAGTGCACAACAAGTTAGCAACCGCTGTAATTTAGTTTTTCAATTTCACTTCTTAAGAGATTGTTTTGAATATAACAGCTTTACTGAAAGTTATCCATTGAGCTTTCTATATAGGTTGGGTTTTAACTAGGGCCGTCCCAAGTGCCATTCTTTGGGCTCTGGAGTTTTTGCAGTAATCAACAGCAAATAGCTGAAGTCTTAGGTTGCACTAGGATAAGGGTTGAGAAAATTAACGTGCAATGCCCTTGTTTAACGCAGCTTTCCTCGTAAAGAGCTGTGACACTCACAGTGATCAGCCCCACTAGCCTCTCTTAGCGGGCAGCTAGATGGTAACGGCGCATTCATGGGTCACCAGAGCTTCACGGGTGTGGTCTAACTCAAAGTACAAAGGGCATACATCACAACCGATGTAGGGGTCCAGCACGACAAGGCACTGTTTTCAGCCACCCGGCGTGCTGTCTAACAATGCGTGACATTCACTGCTGTGAGTGGAGCACGGGCCAGTGCTGACCAAAGTGTACTGGGGTGCTGTGGCGTAAGACAGGCCACGTTGTAAGTAGTTCAGTTTTTTGGAGAGAAGAAATGTTTATGTTGGGCTGTTTTAGGTTTTAAAGGGTTTTATGTTGAAGAGCCTGAATACGGGTGGAGTGGTGCGCTCAACAGAGTAGAGCAGGGGGCTGTGTTTTTAGTTGTAAGTCTATGTTTCTTGCCATGTTTGGGGCAATTTTTAGCAAATTAAACATAAAGTCATCTAAGTTTCGTCTGAGAACAAAAATGGACAAAAACAACTTTTTGAAAAACAACTTTTTTTCCCAATATTAAAACTTGAATTATCAAATATCAAATATATAAATTTTTTACATCACATGTAAAAAAATTATTTAAACGAGCATACAGTGTAAGCATACAAACCATAAACTTTTTTCATACACAGTGGTCTATTCAAACTCAGATAAGAAAGTTTGCGTAGAGAATAGCGTAGTGCATGCCTGGTTTAGAAGACATTCCTCTACAGCTCCACTAGCCAATCAAAAGACAAGAAGATCAAAACTAGGACTTTCCTGATGTGGAACAAAACCAGCGCATCTCCTCTGTATGTTACTCAGTTTAAGGTTTTGTAGCACAGCTAACTAATGCACATTATTACTCATTATGATATCAGTATTACAAAAAACATGTACTCCTTCTGAAAAATGATAGTGATGCATTCCTTTTTTTTCAGGACCATAACCTTAATTTATCTTAATTCTGGCACATACTATGCAAGTTTTTAGTTCCAACAAATTTTCCAATCAAATGATTTCCTGGATGGGAGGTGAATCAGAAATGTTTGTTGTGCGGGTAATCATGTAGTGTGAACCTTCTGATTGAGCTAACAAGATAATCGATAGCCCTTCGAACAGTTTTTAAGACTGAAACTGTGAGCAAATCCTCTAGTGTAAGATCTGTAATCTGTGAGTGGATGCAAATAAGCCAATAGCAGTTTAGTTAAAAACAGCAAAGAAAGAAAACCCAAGCCTGTATGTCATGAACTCTACACTACACTCATAAAGCTATGGGAAACACATGTCTCTACAAAGAGTCATCAATAGAAAACAAGCTGGGCAGGGATGGCCACTGTCGATAATCAACCAGGTGAGCAACGAGCAGGTAAATCTGTTGACAATGTTATTTGTGCATATGTGTAAAGAGAAATGTTAATTAGGATCTTTGGTTATGATAAATTCTTGACATTTGGTGCTCAGACGCATCTCCCTGAACATAAAACGGCACCAAAGATAAAGTCAGTCAGGCGTTCAGTTTCCAAGTGCATGTTTGCATTTATGTGCAAGATCAGATTTGGGGTGATGTGGGGAGATTTTTTAATGTGGGAGTCAGTTTAATAGAAGAGAACAGTGTGAGTCTTTATGAATGTACATCCTGTAGTGTGTACCCAGCTTAAGTTTCTCCCAAGAACTCCAAACATCAAAATATTTTGCCTTTATTGATAGCCTACATCTAGCCTAAGAAAGAGGAATGTCTAAATATTTAATATGATATAAATGAAGAAATCTTACAAAGATGGGGAGAACCTGAAGGAAAGTTTCGTGATTGTTTACTGCAGCGTTGCAGTCACGGCGAAGAGAAATGGATTACAAAACAGGATTTTTAATTGAACAGTTTCAGGGAGGCTGAGATGAAAAAATAGGGTCTAGAATCGCTCCTGTCTGCCTTGAACAGTCACAGCTCTGACTAATACAAACGTTCTTTTGTCTTCATGCTATAGGCTATTTTGCCACAGCAACCTGAAAACAGTATCATCTCCCCCTCTACACCCTTTCAGCTTCCATCTCCTCCATTTACACTAATCTTAATGCACTGTCTGGGAGGTACACACACTCAAATACACACATTGCACACACATCTGCATGTCTGGGCCAAATGGGGACCGCCTGTTCCAAACCAATGCTATCTTAATTCAGGGGCCTGAAGGGGGCAAGAATGAAAAAAACTCACAATAATGAGAGCAGTACTAATCGCAGTACTGCTGTAGGACACTGACTTGAAAAAAAGGCTCACATATAAACACACTCCCACTCATACATGCACACAACGGTTTGTAGAGAATCGTGCAGATAAAATATGTAAAATTTGAATGCATGTAATAAACCAAGAACATGTAGCATTTTACCACACCAGGACCAGCATTGTTGATGCAGTGACAATATATCTCATATATTTGCACACAGCTACCCTAAGAAATGCATTCGTGAAAGTGCGTTGTGGCATGATATTTATTCCTGAGATTCTGTGGACCCCAGAGATGTTGACTCTCATATTTTACATATTGTTCTCTGTTCATTTATTTTTACTTAGAAAACCAACAGAACATGTAATTTGATCAGGAGTACCCAACCCTGTGTATAAAACTGTATAGAATTACTGAGTTTGGTTAAAGATAAAAAGTTAATCTTGGTAAGAATGTAAAAAATGGAACATGTAGCATTTTACCACATCAGGACCAGCATTGTTGGTGCAGTGACAATATATCTCATATATTTGCACACAGCTATCCTAAGGAATGCATTCGTGGAAGTGCATCGTGGCATGATATTTATTCCTGAGACTCTGTGGACTCCAGAGATGTTGATGCTCATCAGGCTGAAAAGGGTCACAGTTTGAACCCCACCAATCCACAGTCAGACAGATTGTTTACATATAGAGGAAATTCAAGACCATTGTTAAACTCCCAGGACCAACAGAGATCAAGGTGTGTAAAAGACCAGAGACCTTATAAATGAGGTCATTAGCTGAAATATGAATGAGAACAGTCATAACACTGAACATGGCATCTGTTTATGGGAAAGTCCCCCTATTCAAAAAAAACAGATTTAAATTAACTTGCTGGTCATGGCGGAAAAGCCATGGGGGAAAGCTTCCTCCTTGTTGTGGAGATCCATGTAGGCTCAGTAAACCAGAAGAAAGCTATTTATGAGATTTCTGTCAGATTTGAAAGTGGTGTGCATGACAGTGTTGCAAGGAGAAAGTCACTTCTCTCTTAAAAGCTACTGAAGCATTACGTCTGGAGAACGAAAACTCCTCCAGTATAAGAACCTTATGCCACCTGTGAAACATGATGATGGCAGTATCATGAGTTGGCCCTGTTTTTCTGTATCTGGGCCAGGACCGTTTACTATTATACCATCAAATTCTAAAGGACAATGTCAGAACATCTCACTGTGAACTAAATCTCAAGAGAAAATGGGTCATGCAGCAAGACAATGACATCAAACACAACAAATACCAAGTGAAGTTAATGTTTTTAATCCTATGGAAATGATTTGTAGCTGCAGTGTAGTTACAGTTATTAGGGATCGCTTCAAATACTAAAAGCAAAGGTTCACATACTCTTGCTTTTTTACAAATCATCGCTGTCCAATGAAAATATGTATCTCCATTTTTGTTCAATTTTGACACTAATGGTTGTTTACAATGTGTGAAAATTTCATGATGACTGGACCAATTGGAATGCACCAAAAATCCTGGTTCCATTGTCTTACATTGAAAGTTTTTGGTCTTTCCTGTAAAGTAGCAATTTTGGAGATATTTGCTTTTCATTAGACAGTGACGAAATATGTAATATTGGATCCTTTCCCTCCATAAGTAAATGACCAAGAATAATATTTTTGTTTATCTGGGTTACTTTTATTTACTTTATCCTTTTTTATTTTCAAAAATTTAAAAGGGTTCACAAACTTTCAAGCATCACTATAATAATAATAATAATAATAATAATAATAATAATAATAATAATAATAATAATAATAATAATAATAATAATAGTGCTGTCTGAGCAAAACCTTCATATCCCAAAATGATATATTTACAGGAAAAAGCAATCTTAACTTGAATGTATGTTAATATAACAAGAGTTTAGACTATTTCTACTGGTCAAATCACATCCACTTCATATAAACAGAAACAAAGCCATTTGCAAAAGTTTGAGCATATCATATGACATTTTTGTTAATTATCTAGGTGAAAATCCCAGAAATACATTTTGTATTGGACAAAAAATAAGAAACACATTAAATGTTAAACAAAAATGAAAATGTTCAATATAGCAAATAAAGAGTATTTGTGCATTATTGTTCTTTGTTAACTTATTTTCACTTAGAAAACCAACAGAACAAGTCATTTGATTAGACTACCCAACCCTGTGCATAAAACTGTATAGATTTACTCAGTTTGGTTAACTGTTTGGTTAAAGATAAAAAGTTAATCTTTGTAAGAATTAAAAAAATGGAACACTTAGCATTTTACCACATCAGGACCAGCATTGTTGGTGCAGTGCTGATGTTGTAGGTCAACTCTGGGGATACTACAAAGACACGCCATTCTTTCTCTGAAACGGCACATAAACAAACACACCTACACACAAAGACCCGTGTGGGAGCACTAAGAGTCTGTTAATGAATAGACTGAAGCGCAGCAGCCACAACTGGAGTGAGTGAAAGAGAACGAGCGAGCCCTAAAGAGAGAGAATGGAAATGGAATCGTTAGCATCTGGCCTGCAGATACATTGAGGCCCTGTGGTCTCCGAGAATCTTGCCTTTGCGACTAAAGCTGCGCACACACAAGCGATCCTTCCTCAGATTAACAACATCCCGGGGCCGTTGACTTGTGTGCCAAACCTAAATCCAGAGGACCCAGCACACGCATGCCTCCCACATCCTCTGCATATCTGTGGGCGTATATGTGCCGAAGTGAAGTCAAGGACGGCCTATTTTTTATGTGCGAATACCTTTTCTTTTCTTTTTTTTCTTTTTTTTTGACGGCGAAATCTTAACTGACGGCTCTTGCTCCAAAAACATATCCAGACACGAGCAGCCTCGGGGAACGACTAGACGAGGAGAAGCGAGAAGGTTCACACAGCCATAATGAAATAGCATCTTTCTGGACTGTTCACACAACATCATGACAGCTGGGATTTAAGACAATGTACCTCATAAATTCAAATAACAGTTTGATCCATATTTCATGTACTGCGCTGCGCAGGTAGTCGCCTAGTAGCAGAGGCAAAGTTTTGCCTCCAGTGACGGCCGAATTTCTTTATCACACCGATGCTCAGCCAAGTCCAAAACGATTGCTCCATTCATAGCTAATACATCAACAGCGTGTCAGATGGTCCTGTTTGTTCTCCACAGTAGTAGATTGCACACTGCTGGAGACACCAGCCCCCGCACCCACACTGATTTATGATTTCCTTAAGCTTTGCTGACATTTTAGTATGTGTAAAGGTAGGAGAAAATCATGGGAACGCACTTACCGCAGTGCAGGCGATCTGCAAGGACTTTTTCCCGAGGACTCAAATGAATACGCGGATATTTGGGTGTTACAGTGGGGGGTCGAAGTAGAGCAGACGTAAATCATATTCATTTGCACATCTTCTGCAAAGGCCCAAAGGGTTTGATGGACCAGTTACAGCTTGTGCTTTTAATAGTTTTAAGAGGTCGGTGTAATCAACACCAATGCAAAGTCGGTCATGTAGTTTTACAGGAGTTGCAAAGGAATTGTAAGAGTAGTAAACCTATTGTCTACTGTCTTTTTCAAATATCTAACAAAAATCCATGTCTCTAGTCAGTGAGGAGAAGAAAAGAAGTGTTGACTTTTTATACATGCACTGTGGTAATAATGTTAGGAAGTTTTATGTTGGTTGGAAACTTATTTAAATTCTTAGCACTCCAACCAGGATGTATGGTTTTGTAAAGAAAAACTGTAATCAGTGTAGGTCCATGCACTGGAAGTGAAGACAATTGGTAGTCTAACCAGGTTTGTCACATGTTAGAAATAGAAAACGGTGGCAGCAACTCAGAGTTCTCCATAAAACTGCAATGTATACAATATATAAACCCTTAAAATAAACAATATACAGTATGTTATCATATATGCTTGTTACATGGAATGTCTGTCACAAACTTCAAAAGTCTGAGTTTTATCTAGAATGACCAGTTCATGTGAATATTCTTTAACCCTCTCAAGTTGCTGACGTCATATACAACATCAAAGAACAAAATCAAAAGAAATCTCAGATCATAAATCTCAGGAACTCTGGATACTACAGATTTACTTTCAATGTATTATTTTAATTTTCATTTCAGAAGCTTTTTGGAGACTTTTTAAAAAAAAAACATAATGATAAATCTCAATGTTTTCTATGAAGTGGTCAGGGGGTGTATATAGCTTTTTCTTCTGATTAATAATACATTTTAGTTGGACAAGCTTACACACCTTTAAAATTCCTTTTAATGAAACAAACAGTTGTAGCTGCCATGAGATGTTTTAAATACTAAATAATGTTCAAATGAACATTACTGAAAATGTTGATTTATCTATTTATCTAGTTGTTGTTGTTGGCATGGCTGTTAGCCTTCACCAATGTCTTGGCTTGAGTCTGTTGACCAGTTAGAGGTTGTGTTTCTGACTTGTCAGCAGAGCAATGATACCCGTCTGACTATAATAAAAGTAATACAACATTCCTGAGATATATATTCTGTATGTACAGCGTCATGTTATGTTACATTATGTTACAACCTAAACATAGACATGACACAAATTTGATGGAGTTTTACCAGATTTTGCAGTAAAAAGCAATGACGTATTCAAGTCAAGTCAAGTCAAGTCAAGTGGGTTTTATTGTCATTTCAACTACATACAGAGTACACAGTGAAACGAAACAACGTTCCTCCAGGACCATGGTGCAACATAGACAGTGCATACAAGACACAAGTGCAACACAAACAAACAAGTGCGGACAGAGAATAATAAATTCCTAGATATCTTACCATACTCCTTGCATTATTTTATAATTTCATTGAAAATTACATTTGTGTTGGAGAGCCCAATCCTGGTTCATTTCTGGAGATAAATCAACATGATGAGTTCAGATCTTTATCAGCTGGTTTTGAATTAGGATTAGAGCTAAACTCTGCAGGGTATTAGTTCTCCAGGACCAGGACTGACCATTCTTGATTAATAAGGCAATAAAACATTTAATTGGAATTAAACTAGGACATGTTGTAAAATATTAACTACAGACTAATAGTTTTTTTTAAATATACACCCACCAGCCACTTCATTAAGTACACCTCTTTGTTTCTACACTCAGTATCCATATTATCAGCTCCACATACCATATAGGAGAACTTTGTAGTTCTACAATTACAGACTGAGAGTAGAAACAACGAGGTGTAATTAATGAAGTGGTCAGGGGGTGTATATAGCTTTTTCTTCTGATCAATAATACATTCTCACACAATTTTTTAAGCGTTAATGGCCAGAGCTGCTACTGCAACACTTAAAAGTGCTAACTTGAAGTGAGATTCTTTGCACCTGCTATTTTAAACATCACCAAAGTGCCATCAAACAAGCCATTGCTTGTGCATTATAATTTTCAATGCAATTACTGCCAGGTATGGCCGCATTATTTAACTTTCAGAGGGTACAAGCCACCTCCGAGACCTGCAGTGAGTAATTCAGGTACGTTTTTAACCTCAGCCCAACAAATGCTGGTCAGATGCAAAGACACTAATCTGAGACACTAATCTAAGTATATACTTAATATTTTCATAGATATGTCATTATTGCTGCCTGAGAAGGATAAAAAACATAGGTGACAATGGGGGGAATGGGACTTCAATATAATTGGGAATTCCACCTACTTCTCAAATTGTGTGTGTAATTGAATCATTGAGATGTAACCAAAGTCATTTAGAGTGGTCTGTTGTAAAATGGTTTATTGTAGAGGAATTTACTAATTCAATTGCTTTAAAATTGTGGTGACAGTTTTCTATCTTTAGCCCCAACCAATGCTGGTCTCAGCTGGTTCATGCCGGTTTATTGTGGCCTGGTTCTGTTTTAGCTGGTAACCCAGTATGGCCATGCTGGTTGCTGTTCAAAAGGCAAAATATACTGGTTTTGCTGGTGACCAGCCATGCTGATATATATCATTGCTGTCTAAAAGTACATGTCTCTCCAAAATAGTAACTTTACAAAAACATTTTTATTCCATGCGGTTTTGGAGCATTTCTATTGGTCCATTCATCAGGAATTTTTAAAGGATATCAGGACCAACTTCCAGACTCAAACGATGTAGAAAACTAAAAAAATATATGAAGTTGTGCTAATGGCGATGACTCAAGACTAGATTAGCTAATTCCACTGAGTTAAAACCAGTGGCTGCAGTTGGCTATAAGCCAATGAAGTGAATAGATCTAGGTAATGGAGAGATGGGATAGGTGAAAAAGCCTTAGCTGTGATAAGCTACTTCAGCTAGCTAAGAAAATGAGAAAAAATAACGGGGGAATGAAGCACTATTCATTCACCTCCAAGTAACCTTTTCTTGAGAAACAGCCGTCACACTGTCTCAGCCTCGCATGCAGGCTCTTTTGAGAGCACATATAGGAACAATTGGATGGGGAGGCACCTGTATGTTAATGGGGAGGAGTCGTCACAGAATACAGAACAGATTGTTGGTGCGAGTTTGCATTTGTACGTCAGTTGAAGAGTAGCTGATGTTCCTCCTGCTTTCCTGAAGAACAGAGGGTGACAGAATGGAGGCATGTGCCACTTTATTGGGGTAAATTTGGATGGGAGTGGCATGTGCCTTTTCAAGTAAATCAGAGGCGGGGGTAGAAGTTTGACATGTGCTGGGTAGAGAGAAGAGCAAAGCTTCAAATCAATTCTTTCCCCTCTTTAAAGACAAAGAAGGCAGCCTTTTAAAAAAGGCCCTTTAAAATGGATTTTCTACCTCCTTTAAAAAAGAAGTAGATGAGACTGAGTGAATGATCCCTAACTTTAGAGCCATTACAGTGTGGTCGAAAATAGAAAGTGCTATTTTCTGTAAGGACGTTTTCAAAGTGGGTCTGTGGTGAGAATACTCGGCTCGGGGGGTAAAGTGATGAGCGGCTCATTCACTGGTTCTGAGGAGCAAGTTCAAACAGCCTTTCTGGATATCAGTTTATTAATCTTCAAGGGTTTTAACATCTTCAAGGGTTTTAATATCTTTTATTACCTCCTGTTTAGGGTTGCCAACACTTAAAGAATGGCTTGGAGAGTTAAGGAACCAGCAAAGACCTTTTAGAGCTCTAAGAATCCTGAATGTTTGAGAGCTTAGTGTTTCTGAATGTATGGAAGCTTGTATTCATCAGGCAGAGAAGAAGTCGCCTATGTTTTGTGCTTCTCTTCTTTCAAAATACTTTCAAATTAAAATGAAAATATTGAATTATTTTCTCTAAACACTCAATTCCTATGAACCTACTTAAAATATGACTTACTAGGTTAAAGTTCTGACTTGTTTTCTCAAAATATTGATCAATGCAGAAATAATCACATGGTATCTTGTAATAATGATCCTGAAATAACTGCTTTCTCATCATTTCAACAGTCTCTCAAAATCTCAAAATAAATCTCAAAGTAATTACTTGGACCTAATAAGCTAATGTTTTAGGAAAGAAAGTCATTATTTATAGATGTTAACTCAATAATGGACACTGAGAGAAGAACTTAAAGATAAGTCATTAGAAGAATGAAATGCATAGGAGACATTGGCGGGAATGGAACTTCCATATAATTGGGAATTCCAACAATTTCCCAAACTGTGTGTGCAGTTAAATTATTGAGAAGTAAACAAAGTCATTTATAGTGGTCTGCTGTAAAATTGTAACTGTAGACGAACTTACCAGTTTAATTGCTTTAAAATGGTGGTGACAGGAACCAGGGTTTGTGAAGTAATTGCACAGAATTTCACAAAAGTCACTGGAATTTCTCTTTAATTGAATTCTTCTTGACTCTCCCACAAAGGCATCATGTACTAGCTCTATTGGCAAGGCTGGACAGGCCTACACACCACATGTCAGTTAAACACCACATTGGGCGGAGCTTGGATAAGTCAGTTAGATAAACCCCTTGCTCCTTGCATTATGATATAATTTCATTAATAAAATTACAAAATTTGTGTAGGTAAGCTCAATTCTGGTGTATTCCTGGAGATCTACCACCATGGTGAGTTCAGATCTTCCTCACCCGGTGTTAGATTGGGATTAGAGCTAAACTCTGCAGGGTGTTAGCTCTACAGGACCAGGTCTGGGCATTCCTGATGTACATATAAAAAAATCATTGAAATTTCTCTTTAACTGAACTCTTCTTGACCCTCCCACAAAAACCTCATGCACTAGCTCTAGTTGTAGATTTGGAAAAGGTTACACACCATTAAAATTCTGTTTAATCTAACAAACCGTTGAAGCTTAGCTGCTGAAAGATGTTTTAAATGCTAAATATTGTTTAAATGAACATTTCTGAAAATGTTGGTATTTTGACCAATAGTCAGTTATAAGATTGAAATTCTCATAAGGTGTTTCAGACATTCTGCAAAGTCTGTCCAATTAACAATGGTCACCTTGAAACACCACACTGGGAGCATGTGGGCGGAGCTTGAATAGGTCTGTTGAATAAACCCCTTAAATTAAACCTAAAAAACAGGTGGGATCCTGTCAGATGAAGCTGCCCACCCTGTTGCTGTTGCGGAGGAGGGGATGGAGAACAGTGGAGTAGTGGAGTGTGCCACACTGTACAACCTAACGGCAAAGAAAGAAAGACTGGGTGCAATAAAACCCATTCACTCTTCTTCATTTACAAAACAGAGGAATAAACAAAAGAACTGGACAAAGGGGGGCGGGGCTAATAACAGCTGGAAGTGTGCCGGATTTGAGGCGAGTGAGTGACTCCAGCAGGGCAAAGGCCGTAAAATTGATCCGCTTTCTCTTCAGTAATGAGAAAGGAAGCATGAAAGACGAAAGAGGCAGCACAACACTTACTTTGACCCTAATGAATTGAGAAGTGAAGTGTGCTGCCCTCAGTGTGCTGGTTTAAGGGGTCTAGGGGAGACACTGAAACAGTGGGATGCAGGATGAGCGGTAAAATTGATTTGAACAGGAGGAGTTGAAGGTGCTTTAAAGTAATGAGGCATGGAAAAAAATCTGAGCCGCATATGTTCAAATCTAATTTTTGTCAGCCTAGCAAACATACTGCGGCTGGAGAAACAAGAGTAAACTACACTGTTCCTGAAACCAACAGGAAAGAAAAACGTCTGTAGAAAATCACTGCTGCCGGAACCAAACTTCCTAACCTCAAAACATGACTGTAGAGGAGTGGTCAGCACTGTCGCCTCACAACAAGACGATCCGCTTTGGATTCCCGGTCCGGGCCGTTCTGTGTGGAGTGTGCATGTTCTCCCTATCCTTGAGTGGCTTTCCTCCGGGTACTCTGGTTTTCTCCCACAGTGCAAACACGTGCATGTTAGGTTGATGGTGTACCCTGCCTTCAACTAATGATGCTGAGATTGGCTTCAGCTCCTCCGTGACCCTGACTACTGGGATAAAGTGGACGATAAAGGAAGGAAGGATGTTAACATTTCTGAAAACTCATGTTTAATTTAACAGGTGCGAATGGTGACAAGAAAGACTTCCTTTAAATGATCAACCAAAATATCTCTAATATTTGTCCACAGGGCAAAATACATACAATGAATTAAAAAATTCAACAGAGTTCTCGCTGTATTTTATTGTCGTCTTTCCTGTTTTTTTATTAAACGAGCCGTCGTGCGGCTTCACTTATTTACTACTATGAATCAAAGCCCACCCTGTGATATGTCCTGTGGCAGTTTTAGTATTTTGGTAGTGTTATACGAAATGAGATTTCAAAACTAATTATGTTAAAGTTCGAGAGTACACATCAAACGAGACCCAAAAAAAGATATGAAATGGAAATATTTGTAAAATATGTAAAATATGCTTTTGGGAGTTCTGATTGTTTTAGAGTTTGTATAAAAGGTCTATTAGCTGCTCTGCTATCTTGGTTAAAAATGCTTATCAATGCATGATTGGTTTTAGACAAAAGTTCTTTATTTTTGATAAGGCACCTTAACACAAGCCTTAACAACACCCAACACATAACATAGCATAAAATGAAGGTTGTTTGATTTGTCTGGCACAAAATCTTAACCCCCACAGTATAATTTTGGTGGGACACATGCATCCTTTTCCCATCCCCATTCCAATTGCTAGGTAATGGAGTGAACTCCTACACCAAGGGTGCACAATCCTGGTCCTGAAGCTCTACAACCACGGAGAGTTCAGGCCCAACACACCTCGCTCATATAGTCAAAAGCCACTGAAGGCCTTGATTGTCTGAATCAGATATATATATCATATATATATATATACGTCATGATCTGTTTTAAATCTGAAGTACTGTTTATTTGTATATTTATATGGGGTGTTTGATTCAGAAATTAATTTAGTTTACTGTTTAATGGTTCTCCAGAAATTTTCTTTCTGAACGATTTATTCAATTAAAGTGCAGGAATGTTTGAACGAGCAGCTTGTTTAATAAAGTAGTCGTCATTTGTAAAATATTAACTGCATATTACTTTCCATATTGAGTAATTTAGATGGGATTTACACAGATGACTTAAATAAGCTAGTGAATAACCTGAAATATAATATACTTCAACGTTACAAAAAATTACATTTTATTGCTGTTACTTGACAGGATAACTGTTTCTTTCCTGAGTTTTCTCCTGTATTTCTCCTGTATTTCTCCTGTATTATAACGAAAAAGATCTGCAGACTGGTTTCTCAAGTGGAAAGTTTATGAAAAATATATACTCTGTTTTTAGATAGTAAAGCTAAATGATACTGTATAACAGTTATACTCTGAATTAGAAAGTGCAATTACAGGGTAAAGTGTACTGTAGTAGCCAGAATTCATTACTTTCCACCTCTGCTCTTTGGTAGGAGGGGAAACACATCTGTGTATCATCTCTTTGCTCTGTGTGTCTAAGCTAAAGGCCAGAATCTCCCACTACAAAAGGACGGAAGCGGAGGCCAGTAAAATGCATTTCCTTTTCGGCTTAAGTGCCCACGGAAAAGGCGCAGGCCTCACAGAGGGAGGTGGATTGAGAGAGAAAGAAGGATTGAGGCCATAAATTTCACTGGCTCTTTCTCTTAAGTAATGAGGGATGTCGAATGGAGAAGTGTGCCAGTCTGGATGGAGGCAGGGCTGAAGGAGGGGTAATGTCCATTACATTAGCTTTTATTACCACTCAGTCCAGAAGTGCAGAGACTGAGTGACATTCATATGTTTACTGCAGTGTGATGAAAGACAGACCACACACACTCACACACATACATACATGCATACATATACATGTATATATTGATACAAACACATACACTGGTAATAGTAGTGTGCTTTAAAAACCGGATTACTTGGTTTTACCCCGACAGCCAACTGTTAACTTATTATACTACAAACTTATATTCCTCTTTTTTTTCTTTTGTTCTTTCTTTCTTTCCTTTGCATTTACAACCCTCTCGAAAGTGTTTGACCTTTATATAACTCCATGTTCCTTTTTATATTGAATAATGATGATGAGATGGCGGTAGCAGCGGGATATGGCCGTGATTGCATAAACGCTTTAAGATTCCATAATAACGTCATTTAGAAGATTTGTGAGGAGAACGCTCCTGAATGTAATTTGTCTCTGATAGAAGTAATGTTCCGGCAGCGTAATTGTGCGTGCTGTGTTTCAGTGCTAAGAGTTTTGCGTCTCTGTCCCTGAGTCACCTCCTGTGGTACGACTGAATTGGCTTTTTTCCGTTTAAATGAACTTTTCACTGAAAATGCTAATGCTTCTGATAAAAGGGAATAAAGTTGGGGTCGGTTAACATTATGCAAATGAAACAGTCCAAGCTTGTCTGGTCCCATCTCTTTCAGTCTAATTTGATAAGACTGTATTGGATGAGCTTAGCTTGTGTCTGGACACAAATTGCTTCATCACTAAATCTTTGTTGTTGGATGGATGAAGCAAAATCACATTAGTGTCATATCAAAACTATGCATCTCAGTATCAGTACAGTAGCTGCTCCCTGCATGGTGTGAACATGTCAGGATTTACTGACCAACTACCTCTGGTTCAAAATGACTTGGACTGTAATGTATGTATAAAAGATTTAGCTTTTAATGCGGACATACTTTTTGGAAAATGATGAAACGCAATTACTGGTCATCGTTTTTGCTGGCAGACAGTATCGCCCGTCTGTCACCGTTAACTGCGTCTGTGAGTCCTCCGGTCTTTTCTCAAAGGTCAGGTTTTGACCACAGGAAGCCTCTTCGTCTGGTCAACAACACTGCTGCGCCTAATCCACTCGTACAAGCACCACACAGACTAGCTTGCATCGTTCCTGTGATCAGAAACAGACTATTGATAACTGGGTTAGACGGAGGCTGACCGGTTTGACGTGACTGGGCTACAGTCTGTAACAATACACCATGAATTTTTCACAAATCAACAAAAATGGACATACATGATTGAATTTCAGAATTTGATAAACACAAACTTTAATAAAATAAATAAGGCACAAAAATCAGACCTCATTTGTATAAAAGTATATTGATCTTTATTGCGAATATTGATTTTAAATCAGAATTATGAATATTTGTTTATTTTATTTATTGTAACTTTTCTTAAACTTTTGCTTATTTATTATTCAAGCCTGCTGGAAAACCATCTTTTTTATTTTTTTTTTCTTGAATCTGCATGAGAACATGCAGGAGGTGCAGTTCATGTTAATGTAGAAGAGCGTTCTTTTAAGACATTCAAATGATCCCTAAATAAAATCTGAGATATTCACTTTTTTATAAATAACAAGCATTAAGAAAACCCTTCTAAGTGTAGATTATATAGTTTACCTATAAGGTCAACCTCAATCGCTAGACATTGAGTGGAAGGACCAGAGAGTCATTTCCAATAAAGAGGAGTAAAGAATAAATGAAACGTGTTTCCAACAGACAGTGGAAAACTACTCGTCTACTAGCAGCTGCTGGGCTGCCTGTTAAACTCTGTTATTCTGATCACTGTACTTACTGTAAGAACTGGCAGTTTCAGTGTGTGTTTAGGTTTTGGGCTGGGTGTTTTCCTCTGATTACCTGTATCTGCTGTTGCTTGTCCGGTGGTTCAGCATGTGATTTTAGGCACGGTTAACCTTTACTTTGTTGCTGTCCAGAGAAAAACACACATCTCTGTTTTCATCCATTTAACTTTTCTACATCATTTGAACTCGAAAGCTGTCATTTATAGTGTCTGAAAGTTTTATGATGAATGGACTAATAGAAATGCTCCAAAATAATTAGGAAAAAACTGGCTGCTATTTTGGAGATTTTGTTTTTGTTTGGACAGCAGTGATTTGATAAACTTGCATTTTTTTTTGGTGTGGACAAATCAAACTTTTTCTTACTTTGGGTTGGTCAGTTTTGACAGGTGTGAACACTCCACTAGTACTCAGTTATGCAGCAAATTCCCGACTTGTACGTCAATGTAGGCGTATGATTTAGTGAGTTTGGTCTCTGTGGTGTAAAACAAAAGTGAATAACATGAAAAACAAGCAAAATCAATGAGTTTGTCTAAGATGCAATCGAGACAGTGAAGTCAAAAACCAGGACGCTGTTGACCATGGAAGCGGAGTTTGTCTAGGCTAAGAATGGAGTTTGACTGGGCCACGAGCCAAGAAGTTCGCGCTGTGACAGCAAAGTTTGACAAGGGCACGAAGTGGGGACTTGGCATCATGACAGCAGTGTTTGACTTGACTGCGAGCTGGGATACTTTTCACTATGGCACTAGAGTTTGCCTAAGCCACGAGCCGGGACACTTTGCACCGCGGTAGCAGAGTTTGCCTAGACTGCTAGTCTGAGACTTTGCATCATGATAGCGGAGTTTGACTGGGCTGCAAGCCAGGAAACTCTTCATCCCAGTCGGCAGAGTTTTTCTCCCTACCAGCTGGGGAACTTTGTGTTTGTGTTTTGTTTATTGTTATTTAAAATTGTACATCACCCTTGAATTTGAAAAAGGCGTCATGATAATTAAATCAAATTATTATTTGTATTATTATTATTTTTATTTATATATATTTTTTGTAGTCTTATTATTTTTATTGTTGTTATTTTAGTGATTGGGCCTCCAGACTGGATGCGCTTAAAACTGCCTGCTAATAATTCATTATCAGCGTCCCTGTACAGGAATACTTGGCTCAAATACACTGTGGACTACCAGATGTTGATTTGCTGTAGTAAATTGGGATGATCATTAGGAGTCTCTGTAGTCACTATTGGGATTAATTCAAACACTTGTCAGTGTCGCTCATTGCAGCCTAATGATGGAACACTGCTCAGAAGTGAGACTCTGCTGTCCTCCCACTGTCGAGACTGAAGGAAAGATGGAGGTCTTGACACTTTAGACAGCTCTTTGCTCTCTGCGTGGGTGAGCAAAGGGTGTATATGTGTGTGTCTCTGTTCCTTAATGATGTGCTGCAGTTAGATTTCAACATCCCGAGTGAGAGAACGAAAAGCTTCGCATTGTGATATTCTGTAGAAATGTAACAGTGAAGCTTTATCACCGGTTTGTGTGGGAGTGTGTGCGCTTAGTGTTGCAGAAGTGTTTGTGCAGTGCTGTAATTTGGTTGGACTGTTAGTACTGTGCTGTATACTGAAGAAAAAGACTGATGTTTGCTCTCTGTGTGGTCCATGCTGTGCCCTCATCTGTCCAACACACACAAATATCATATCAGGGGTGCCAGTGGTTAAAAGATCCTTCATTCATCTCGGGTAACCACTGTCACCACTGTGTTTCCTCTGTGTTTTCTGTCCAGAGACTAATTTCAGTTATATAAACACATACTGATATAAAGCCCATGTTGATGGCTTGTTCTGAAAATTCTATTGTGAAGGTGATGCTGTAATCGTTGTTAGTGTTCAAAAGAATATTGATTGAAATCATTCTATTAGATAATAACACTTCAAGACTATTATCTTCACTGTTGGCGTCTCTTACCTTTCTCTCCCACTCCTCTTTCTTCTGCATTTGTTAGAGTCAGCTTCTCTTTCATGCTTTCCAATTCGTCGTCTGTTTACTGTCTATTTCTGTTTTCCTCCCCCGCTCCCTCCCTCACCGCGAGTCTGTCCACCTCCTTCTAGCCAGCGTGCTCACTCTTTCTTACTGTCCCACAAATGCTGCAGACTTTTCCTGAACACTTTTCTGTATGCCTACTGTGATTCAGAGTTCCTGTCCTTCGCCTTTAGTTACCTTTTTGCAGATAGGCTGTTGTAGTCATGTGGTTTCCTCACCTCAAGGCTTTTGTCTGTTTGTTTTTGTCCCTTAGGCTGTACTTTCTCTATAGCTCTTGTGGTGTGCCACAGGGGTGCATTGTAGGGTCACTGCTAATCCATTTATCTGACCCCCCCTCATTCATAACATATGCAACTGTTGTATGCTGCAATAACTAGCCATCTTAACTGTGAATCTACAGAGTTTTTAGCTCCACAGAAAACCTCCACATTGCCACTCACCATCCTGTAAAATCAAAGTGCACTTTGTAGTTTAAGGATAAAACTCCTAGAGAGCAAGTGGCAAACCACTGCAGCTTAGTGAGATATTGTCTCTGATATAAAAGACTTACTTTGTGAGTTTGGACTGTGCCTTCATCAGTGGTGATAAGGAAGCCAAATTAAGGGAGGGGATGGAACTCTGAAAACTTGGCCTGGAGTTCTGGGCAACTTCTGACTGTAACTGAAAGGCTGGGTTTCTCTCTTTTCATGACAGCAGAACAGGGAGGAGATGGGCCAGTGGCAGGGATTGTTAAAACTTTGTCACAGGAACGAAAGGTGAGGATGTCACTTTATAGGACATTAGTTTGGAAGGAGAAGAAGTTTCATTTGTGGTCCTTCTCCAGAAATTCAGTTATTCCAAAACTCCAATAATGGAGACACCAATTACCAAACAATATAGAAACAGTTTGCTTCAGTTAGAGGTGGCCAATTCAGCAAGACATTTTAAAAACTTTCATGTAAAAAAACCCTGCAACTAAATTAAGATATAACCAGCATTTCACTTCATTTTGGGAGTTCACCCTGTTTCACTGAGGTTTCATGCACCGAAGTCCATAAAAGTTTAACTTCTGGCAGGAGTGTTCATTTTTATGTTGAAAATAATGTTTTTTTCCTCAAAATAATGACTCATTTTATCAGGATTATGAAAATGATCAAACTTATTATTATTAAAGTTATTGGACTTTGGGAAAACATAAATATTTCTGGAAAGGTCAAACTAAAACTTGACCACTGCTGTCAGAAACAGGGAATATAGGCTTCTATTTGGCAGATGTATCCAAGCACCAACAATGCTTTGGTAAAGTAGGGTAGAGCAGAGTAGTATAATTTCTACCCAGTATTCAACACTTTAACAGGGAAAGTCCCATATCTGAAAACCAGCAGTTCTATTTTGTGATATGTGCTGAAAGGTAATTGCTCAGATCATGGGAGTAACTTTTAAATGTCAAAACAAAGTTTGTGGAAACATAAGCAGATCTCTTTAGATTGGTAGGTTTTACTGAAACTTACTGATGTACTTGCCTCATAATAAATCAGAATTGTTTACAAAACCAAACAAATAAATCCCCCTCGTTTCTGTGCGGGCGAAGTGGACCTGAGTGGGTTCACAACACAACTGAGTAGGTGTGTACTCTGGGCAAGCAATCAAATAAACTAAGCTAGAACATTTAGTCAACCTGCAGAGCCAGTTTACATAACGTTACATGTAAGATCGGACCGAGGCCAAGTGACCCATTTGTTAACAGCAGGTGTTGTAAACGGCAGTGACGTAGCCTAAAAAAGATGGGTGGATGCCAGCCAGCTGGAAGCATGAGTTGACCATGCCAAGAGAACAAGAGAACACAGGCACCTGTTTCCTTGTAGGATATGCAAAGTACACAAAGCGTGCCAACTTAAGACTGTAGACGGTCATGACTGTGGAGTTCACCTCTGGGCAGTATTTAAAATTAGGATCATTAGCTTCTGATCCTGCTCCTAATACTCCACATCCACCACCTGGCCTTATCACAACCTCCTCGCGATGACGTCAACAACACTGGATCGGCAGAACTATCTGACCATAGAAAAAAGAATCCAAAGGATGAAGTGACCCAGAAATAGACAGACGGTAAAGGAAAGCTGTACTGTAAAATGAAATAGAATTCAGTTAAATCACTTTGTTTTCTTCTGTGCAGCGATCTTAAAGACACTAAACATGCCTACTCACCTCCTACACTCTTGCCACAATGGTCTCAATAAGATTTCTTTAAACACTAAGAAAACCCCCTTCAAAGAAAGAAACCAGACATTCCTGCTGAAAGTACCACCTTTATTTATTAACCTATGGCTATGCAGTGCATGCTGGGTACTGTAATGAGATAACTCAGAAAGGAAACCAAATATGTGAATTGTGAGGTATGAACTTCTTTGCTGCAGAATATAACATAACATGACTATTAACATATTAACATATCACTAGTTTAAGGCCCCTGAAATAATGTTAATACCAGCTCTGAAGAACAGTAATGGGTCCTAAACACCAGTGCTATAGTTACTCTACTCTGCTGGGAACCTTTGATGTGGGCACATAGCTGTGAGAGTTTGATTGCATTTAGATACAAGAGCAGCAGTGAGGTCAGCTACTGATGTTGCATGATTAGTTCTGGACCTCAACCACCACTCCAGCTCATCCCAAAGATATTAGATAAGAGAATGCAGTTCCACTGTTCCACAGCCCCAAGCTGCTGCTGAGGCTTACATGAGGCTGCTCCAGAACATCCCATTCTTTTAGCAAAGCTTCTATATGAAGATTAAACAAGCTGTGTGTGCACAATTGAACATTTGTGTCAGCTTAAAATATCTAAATCCATTTATTATCAGGGGTGCATATACTGCACCCCTGATTACAAGACATTGTAATCAATAAAAAAGTCATTAGTAAAGAATCAATTAATATCATCAGACAGGTTTATATGGAGAAAAGGATTTTGAATTAGTGACCTTCTAAAGAATCCTGAAGCTAAATTTGAAGAATATAGATTTTTTGACACCTTTGGCGCATTGGATCTGAAGAAAATCAATGATTATGAGGGAAGTGCTGAATTCTGTGATGGTATCTGTACTTGGTAAGCCATATAGAAATCATGGTTCATTTTTATTTCCCATTTCAGGGCCAAAATTAGGTCAGCATAAATATTGGTTATAAAAAAAAGTTGGATCCTTGGTGCAAAAGATGCTGTCTAAAATGTGTGACACATGCACATCAATGGATTCTAAGTATCTATCCTGGTGATGTTGTACCAAACTCTGGAATGCAGCCATTCTCAGTTTCTGCTGGTTTTGAGATATTTTTGGCCTCAGCCTAGTCTTTAATAAGTGGAGTGGATGTAACAAGATTTAATACAAATATGTGCGTCTGTGTTGGTAAATGAAGACCATGACTTGGGTTTGGTACAGTCCCATGCACAGGCATTTTGTGGGGCAGGGGCTTAATGGAAAAATTATGAGTGAATGTGAGAGACATTTAATTTATTTGACAGCAAATATCATGTACATTTTTCCAAGAAGCATTGATGGAGTCTGAGGGCAGGGGCTCAAGCTCAAGTGTATTTGTGCACATTTATTGTATTAGATATCTAAATATGGTACAATGAGTTACCCAATGAAAATTTTGGTAACACTTCCTATGAACCCTATATTCATAATGCTTTATAAATGCATTTATATAACGTATGTAATGCCTTATAATATCTGCCACACGCATAGTAGTTTATAAAATTAGTATATAACTTTATAATATCAGGTTTCATAATGCATCATAATACCTGTTAATAAGGTCACAATAAACACACTTTTTTTAAAAGCACTCTAATATGCTATTACAAGTATCTGGTTTATTAACAGACCCAGGTGTACATCCTTGGGTGAATATTTGTTGAGTGTAATCACTTCCCAGACAAGGGAGAAGATCCTGTATGGAATGAGAAAACAAGAGCCAATTTTTATTTCACTTCACTTGAAGGCTGCAGTAATCTGGAACAATGCTCTATAACAGTAGTGTATACAGGGGTCTTATTAACAGATTTTATAATGCATTATCAAACCTGGCTTTATGAAGTCATATAGTCTAGCTTTATAAAACATTACACATGTAATTATAACTACTTAAAAGCAATTTGTGCCATATAATGCCTTATTAAAAATTGTATTATGCATTATGAATACTGAATGCATAGGAAGTGTTACCAAAACTTCTTATTTTGAATTACATCTTGTAAGCAAACAAGTCTGAAGTCTCAAATAAAATCATATTGGACTTTTTTTTTTTTTTACAGGAAACGTGATTAATATGATTTTTTTTGTTTTTTGTTTGTTTTTTGGCTCTGTGCCTACCTCACACATTACACTTTGGCTTCCCAAGGCAAAAAGCTGGGGTGCCTGTGATTCAGACTGTGATTCTGTCCTTCTGTACAAATTCCTAAAAGAGCTGTTTCTATTTTATTTTTTAATAAAGCACCGACAGCAGTTCAGGTCGAGAGTGAACAGAACAGTGCTGGAGAGATTTATGCCACTGAATTTAGTGCAGACACTCAATAGGCTGCCCATCTGTGCTGCTGAATTAAAACTGCTACAAATTGTTCCCATCCAGTACGAAACAGCTTGTTCCCAACCCATCCCAGAGTACATCAAAACACATCCAAATCTTCTCACTGAGCTTCTGTGTCTACTAAGTGTCCTTCCAAGCTTCCATGTCTAATCTGGATGGTGGACCAACATCAAAGAGTTATGTATGAAGGTGTTGAAGGGTAACCTGGAGAAAACCATCTTATTTTGTGAAGGCAGTCACAAGAAAGGAAAACCTGACCTGACACAGAAACGTTCACTGACTTAGTATGTATCTGACAAATATGTATGTAAAAGGAAACTCATATCAAAACACATTCTATTTAAAATCTGTTTCTCTTTTTTAATAACCAAGGCGGGGGATGGACTGCTTATTTGAGTTACATAAGATCTCCTGACCATGATGTTCTGGAGTGGTGGTAATTATGTGCTATGTTGTGGTCAAAACAACATAGAGAAAGCCATCATTAAGTGGTTATGCTAGAAAGGTCATGGAAGAACATGGCATCTTTTGATTTAATCTTTAAAGTAATATTTTTGTACACTTGGTCAAGTGAACGTCTATGAAGAGTAGAAATAGATTCAGAGTCAAATATAATTCCATACTGACCATGTTTTCCATGCATTACACTGCTGGTATGTACGATGATCAATGTGAACCTGAGACCAACTTCTTCAGTAAACCAGAAGAAAGCACAAGTCATAAGAAGTGTCTTTCTCATAATAGCTCCATTTGTACTTAATTTGAACCCTGCTGCACAACATCGACAAAACATGTCAGAAACATATCACAGCAGATGTCAGATGCTGTCACAAGTTGTCATGACAGATACTCTTGTGGAATATAACAGTAATTGTCATAGAAGATGCTACAGTGTTTGATGTCATGACAATTTAAGTCACATGCTCATTTTTGCTAAGTATACTCTAGGCCAGGGTTTCTTGACCACTGGCCATGAACCACAAGTGGGCCACAAACCCCCCTTTGGCTGTGTGGGGACAGTGATGGCACAATTGATGTAAATATAAAAAGTAATTCATTTTTAAGCAGTAAACATATTATTATTGATAATTTTGCGAAAAAGGCAGATTTTTCAGGTGTTTGCCATTTGCCTTAACAAAATACACTGCCAGTGTTTTAGTTGTCCACTCATGAGTGTCTGTTGTAGAAATTGGTGTAGATAACATAACATACATAACTGGTACATAACAAGCATATGTCGGCCTAATAATTCGATATTTATGTATGTATTGCAGGGTAGACACTTTACCTGTGTTGAGGACACCAGTTAGCCATCATGACATCAAACATTATTACATAAGTAATGATATTTTCAGGTATTTGTAACATAACTCTATTATTACTGGACATAATTGCTCATAACTCAGGTCAGCGTATGACATCAGCCATGACATCTTTATGGCATGGTTAAGGCAATGTCATGTAGCAGGCTTTAAGTAAAGTCTCCGTTTTTTCTTCATGTTTGACTTGTAGGCCATGATGACATAGTTGCTGTGGGATAATGGCGTAAAGACTGATCTGCACTGCCAATGGAAACTTTGGAGCACCTTCACATGAGCCTAAGGTTACTATGCCTAAAGCCGAGAGGGGTATAAAGCCCCTGTTAATACCCTATTAACACTCAGGCCTATTACAATTATTACATAATCACCTTTGTTTATTTGAGCTTAAGCTGTCTGTGTCGTCAGGTGCGAGCTGCTAAGTATTGACAGCTAGGAAACAAGATCGCCAGCCTGTCATGTTGCCCATTTTTGGTTTGTATTTTTTGAGGTACTGCAAGAAAAGACCATTAAACTGCACATTTTCATGATTGTGACAGACCTATGGATCATTTAGATTTCAGAAGAAACGTTGCTTAAAACCTTTCGAGATTTACCGCACAATCCAGTACAACTGAAAACCTTTAGCCAATTCCAGCCATTTCTAGACACCAGTCTTAAGCTCTATGTTTACTTAAAATGTAGGCACAAATATTCTATAATTATGATGGCTCATGTTTATAAAGCGTATCTATATCACAAAAATAACACACACTTTAAGTCTAAATCAATTGAGCTCAGGTGTTTCAGTATTTCTAATGGCTAAGCAATCTCCATAGACAAATGGGTCGTGTTGAAGAGGTGAGTGACATTAAACATGGCACTGTCACAGGATGTCACCTTTACAACAAGTAAGTAAAACATCTGCCCTGCTAGATATGCTCTGGTCAACTGGATGTGCTAATATTGTGAAATGCAAGTGTCTAGGACAGGCAACCGCTCAGCCACGAAGCAGCAGACCACACACACTCACAGAGAAGGCCCACCGTTCCAAACTGCCTCTGGAAGCAACATCAGCACAAGAAGTGTGTGTCAGGAGCTTCATGCGATGGGTTGTCATGACCCAGCAGCTACACACAGGCCTATGATCACTGTGTGCAATGCCAAGCATGGCTAAAGCATATCCCACTGGAAGCATGCTTTCACTATCTGGTAGTCTGATGGAAGAATGTGGGTTTGGGGGATTTTGAGAGAACACTACCTATTTGAAAGCTCAGTGCCAGCAGTAAAGTTTGGTAGAGGATGGATAGTGGACTGGGGCAAGTTCTCAGGGTTTGGTTCAGGTATTTTTAACACTTACATGCTTCCTTGCTCCAAAATCTTGTGGATAGTATTTCCTGGAGGAAGACGGTTATAGCCACAAAAGAGACCCAACTATATAGAATTTCTGGAATGGGATGTCTCACCACATGCTCATATTGGTATGGCAGAAAGGGGTCCATATACTTTTGGCCATATACTGTATTTCACTTTACTGTCCTAATATCTGTGGAGTTATATAAAAAATGTGGCATATTTCCCATCTTAACTCCACTCTTTAACAAAAGAATTTCACGTACTGTGCATAAACTACATAAAAAAATAAAATAGACCCCCACTGCATCCTTACTCCTTTACATAGTATTGGCTGAATGTTTGATGCTGTTCATATAAGGGGATCTGCTACATTTCTTATTTTATTGAGTCCAACTGTTCACAAAATGTTACCAAAACACATGAACCTTGTTAATAAATATGAACTGCTATCCATTGCAAATGCTGTGCTGTTATGTTTATAGCGGAAAATTGGTGCATGAGCTAATCTGACATGCTTACAGTGATTTATAGCCTAACAAGGCCAATAATATGGGTGTGGGTGCCATATCCAGCTTTAACTTTAAAAGGCTTTGGGCTACAAACTCAGTTCAAATTGCCTTGAAAGATGAGATTCTTACCTGTTGGACACATATTTATTGGAAGCAGTATAAGGTTCAGTTCTCATTCTGATCTTCTTAGCATCGTTCAAGATTATTACGTTTCAGCTCATACTGTTGTAATTTGAATATATAAATGCTGAACTGAGCCTGGTAGGATATGTTGCCCCCGGTTGCATTTCTTGTCTAGTTCTCACATTCAGCTTTATATATTTAACATTTTTCTTGTCTTTATTTTCCCCCTTAGGTCAGTCTTTTAATGTTTTGGTATTATATTACCAAAAATGGCCATAGATTCATCTTTAAATGGTGATTTAAAAATCTCTTTTTTCTTTAAATGCACTGGGTTTCTTACAGGGCCGTTAAGACTAATGTAAGTAAATAATCTTTGTCCTGTAAGGCAGTCTAACCTGAAATAGCACCTGTAAGTTCAGCATGAGTGGGTGGGTTTAAACTGTTGTTGGCTTAATAGGGTGATATATGTAAATGTGTTTGTTCTTGTGACATCACAAAAACAATCTATTCAAATCACACTGTTTTTGCAGCATAGTTTCCATATATGGACTGAGTGAGCTAAATGTTTTTTAAAACACTTACTTACTACGTTGGGCTCTTTTATTTTAAGAAAATAGGTTTTTACATGATATGGGCCCTTTAAAGTCAGAACAAAAACAAAATCATAACACATTTTTCTTTCTTACTATAACATATTAATATATTACCTTTTTTCTGTGTTAGAGTTGACTTATGCAGTCACAAAGCCTTTCTGATTAGTTTCATTAACAAGTGGTTTTCTTACATCCACACAGCTGTTTGGTCCCAATGTTCTCGTTGTACATGTGCAAATGTACTTTCACTATTAAACACAGCCGTTTTACTTTTTTACATTTCAACTTTAGCAAACCTTTTAATATTTCAAGATTTCTTTTTCTTGTCCAGGCAGTGTACCTGTACCAACCAGAGGGATACTAGAGATGATCTATAATGTAGTTTTAGTGAACCTGAAGATCAGAAGCTTATTTTTTGGAGTTTCTTGTTGATTTGGTTCTCCTAAGCTCTAATAGAGATGCACTGGTGCAACTTTTATATAACATTGTTTCATCACAACCTATTAAAATCCTTGTTGCAGTGTCTGTTGTGTTGCAAAACTTCTGAACACACATGGGCAGCTCATCTGATCTCCAGAGTGCATTCAAAACACTGCTGACTCAACTCACACCCACCAATACACAACCAATCCCTTTAATGTATGTGTAGTGGTGGGTGAGAGAGCAAGCGTGTGTATGTCTGTGTGTTTGTGTGAAGGGGTGGGGGTGGGCGTGGGGGCTTCTAATGTGCCATAAAAAAACAAACTGACATACAGTCCGACAACAACATAGCCTTCAGGATCATGAGAACATTACTTATGGTAAGCCAAACGTTGTTGTGACAGCAGCTTATGTCCCAGTGAAAATGCTGACTGTTTAGAAACAGACAGACTGATATATTGATTTTATGCAACTGTAAATGTAAGCATGGCATAAGCCTGAGTGTAGAAAAAGTACACTTAAAGCAATGCGTACTGGGCGCTTCATTTATGTGGCCTTATCATCTCCAGATGCTTATTCAATTAGCTGTGTAATTGTAAGGTGATAGCTGTTGTAAGGAGGTGGTAATTAGATTTAGCTTGGGCTATTAACGCCTATCTAGATTCAAGGGTGGTTCACGATCAAGGTGGTGAGTTTGTCCTTGAAAGTGGGAACAGGTTGTTGCCAAAAACTAAACAACC
Organism: Megaleporinus macrocephalus; assembly: GCA_021613375.1. Lineage (NCBI taxonomy): Eukaryota > Metazoa > Chordata > Actinopteri > Characiformes > Anostomidae > Megaleporinus > Megaleporinus macrocephalus. Next base: position 26,884,449 of record CM038703.1, read on the forward strand.
CATCTACTGTGACAAGACACTTAATGAACCTCACATGTCTCCCTTTTTAGGGCCCTACAAAAGTCATATCTAGAGAAGATGTGTGCAGTTTGACCAGTAAGGAGCTGAATTGGAGTGATTTGGAATTCTGCTTGCAACAGATTTGGAATTTTGGAATTCATGTGCAATTGTTTGCAATAAAGTTTGGAAAAATGAGATGTATGTTTTTTAAATAAATAAATACACATTTTCCAGACAACAAGAGTGATCAATGCTTTATTTGCTTAGTTGCTCTTTAATCTTCTCTCATGCCACTTTTGCGTTCGGGAATGAACCGTAGAGGGCGACAACGTTCTCCGTGGCGCGCGGCGCTGAAATCGAGCTCTGATTGGCTGCGTGCGCCGCGGGGGCGTGTCATATCCCACAGCCTTTCAACAAAACTAAATCGCGCCGCGCGGCTTCATTCACTGGCCGAGCTGCTGTATAATATAACGAAGTTGGGGCTAAACTGCTGACATTAACACGAATGAAAACATCGTAGCAGACATTGCTGACCGAAGACTACTGGCACAGCCACTCGGGAAGCGGCTAACACTCCGAATTGTCTTTTTTAAACTCCTATTCCCTTTTTTCGTCTTGTTTGGCCGTTATGGACTCGCTGTGGTTTCCCTGCATCGTAGTGAGCGTGTGCGTTTGGCTGTCCTCAGCCGAGAGACATAGCGTTTTCTGGAATAGCTCAAACCCAAAGTAAGTGACAAACCAAGTCTTTTCATGTGTTTTTTCAGTTACCAGAACAACTTTTAGCATGTAGTGTAGTTGCACTCAGGCGTTTGCAGGGCTGAAGCAGTAGTTTCAGACCCCGCGGACTGCAGCTCAGTTTCGTCAGGGAGATGCTGAAGTTCTAGTCAGGGTGGTTTTCACTTACACTAATACGGACCTCAGCTCGCATGGGGCGCGCACATGTACCCTGAATGACAAAGTTTCTTGTCCTCCTATTTTACCAAAATCCTTTTTTTTGGTATTTTCAAATTCCCTTAGCGAAAGCGTGCTATAGGAAACACAGTGGTATTTAAATGTCCCCCACTACTTGTTGCTATGTGGTTCAATGTGCTTGTTTCTGGGTTGATCTTGTGTCTAGTGTTCACTACTGTTGCATTAAGTATTGAAATTTGTCATATGCATATGAATTCTGTTGAATGCTGTAAGCTCCTGCAGGATGTCTACTAGCTATGAGTGAACTGTCTGTCTGCCTCAGTTTAATTAGAATACATAAGAACCTCATAGACTACAAAGAGTGCCAGATCTCAGGCCAGCTCTTTGCACAGGTTTCTGTTCTTTCCTGTTTTCCGCACACACACTTCAGCTCCAGAAGGGTTTATTCATTAGCTGTTTAATTGCATCACGTGTTAGAGTAAGGGGGAGAACTACAGTGGTGGTACACAATCACCAGAGTTGTGAAAGTCTGGCCTGCTCTATCAACAGTTTGCTTGCATTGATATCTTAAGTGTAGTCAAGATAAAGTTGGGGCTAATCATCATCAGCCCAGTAGGTTTCCTGGTTTTCTAACTCAAGGGATATCAGATACTGATAAGTGTAACCTTCTTGTTGGTGTTACCATTATAGACCCTAAGCTTTCCTTTTACTTCTGCTTCAATTTGGATGTATTTGGTGGTGTATCTTTTTGGTGCAACTAGTTACAGTATATAAATCAGCAGAAGAGTGCAGTTTTCAGTCTTAAAACAAAAAGAAAAGTTGAAAATGTTGGCAGCTGTACTTTTTTCTTTCCACTTTTGACTTCCACACAACGTTCTCACCCCCAAAGTTTGACAAACAAGATGTAGCAAGCTGCTGTTCTGTCATCAATTAGATCAGTGGTTTTCTCAACACCCGCCCTGAGGGTTTACCGCCAGGCACAGTTTCAAGTATTCCTTGCCTAAACACACCAGATCCAGCTCATGAATGGCTGGATAATGAGCAGAAGAGCTGGATCATGTGTGTTCAGACTGAAGGTTCCCAGGACTGGAGTCGAGAAGCCCTGTGTTAGAAGATAAGGTGATTAAGAAGGTATCCGCGGCTGGAATCCAGGTTTAAAGTAACCTGACCCTTATGCCATGGGCACATGCGGAGCCAGGCGGAGAGGAAAAGCACTGCTTTGTGGGATTGGAGGAACCGGAGCCAGCAGGGCGAATGAATCGCAGGCGCAGGGACGTGACAGAAAGTTATGAATGAGAATAGAAGACTGGAGACCCAAAAGAATGTATGACAGAGCGCATGGGTGCACTCTCTCGCTCCCTCGCTCTCAGAAACCCTCGCAGAATCCATTCTTAATAGAAAGTCATACACATGCCATATAATGAAAGTGGATTACTTTGGATGGGAAGATGTAACAGTTACGTCACTCCTGCAAAGAAAAGCATCTTTTTTTGTCACTGGTCCCTCCAGTCTTTTACTTTCCCTCTGTGTGCTCTAATCCTGTATTCACAGAAAAATTGAGGTACATTTCTTCTGTCCGTTTTCCATCAGTTACACCCTGACTGATATTTGTCATCCTTTCCCCTCATTCATCCTCTTGTTCTTTTTTCACATTTGCTTGTAAAAGTGTTCAGACTGCACAGCTAAAGTAACAGGGCTGAACGATTTGAGGGGAAAATATCTGATTGTGATATTTCTGATCAATGTTGCAATTGTGTTTTTGCAGCATATGTTTCTTTGAAGGCTGGATGTAGTGAGCCAGACTGCTAGTTTGTGAATTCTGTGCTAATATTAAAACTCAGACAATGTTTATTACTATAGGTTGTAATTAAAATGAAACCTCTTGAGATTTAAAAATTCCACATTATCATATTGCACTTTAACATATTACAACGATGATAGAAAAAAAGAATTCAGTCTTACAATTTAGTGACCAAGAAAAACATTTTCAGACTGAAGAGATGCAGGAATCCATTTTTTTTGTCCACATGCGTGCATCACTGGATATGTGGATGTCTCAGTTGTGCGTTGTTTGTGAAAGGGAGTACTGAAGTGTGTGTGTGTGTCAGTGCACGCGCCTCGGGGCAGGTTGAGTCCAAGGTCGTCGGTGGCTGGGAGCGGAGCGTGGCTGTGTTTCAGCATGAGCCCTAATTCTGTTATTTGACAGCTACTCTGTGCGTGTGTGGTTGTGTGTCTGGTTCCAGAAAGTAAACTGTGGATGTGTTGCTGCGTGTCTGCATTGTTCCTGCCTCTGCTTGCAGGTGCTGCTGAGGCTGTGAGAGTGAGCGCTGAATCACTGAGCACTACTACTTCTGTCTTCCCAAACACGATAAAACTCGTCAACCAGAATGTGTGTGTGTGTGTGGTTCTTATTTACAGAGTCAATCGGACACACATTAACCTGTGTTACATGACTTCCTCTGTAACACAACACAACACAACACACACACACACACACACACACACACACACCAGATCATTCATCCAAATCTCTCTGGCCTTTCTCTTTCTTTCAGCCTCTCTTTCTTTTTCCTCTTTCTTACTTTACTTGTTGCTCAATTTCTGTCTTTCATTCTCTTTCTTTCCTTCTTCCTTTCTTTCTTTCAGAAGGTACCTGTCTCTCTTTCTCTTCCACACCTTTTTCTCACTCCTGGCCGCTCGCCCACCGTACTGCTCGCCTCACTGGCACAAGGTTCACACTACTCCTCCCTTTCTTCTTTAACTCTTTCCCTTCATCTTTACTCTCTCTCTCTCTCTCTCTCTCTCTCTCTCTCTCTCTCTCTCTCTCTCTCTCTCTCTCCCTCTCTCTCTCTCTCTCTCTCTCTCTCTCTCTCTCTCTCTCTCTTGTAGGCCCCCTGTTTTGTTGCCATCTCACCCTCAGTAAAGACTCTTTATATGGATTAATCGGTCTGAAAAGACGCTGTGCCGTGGTAGTTTAGTCAGGACGGCCCGTTCGCTGTTCCGTTTCTCACATTGGCTGTTTTCTTTCTTTCACTGAGACGCTGGCCAGTTAAGTGAGTTCTTTTTGTTGCACATTCCACCCCAAATTAGCCGAGCTGCCGGTGCAGATCTGCTGGTGAACAAAGCGGGGGTTAGTGTGACCATCACAGGCCAGAGTTCATCACACAGATGAAGTACTGTTCATGCTGTCTGTCACTGTGTGTGTCGGGGATGGAGACTAGAACACTGTCGATAAAGTACCGCTTCGCTTTTGTCTGCCTGTCAGCGTCCCATTTAACTCATCGTGTGTGTGTGTGTGTGTGTGTGTGTGATGAAGTGCCATTCACTCTGTGCAGCGTGTCGCGCTCTCTCTGTCTCTCTGGTGGTCTCTGAATGGGGCCGCTCGGCCCTCTCCTCTCTTCCCCAGCTCACTGCTTTATTCTTCACTCTCCCACATTTCTCTCTCTTTTACTCTTTTGCCGTTTTACTCTTTCTCTGCTTCTCATATCCCCACCTTACATGCCCCCTCTCCTCTTTTCATTCCTTTATGTGCCCCCTTCTTTCCTTTTAGCCTCTTTTGAAAGAAGAGAGTGTGTAGGATCTCTCTCACTCTCTGTCTCTCTACCTCTCTCTCTACCTCTCTACCTAACATGTTCTTTTATCGCTCTTGGCAGCTGTAACCATTACTCAGTATGCACTCACTACCGCTCCCTCTTTTTCTCCCTGTCTCTTTTGCTCTTCTCATCTTTCCTGCCGTTTTTCTCTCTCTCTCTCTCTCTCTCTCTCTCTCTCTCTCTCTCTCTCTCTCTCTCTCTCTCTCTCTCTCTCTCTCTCTCTCTCTCTCTCTCTCTCTCTCTCTCTCTCTCTTTGTGTCTCCATCAGTCTCTGTTGAACAGTTGAACAGCATTTATGCACACATTACAGTTAACATACAAGGAAACAATAAGAGAAGTTTAAAGACAGGTTTACCCAATTCTCCACTTATTCAGAGGGAGGTGATCAGCCAAGACTTGGTTGGAGTCCAAATTTAGAGTCCACCCTTTAGTTTAGAAACAGAGCTATGAGGCTAACATTGCTAACAAACAATAGAACTTATTGTAGCTTACAGCAAGTCATACTGTGTCCTAAACCATGCAACTTAATAAAGACATGGAAGCATTGTACGTAAGTTGAAAGAGATTTTAGTGAATCTTTTTACAGAAACTATTTGAGAAACTATTGAGTTCTGATATTATTGACTGTGTTAGCCTCAATCCCTCAATTCAGTGTCCAGACATCTCTTGATCTGTACTGATCCATATGAAACTTTTTCTGTAGTCTAAATGTCTAGAAACATAAATTATGTCATAATATGCTTTGAGTATGTCATGTGTATCTTAAGTACATCTAGAACACTGAAAGCTGCTTTTCAGACAAAACCGATTTAAACCAAGTGTAGAAAGCCTCTAAACGACAACTACCAGTAACCAGTCAGAAATATGCAGTTTTGTAACATGTTCACTAAACTTGGAACTAAATATTGTGATGCATATATTTGGATCATAAAAAATATCTTCAGGTACGGGGATTATTATCATGTTTTTGTGCCATCACACATCCTTACCTCCACCATCCTTCTCTCTTCTCTAAATAGCCACCTGGCACCTTTCTAGTATTTCCTCTCTGCTTGCAGCATTTAATCTGTGTGTTTTGGTGAATCTTGCTAAATCCCTGCCAATTGTGCCTCAGTGTTGTATAGGCTTCCACAGATGCTCGTCCCCCACTCTCTGCTCATGTAGACGGAGATTCAGTTGCACAGATTTTTCATATATAATCTTCGTACAGTGTGTTGTCTAATATTAATTGCTGTGTTTAAAATTGATATTCAGGATGGTGTGTTAGGTAGGATGTGAAGAATTGCAAATATATCTCGCTACTGTAGTGAGATTACATGTTGTACAATCCCCCCCCCCCCCCCCCCCCCCCGCCACCCCCCCCCCCCCCCAAAGAGTGTGAGTTTCCTGGCCAGCTCTTTTCCCGGGAAAATGGCACATCCTGTACGCACAGTAAACAATACCTTTCTCACACACTCGTGCACGCAAGAAGTCTAATTCCCTCTAGTTTACACACACACACGCACGCACGCCAGTAAATCTGCAATTATTTAGACTTGATAAATGGCTCTCACTTTGACTTTCATTTTCTACTCAAGTCAACCTTAATATCCCAAAGACTAGGAATGTAGTAACATGTATCATTGTATTGTGACTAGCATGTTAACTTGGGCTAGAGCTTTATATCATAAATTGTTTACAATATGGTCTTTTTTGAATGTTGAATGTTGTATTTAACTTGAATTGGAAACACTAACATAATAATAGGTGTAGGGCTAGGCAGCAGGACAATATAATGTAATAAGCTTTTCTAATCATTGTGGTTATTGTCTGTACTTGTAGAACCCTGACCTACTTAGTTTCATTACAAAGAGAGCAATATTAGTCCCATTTCACTGGATTTAGTGCAGTGCAGAAATTTTAGATATTGAATAAAAATCATTTTGTTCACAGTATTTTGGTAGAGTTTATAAAAATAGCACTTTGTTTTGTTACAACTGGAAGAATAAATGTCGTATCCTACAAGTTTCTTGACCTATCGACCACGTAAATAAAGCTACAACAACGCATTGTGAAATCGTGATGTCGCAGTGCAAAACTGTAATGTGGAGGACAGTATGTTGTGGATGATGGACATTTTAAACACCAGCACTTGTAAATGATTAGCAGCAATCATTACCTTACTCCAGCACTCCTCTGATCTCCCACCTCGTTAGTATGCCAGGCAACAACATCATTGTAGTTATCATTTTTCTTATTTCAAATGTTGTTCAAAATATCAAAAGAATACTGAATTATGCACCCAGCATCATGCTTCTAGTGAAATTGGGGGTAGGGTGTATCTTTACGGTTATAATTGTTATTTTTCCTGCATCTGAAATCGGGCACCATTTAAATTTAATCAAATTCTGAATTTTGTGAATGATTGCACACTTACCTAATGTCTTAAACTGCTTACTTAACACCTGCTTCTCCACACACACACACACACACACACATGCATGCATACATACATACATTGACCAGTTTAGTCTGGACACTTTTGTAGAAGACTTTTAATTACTTTTATTTTGCCCAGTACAAAATACACACAGTTACACACACTGTTGTTGAGATAATGTTTCTGAGATATGGAGAGAGAGTGGTATTGAGAAGGCAGATTTTTATTGTATTGTATGCAAATGATTTACAGAACATGCTGTGTGTGTGTGTGTGTGTGTGTGTGTGTGTGTGTGTGTGTGTGAGTGTTTGCTGGCCACAGCGAGGTTGGATTCTGCTTGCGGTAAACGTGGCCCCTGTGTGTGGTTTTGGCTCGCCTAGCCTCGTTGTTTGTTCTGCTCCTGAATGTTCAGGATTGGAAGCGATAGGCCATTCCCACGAGGCACCGCACGCATGCTGCTCTGGCACCAGGCCACCTGCTTTGGCCAGGTTGGCAGCGCCCCCTACAGGCCAGCCTTAGCCCAGACCCAAAAACCATTCAGCCCAAGTTCACAAGAGGGTCCTTCAGTTCAGCTGAACTTGGTCTGCACATAATTGGAACGGCTGTGGGGGTCAATAAAGCAATTAATACAATTAAACAGCTCCACAACAGCAATAAACAGTAATGAATTATAATGACACTGGAGGAAACGGTGTCATTCTGTCTATCGTTCTCACTCTGTCTCGATTCATTGAATTTGATTTTAATTTCAGTGGGGGAGCACTGAGGCCTCCGGCAGAGATAGTCGATATCCTTTATTGGTTTTGTGCTGTGAATTTGCTCACGGTAACAAATACGACCTACTGACCTCTATTAGGGACGCAGTGATCAGATGACAGGTCTCAGCAACCCATCACTGGTCTGTTTGTGGTTAGGACCACTACTTACCAGACAGTATTTGATTGGTGGACCTTCCTCAACATAGTGGAGTGTGTTTGTGTGTGTGTGTGTGTGTGTGTGTGTGTGTGTGTGTGTTCGTGTTCCTGATTTGAGTTTTCACACACTGCTAGGTTACATGGTCCCCTATACAAATATTCAGTGAAGACTGGCTCTGTGGTCAGAAACTGACCACTCATAAAGGGTTAGACAATGACCTGCACAAATTGTACATCAACAGATGGTGGACCTACAAAAATATGTTTTTTAATAAAGTAGCCTGTGAGTGTATTGATTATGAGGAATAAGCGTACAGAATATGAAGAACAGCAGCCGCATACATAAATTAGTTCAGATGGACTTTGCATGTTAGCTTATAGTGATAATGTGGTCAGTAGCAGTAGAGCTGATTCTAATGTAGAACAGTTCTATTATACTATTACCTGCCACATCTGCAAAATTGGTATAGTCTGTGTGTTTAGATACAGCGGTTCTAGCTACAGCAGTAACATTTCGCTGTTTCATATTTTTTTTCTTTTCATGATTTAGTTACAGATGTGTAGTAGGTTCGTGTTAAACCTGATACCCTGATAACAGAGTTAAGGGAGTAAAAACATAGCCTTAAAAAACATTACGGCCACAACTTCCTTCTGGGAACTTGTGACCGTGATTACGAAAGCCCTTGTTATTCCCACCTGTGGAAGTGCATGTCCAGTACCAGAGGAATGTTAACATCCTTATCATCCACGTTTAATCAATAGAGGAAATAGAGTTCAGTCATTCTTTCACTCAGAGGAGAAAAAGGGATGAAGCAGCAAGGGGCAAAGAGAGAAGCTGACAACTTTTAAGGAACAATGGAGAGAGACAATAGACGAGGCGACAGCCGAAAGGAAAACGGAGAGATTGATGAGGAAAAGTGTATGAAGAGGGATGAAGAGAGCTGGCCAGCAATATTATCTTTAAATGAGGGACTGCCAGATTGGTTCTCTATGGCAACAGTACAGGAGGCAAGTCACTGACCGGCATGCTTGACATTCCAGTGAGATGCCTTTTGATTGGTTGGAAAGCTTAGAGAAGGAGGGGTTGGACTCAGCAATGAAAGACTGACAAAGGGAGGAAAAAGGGACAGAGATGGATGGACAGATGAAGAGATGAAAGAGTGGGTCTTGGTCCATCCTGGTGTATCAAAGCATCTCTTTTTCTCTCGCGCTCTCTCTCTGTCTCTCTGTTTCTATCTCACTCCTCCACACTCCCGTACACATGGTCTGTACTTGAGAACACTTCAAAAGTAAGACAGTTTGGCTCGAGTGCTTTTCAATTTTTTTTTTTTGATGCGAAGCAGCGAGCGGTTCTGGGCAAAGCTTTACTTTCATTCTTCTTCTTTAATCTCACCACTAAAGTATGTACCTCTGCCTTTCTCTCTCTTTTTTCACTCATTTGTCCCAAACTCTTACTGGAACTCTCGTTATTAAAACGACTCAGCCCAATGGAGGGGCCCCCAAGCCTCTCTTTCTCTTGCGCGCTCTCTCTCTCTCTCTCGCTCTGTGTGTGTGTGTGTGTGTGTGTGTGTGTGTATTAAGCAGGCCTTTCAGTAGCTCCAGCTCCGTAATCCAGGCACTCCGAGCGCCCGATTATCCGGCCCTGCAGCATTCTGAACCAGTCACCCGGAAGACCAACACTCACTATTAGAGGCATGCTACAAAAGTTCAGAGGAGAAAAATGTGTCCCAGGTCTTCAGGGTTAATTGAATCCTGAAAGCGCTGGATAGAGAGGAGAGAGAAAGTGTGAAACGATGGGGAGAAGAGAGTGTAATCAACAGGTGTGAGTGTGAAATTCAGTACTTTCTATTGGGTAATACTGGCTGACAGGGAAAGTTATATGATCATGAATCAGATGGTGAATGATCGTAAAACAGGTGAATCAGGACTGAATGGCTGCTCACACATTTTTGCATTTGGTACTCACCCCGTGTGTGTGCGTGTGTGTGCGTGTGTGTGCGTGTGTGTGTGCGTGTGTGTGCGTGCGTGTGTGTGTGTGAGGCTCTGTGCTGCTGACTCAGAGTATTTCCTCAACCCTTTACCCTTCAGCAGACCATCCCATCCCCCAAAGCCCCCACATTCCAGCCAGAAAGAGAGAGAGAGGGGTGGATGGATGGATGGATGGATAGAGAGGGCGCGGGGTGAAGAGGGAGAAACGCAACTCCGGCCCAAAGATTAAAGGAACAGAGATTAGCTGCACAGCAACCGTGGATTCCAGTAAAAAATTCCAACTTGATGAAACTGCTAAACAACAACATTTCAGCCATATCATTCACTGTACACTCAACACACACCCATTTCTTCCTAAATTTCTTCCATGCTTCTACTAATCAATCTCAGGTTGCAGAGAGTCTCTTGTTTGCTCAGTTCTACCGTCCTGTGCTGGACTGAGAAGAACAGAAAGAAATAGATTAGAAATGTGGAGATGGAAAAAATTGGATGTTTGTTTTTAGCTATTTTATCAGTTGCTGTCATTATTGTTAGTGTTAGAAATCAACTAATCATCTAATCCATTTTGATAGTTTAAATAGTACTTGTAGGTAAAAAAAAGCCACTAAAATGGACTAATTGAAACAGTTACAAAGCAGGCAGAGCCTCTTGAAGATTTTAGGGTCTGTAGTGTAAGAGAGCGGAGTAGAAATATCTGCATTAACTGATGAAACATAGCCAGTTCCTCAACCAGGTAAATGATTGATTTTATTATTATTTTAAACGAATGTCAGTGGCAGCCGTTCCTTTTAACCACTGCTGCTCTTTTATTACGCCTCTCTCATTTTAAAGAAAAGAGAGAGCACAAAACACTGAGCATTTAATGAGCATTGGTGGGTGTCAGCCAAATTCTGAGATTAGCAGAGCATGCGAGAGAGAGTAAAGGGAGGAGAGACGTTAAAAGGCAGAGAGTGAAAGGCTTCACTGTATGAATAAAGCCATTGATGAAGTAAACTGTAAGAGTCCAAAAGACACTGAGCAGCCCCAAGAAGAGCCACTGACCCCTTGCCTAGGGATCAATTCCCATCCCCCTCTCTCCCTCTTTCTCCCTTTTTCTCTGGCCCTCTCCCCTCTGACTCCTAGCCCCCCAGGGGCCGGGGTGGAGCGGCATAATTGCCCCCCTCTGGGGCCGCTTTAATACTCTTCTTTGTGTTTTAATTGCCCCCCCTCTAACCCTCTTTTGATGAACACATTGGGGCCATACCACAAACAGCTTTTAATCAGGACCTTTAACAGTGTGTGTGCATTCTCAAGTTTTAGCAGACGGCAACAAAAAAAGTTACTAGGTTTCAACTCCTGAGATGAAGAATATATTATATTCATGAACAAAGAAATTGACAGTGTGTCAGCATGTGGAATTGAAGGTGTATGTGTGCGATCATGTCTTCTATCACTGTAATAAAGAAACTCCATGATACACATTTCAGAACAAGACTCTTGGAAGGCCAGGGATGTAAAAACAAGGGCAAATTTGTATTGTGTTGTAGAATTATATTGCAACTAGCATGTTAGCTTATGGTGCTTTAGATTGATACACAATAAAGCACTGATTTTGTTAATCTAACATCAGTTGCTAGTTTATTAATGTGAAGTATTTTTTCCAGTGCTCTTTATTTTCCGTGTTGGAAATGTATGAACTCATGCAAGTTAACAAATTCAGAATTTTCTGTGGCAGTCGACGCTTCTTCTAAACCCCACCGACATGAGGGACAGCCCTTCTCAGGTTCTCTTCTCAGCCCCTTTCTTCATGTCATGTGTGTTTGTGTTGTCTGCAATGAGGCGAAGCAGTCAGCCAATTAAAAGGTCAGTGTGTGTTGGTATGCGTGTGTGTGTGTTTGTGTTTGGAGGGCATTTAGATCGTCTGTCCAGGCAGTCCGTAATCAAGCACCAACGCAGAGCAGACGCACACAACACACACTTTGATCATTAGACCAACATGTGTAACTCGTCAAACACACTGACACACACACTAAAACACACACACACTGACACACACACTGACACACAACTGGAGGGAAATTAAGCCAAAATGCTACTGACAACATTTTAGTTTCACATGGTCGCATCTTAAATTGTGAGATTTGTGTGTGTTTGTTCTTGTAGATGTATATTTGTGAGGACCACATGTCCTTACAAGTATAGGACAATCTGAATTTTGTGTGAGTGTGTAAGCCTGTAAGCATATGCACGTGAGCTTCAATTGAACTCTTGCCTGTTAAACCGGATTCAAAACTTTTCACTGCTATTAACAAATGCACACTTAATCCTTTTATTTCAGGAGAGAGAGAGAGAGAGAAACAGAGAAATGTTTAGGAAAGAACAGCACGAGCTGTGACCTCGATACAGCTGAATGGTCTTATCACACTAGTAAGGTAGATATTTACAATGATGTAATGATCTACTTAAACCCAAGGCTTTAATAGAGATACACTGATAGTTTAATAGAGATACACACTGTATAATTTATTAAAACAGTTCTTTTCTTTATCAGAATATCCAGACACCCAAAAGTATCTGTGATAGGTTAGAGGCTCATCTACATACTGCAGACATCTGAAGTATCCATCAAGCAGAATCCCAGATTGTGATAGCAGTTGACAAACAATGTGTTAGTATATTATTTCGGGCTCCTAGTGAAATAGTGTGCCGTTCCACAATCGTGCACAGTGTGCGGTCGATAGGAAAAGCCTGATCCACGTCAGCGAGAAACTAACTGGAGGGGGCCAGCTGGCGGCTACTGCTGGGCCTGATGATGGATGGATGGATGAATGAGTATTGCACAGAGCTGCTAACCAGATGAAAGGGAAAGTTGTAGGGGGTTCTCCAGTTTGAAAGAGGTGGTGAGGAAATTGCTGAAACAGTGCCATGGCTGTATGTGGCTTACTAATGTAAGTAAGTTCAGGTTGAGGAGTGAATATGTAAACTTATTTTGTAAAACAGGAAAGGCGTGATGTGCCGTTAAATAAACTGAAGATAAACAGAACGTGAAAGTGAACTTTTTTTATTCATTTTATTCATTTGTTTGATTAGATAACCAACCAGTAGCGACAGTCATTAGTTACCAGTTCTTAGTTACTGTGTTTGACTGTAAAAGTCACTGGTTGTTGAAGAGGCACAGCAGACATAAGGTGAACATTGTCTACAGCAGGAGAAAACAGCTTGATCAAATACAAGGAAACAATCGGACCATTTGCTACACTGAGTAAACACTGCATTGCTTTTGGAAAGCTGCCGAGAAATGATAAAGTGGAGAGGTCACAGAGGGCTGCGTTAATGATCGTCTGCGAGTGTAGTATTCTTCGCTTGCTGTTTAAAGGACTCTGCTTTTGCAGTGCTAAACTATTTGGCCTGTAGCTGCAGTGATTTTGCTTGGGGCTTTAATCACAGACACACAAACTTGCATTCTTTCTCTCTCTGGCATGCAGGTTTGTGTCAGGAGGGCAGGCAAAAGGGGAGATAGCAGTGGGCCAGTAGAGCTAGAGAAGTTGAAGGAGGAGTGAAACGAGGGAGAAAAGAGCCAGACAGTCAGTCTGTCTCTGCTCCCTCCCTGTGTGGATGTCAAATGAAAAGGGGAGTGTGGCACAGACTGTGTGTGTGTGTGTGTGTGTGTGTGTGTGTGTGTGTGTGTGTGTGTGTGTGTGTGTGTGTGTGTGTGTGTGTGTGTGTGTGTGTGTGTGTGTGTGTGTGTGTGTGTGTGTGTGTGATGAGAGAGGGGAATTTGTCAAAGTTTGCAGACAGAACGCAGGTTTATTTCTCCGTTTTGCACGAACAAGCGTTTGTTTTTCTTCTGCATCATTTCAATCTGGGGCAGTAAATATGGCTTTATGGTATCATTATGGTAATAAATCATTTTTCGAAGTGGTTTTGAGAGATATTTTTCTGAGTATATCCTGGGCGTCATCAATACGTCTAGAGCACTTAATGACTACGTCCATCATAAAGAGCACCGATTTAGACCAACTAACTAAACAACAACATAATATGTATAACATTGAATATACCATTTGGTGTATTCTAACTTGTTCTTCAACCTCAGAAGAGTACAAGGATATATTGAGGGTTTTGGATACATGAGCATGGGCTACTGAAAGGTCTGTATTCTATAGTTGTGAAGTTATATTTACCACTCATTACTTGTCATGACTCAGTGTTAATAAATAGCTATTGCCATCCACTACATCCTTCTCTGTAATTATGTGTATGTTTTATATAATGTTGTGTCACAGGAACTAAATGGTGTGTTTACACTATTTTGTTACATTTTACATAGAATCCACACTCATATTAAATTATACATTCTCCTCAATAATGCACACTTGTGTGTTGTATGGGGGCCACGTCCCAGTGGGTGAGGCTGCATACATCAATAGTCAATCACTCTGCATGGGATCCTGTCAGCATTTTAATATCTTGAAGCAAACAACACCCGGTTGTCCTTTGGGGTGCAAGATCAATGAGAACACGCATATAAAACGCACACCCTCAAAGTTTCCTTTATCTTGCTTCCGCTGCCCACCCCGGCATTGTAATCCTCCAATCAACAGTTCAATATCAGGAATGAATATTCATACGCTCTCTTCTGCTCTCCGTATATTCATACATTCACCACATCAATCTCTCTCTTTTTAAAGAGCTGGACTTTTCTCCCCGTCTCGCCATTGTTCTGCCTCTCGAGCCCTTGCTGATTTCCCACTGCTCCTTGAGCACACATTTCCAATCGATGGGGGGCGATTGCAGTCGTGATTGCGCTGCACTCAGCATTCAGATGACAGACAGCACTCGTGATGCGACGGCTGTAGCTGTGGTTTCAGACAGCGCTTTCGGGGACCTGTAATTTCTTTTGCTGTCTTACTTGTTCCACCTGCCAGAAACACATTTTGACCATTATCATTACATTATTAGGCGCCTTTGAAATCACAGTGTTTCATTTTCCAGTCTGTAGTCGCTCACTTTAGGCTGTATGATTTGTTGTTTCAAATGGCGGAAATTGTAGGTTGTGTTTTGTTATTACAGTTGTTACATCATAGACTAGTGAGCTAAATGTACCATTGTTCTGTTCAGTGGTCTTTATAAGGGATGCATTCCTCTAATATACTGGGTTTTTGTTGAAAGTGATACTAACCACAGTTCCTCAGGAACTTTGTAGCAAACACAGATAGCTCATAGAAAGATTTAAAAGATACTGGAGGAGACAGACTGCATTGCAGGCTTAGTCGCTGATGAGGCCAATGAGGTAACTGGTCCCCATAAAGTTATTCTCAAAAAATATAAAAAAAAAATATATAAGAAGCACCAAGTGTCAGATGCACCATAGGCACAAAATGTAGAATCTAACAGATGAATTACTAGACAGACATGTCAGTCAGATGCCTTTTTTTTGTTGTTGTTTCTTGACAATAACACGTAATGACATATTATGCTAATAAGATATTTGGTGTAGGATCCTTTCTACTACTTTGGTCTTTGAGGAACCCCAGTTCCAGCTTCATACACATCTTACTCAGGTAGTCAATGACTATAGGTCATCAGTTGCATAATTTGTGTGTTTGAAATGGGAAAACAGGGCAAAACTGTGGACTGGATTTGTATATTGTATTTTGTATTTGGTTTTCAGGACATTACAGTGTTTTAACCTGATCTGTTTCCTTTTTGCAGGTTCCAGTTGGACGACTATGCTGTGGAAGTCCGCCTGAACGATTATCTGGATATTGTCTGCCCGCACTACCCACTGGGCGAGGTGCCGTCACAAGATGCCGAGCGCTACGTTCTGTACATGGTGGAGCGGGAGGATTACGAGGCCTGCCGCCCACAGTCCTATGACCAGATGCGCTGGGAGTGCGGCCACCCCTTCGCTCAGCATGCGCCTGAGAAATTCTCTGAGAAGTTCCAGCGCTTCACACCTTTTACCCTGGGCAAGGAGTTTCGTCAGGGAGAGAGCTACTACTACATCTGTAAGTTTAGCTTTAGGCATGATTAAATATGTAGTGAAAATGCATCCATTGTACATGATGTGTTCAAAAATAAAAACTTACTATTAGGTGTATCAGTTGTGCTCAGCTTGTACAGTCTTCATAGAAAAGCACTGCTGGTAGAATAGGATCAGCCACCCATGAGCCTAAGGTCACAATGACGAATACCAAGTCTTGTCTATAGGGGGTAAAAAGCCCTCCAGCAGTGGGCTGTGGAGCCGTGGAACTGCTGGTGTACCATCATATATCTCTGGGATGAGTTGCAGTGGTGATCCCAATCTCATCATTCAACATGGCTAGTAGAGGCTGATACTGCAGGAAAGGAAGGATTACTGGCTTTTATTTTGGAAGAATCGTTTGATGAGGCAATGTTTGCAAATCTTTTGGTGCATAATGCTCAATGTTGTCATAAACAAAGCCTCATGTAACTAAATTTTAAGAATGAACATGTGTAGCATCAGTTAATTTGTGAAACTGTGAATGTATTCATGTATATGTCAAAAAATGCCCACATGATACTGAAATTAAATATAATATATTATATATTATTAAATATGATACTGAAATGCTGTAAACTTGTTTATAACTGAGTGGAAAAAAATAAACTGCAGCAGTTAAGCTGCTTTATCCACATATTTAAGTGGAACACTGTGTTAAAAACTTGCTCTGTTTGTGAGCCTATGACTGAGTAATGCAATCCACACCCTTGACGCTCTAGTTATAGATTTATGGTACCACAAGGTGCTAGGAGGAATAGTAAGTGCATGCAGAGTCAACTTTGAGCGGCATTTCATCGCGTCAGTAATGAATAGGTCCCCTATGTTTCATGCGAGTCCACACTCTTGGGCTCTAAAACTGGCAGCGAAACCACTACGTGTCTTTTTGGCTGCTCAGTGTGCCACACATGCTAAGTTAGTGCAGTTGTAAAAACAGGGCTTGGACTTTTGCATGAAAGTGGACTGGAGTATGAGAGAGTGGCTGTAAGGCTCAGTTTTCGGTTTTTATTCTTAGGCCAGTCTTTTCCACAACATAAATGGATGGCTTTGTATAGTGGGGATCAATTTGTCTTAAACTTTCTTGAATGAATGATGGAACCATGAGAAGTACAGCACACCTTAAAGGGGCTCTTTGCAAAGGAGGCTCAGAGAAATTGAGGATTAGACAACACAGGGCCATAATAGAGGGTATGACAGTTCACAGGTCCAGATGGCCAAGGCTTGAGCCTCTGGCTAGCTCAAGAAACCGGATTACCTACTGTGTGATGGCTAAGACCATTAGTTTAGCCTCTAATTAATGCTAAGTGTCTCTTCCCACCTAATGTATCTCTTTCATCCTCCCCTCAATATTCTTTTTCTCTTGTGCCCTCAACAGCTAAACCTCTGCACCACCATGGACAGGAGTGTATGAGGCTGAGAGTGGACGTGGTTGCGAATGATGGTTAGTATTGCTGCCCCGCTGACCCAGTGATTAAAAAGCAGATTCATGATCAGTTGTATTGTCGTGTCTGGGCTTTATGTTAATTTGTTCTATCTCTCTTCTGTTCAGGATCACAAGAGGCCAGGGTTGGACCAGGCAAAGGAACTAAGACTGGCAGTGGTGGAGGGGCTCACACTACCTCCAATAGATTACCAGCAGGTACACATTCATTCATTCATTCATTTATTTATTCTAGCTCTTAAGGTACCTTTCAGAGAACTCTATGAAAGTTCCATGAAACCTATCTGGCATGATCAAGGTTGGCGTAATAATAATAATAATAATAATAATAATAATAATAAAAATGACAATAATAATAATAATAATAATAATAATAACAATAATTGCTCCATTTTGGCACATTTGGCCAACTAGCTAACACGGTAACCATAAACATTAACAACAAAAAAGTACCTTCTCATCCTCAGTCTCCTGGTACCCACTGCATGTCTCTTATGTATTCATTTAAAGCCAGCCATAAACAAATATATATCACATGTTGTGCTAAAGTACTGCTACTTGTGTTTCTCTCATTTCAAATATTCACCCCGTTCTGCTTGTGAGCAGTTTTTGTTTTCTGCTCTGGTGTGCTGTAAGACAAACATGGCTGGCTTTCTAGTTAATCGTAGTTAGGGAGCTTAATCTAGTGTAAGCTTTCTGGATCACAACAGTGTTTCTAACTGCCTTTAGAAGTTATTTTCACAATTTTAAACAGGGTGCTCAGATATCCTCTCCTTCTCCTTCACAGATGATCCAGTAGTTCTGCCAGAGGTCCAGAAAAGCATGCAAACAAACTCTGCAGTCTCAACAGCGTCCTTGACCGTCCTCACAGCACTGCTGCCTGTATTATTATTGTTGCTCCTGCATTAAGAACATTTACAGGACCGCACATCCCAGTAGACTGGTCTCTAAGACTACAACGACGGTGGCCTGTGCTGACCAAAAACACACAGGAGGAGTTCTCAAAAAGCCCAGTGCTGGTCACTAGGGAAGAAACTGAAGCGCTCCATTGCTATTCAGCCTAAACTGAAACAGTTTACTGGATCTAAGAGGGCTTTTTTAAACCCTCTTACCTTCTACAGTCTGAGGGAGGAGGTTTTTGTCTGGAAGGATGCTTTACGTGAAGAGGGAAAAGCCTTTTCTCAGACATTTGCCGAGTGTAACTTTTGGACAAACCCAAGGAGAAGTGAACCGAGGAGCAGCAAAGAAGAAAGCGGAGGTGTTCAGGAGTTTTGTCCAAACAGAGACAACTTTTCTGTAGTAGATAATAGGACGCAAGTCGAAGATCTCATGAGCCAAAGACCACTAAGCTTCTCGCTAAAGTGTACAATGATCAAACTTTTTTGTTATTGTTTCATATTGTATTATTCCAGTGGGATGTTTTCATGTAGCAACAGACACACACACACACACACACACACATACATCCTAGCACACTCCACACACCGACACATCCCAGCTCGCTTTTGTACATGTTTTGTTTAAAGTGTTAATAAGTTATGAAGTGTGCTGCGGAACAAATTGCTGTATATAATTAACACAAAAGAAAAATGTTTACCATGTGAAACAGAAGAAGGAAGGAGAGAATGAGAGTGAATGCTTTTTCCTGAGAGTGATCGAGCGTGTGTTAATGTAAGAGCGGGAGAGAAAGAGGAGAAAAAGGAAGAATTCATGTTAATCAGCCTAATAGACACACTATTCCCAGATTGTGCATTAGTGGAGGAGCAGTGCTTGGTATTCTCGCAGGGCCAGATGTGATCACCGCAGCTGGAGACAACTTGAGAAATTTCAGGCTAAAAGTGGTGTAAATGTAGACTTTTGGGGTGGGAACGTTATCATGGTGTGCAATTTTGAAACCAGTTCAACACAGTCTGAAAGTGGAGCTCATCAACAGTGTCCAGTGGACAGCAAGTCTGCCGTTTTCCCCTGAATGTAACCTAGTTAGCAGTGATCGCGTTTCACTAAATAGCTTGCTTACTTCTGAGTAGCATCCAGAGGAATATGGGGCTGGTATCACAGGGCCTAACACAAAATCATGTTTTGAGACTAAATCTGACCTGACCATCTGTCTAAACCCGACCCAAGTCCAATCTGCAACTGACCCGAAATGGCCCATCAAGTTTCAAGTTTCAAGTTTCAAGTTTATTTGTCATTTGCACATCATGTCAGGACATAACATGCATTGAAATGCTTGGGGTGAGACTCAGATAAACTCTACAGCAGGGCAGCATTATAATGTAAAACAGTGCAAACACACAATAAATAGACAATATTAAAGTACAAATAAGCTAAAAATATACATATAGTTATACTGAAATATATAAAGGACTATACAATACACAAGATATATACATAGGATATACAGGAGGGTCATCTGTGAAAAATGTTGCATAGGCAGGTTCTAAGTAGATATATTCATTAAAGTGACTTAGTGATATTGTCCATAGCAGCGATATCAGAATAAATAATATAAAGTGTAACAATGTGCAGTGGTCGAGTGAACGGTATTGGGGTCTTTCAGCCTCACAGTTTGTTCAGGAGCCTGACAGCCTGAGGGTAGAAGCTGTTCAGTAGGCGGGTTGTTTTGGCCTGGATGCTGCGGAATCTCCTGCCTGATGGCAGTATGGTGAACAGGCCGTGTGCTGGGTGACCGCTGTCTGACCTGATCTTCTGGATTTTCCTCAGGCAGCGGGACTGGTAGATGTCCTGTAAGGCTGGTAGTTTGTTGCCTGTGATGTATTCTGCTGTCAAACATGCTGTTCCCAGTGATAAAGCTGGTTAAATTTTAATGTAATCGCAAATGACAAACATAAATATATTCTGTGAGCGACGCTTTAAGTCTGGATAAACCTTCTGTTAATCATCTCTTCATGTAGAACAGCTTACGTATAACATATTAAACTACAAAGCACTGTTTACTTAACGTAGCTACAGCAAACTGAAGTTTCCTGAATCAGTTTGCTGTTTATTTGCTGTTTTGCTTACTTGTTGCTCTGTAAACTCTATTAGCAACACGAGTGGCCGACTCCATCATACCAGACTAAAAACAGTTGAAGAAGAAAAAAATCAAGCTTGGGGTGAAATGTAGCGTAAACCATCATAAAAGTGGGAACCCAAATGTGAATTTGGACAAAATAAATGAAGTTTTTGTTTGTAACTTTACTCCTGGTTGTGAAATCACAAGTTATTAAGTTGTCCCCAGACGTGTATTTTCCTTTCTAAAATCCCGTCTGGCCCTGTGAGATTAGCGGTAGGCTGGCCTGCCAGGTCTGGATAACATACTCCAATTTTGAACAGTTTCAGTAGGACTAGTAAAGAGTAACTTGCAGTCTACTTTTATACTTACAGAGTATAAACATGTAAACCCACAGACTGAAACAGGAATTCAAGTGCAGTACAATAATCACACACACTCCTCCACTATGAAACAAAACCACTACACACTTAAACTGACAACACAGCATCCGGTGTAGCTGTTGTAGCGAAGTTTTGAACGATTGTTTGTACGACTGACGCAAGTGTACATGACTAACAATGAGTTGTTCTGTTATTTTCTTCCCTCAGATCTTACCTGTATTTTGTAAGTGTTATGTAAAATGTATATTATGTATATATAGAGGATTATATAAGAAAAGAGAAACGTTTGATAAAAAAAAGTTAATGTGAAATTCTTATGTGAAATAAAAAAAAGTATTTTTTAAATGTCCTTCTCTTTTGCCTGTTGTGGTTTTTACCTCTCCGCATGTACATGATGCCACACCCTGACCCTTCACACACATACGCACGCACGCACACAGACTTCCCACCTCATGTTCACACATTTTGATGCTATCAGTTCTCGCTCACAACAATGAAAACATTAGGAATTCTCACGCTGGAAGCAGAGCAGGTTTCTGCTGTTCGTGTCAGTGAAGCAAAGTTGAAACATTTATCAGATTTTGGGTTCCCCTCTGAGGTGGCTTTCGGATGCCGAAGGGAAGCAAGAACAATGGTCGACGATCAGAGGCATCGGTCTGGCATGTATGTAGGCTTATATACTGTTTGGAGTTGAAAGCTTTAAACTTGAGCATGATACCACAGAAGAACCTAAAAAAACTATTCTGCTCCTTCACTAAGTGAATACTATACTATAGTGTACTATAATATACTATACTGTACTATACTATACACTGAGTGAATACTATACTATACTATACACTGAGTGAATACTATACTATACTATATTATACTATACTATACTATATTAAACTATACACTGAGTGAATACTATACTATACTATACTATACTATACTATACTATACACTGAGTGAATACTATACTATACTATACACTGAGCGAATTATATACTATGCTATACACTGAGTGAATACTATACGAAACTATACACTAAGTGAATACTATTCTATACACTGAGGGAATACTATACTATACTATACACTGAGTGAATACTATACGAAACTATACACTAAGTGAATACTATACTATACACTGAGTGAATACTATACTATACTATACACTGAGTGAATACTATACTATATTATACACTGAGTGAATACTATACTATACACTGAGTGAATACTATACTAAACTATACACTGATGGAATACTATACTATACTATACACTGAGTAAATATTATACCATACTATACTAAACTATACACTGAGTGAATACTATACTAAACTATACATTGAGTAAATACTATACTAAACTATACCCTGAGTGAATACTATACTATACTATACACTGAGTGAATGCTATACTATTCTATACACTGAGTGAATACTATACTATTCTATACACTGAGTGAATACTATACTTAACTATACATTGAGGGAATACTATACTAAACTATACACTGAGTGAATACTATACTATACTATATTAAACTACACACTGAGTGAATACTATACTATACTATACTATACTGTACTATACTATACCATACTATACTATACTATACTATACACTGAGTGAACACTATACTATACTATACACTAAGTAAATACTATTCTATACACTGAGTGAATACTATACTATACACTGAGTGAATACTATACTATACTATACTATACTATACTATACACTGAGTGAATACTATACTATACTATACACTGAGTGAATACTATACTATACTATACTATACTATACACTGAGTGAATACTATACTATACTATACACTGAGCGAATTCTATACTATGCTATACTCGGAGTGAATACTATACTAAACTATACACTGAGTGAATACTATACTTTACACTGAGTGAATACTTTACTATTCTATACACTGATTGAACACTATACTATACTATACACTAAGTGAATACTATACTATACACTGAGTGAATACTATACTATACTATACACTGAGTGAATACTATACTATACTATACACTGAGTGAATACTATACTATATTATACACTGAGTGAATACTATACTATACTATATTAAACTACACACTGAGTGAATACTATACTATACTATACTATACTATACTATACTGTACTATACTATACCATACTATACTATACTATACACTGAGTGAACACTATACTATACTATACACTAAGTAAATACTATTCTATACACTGAGTGAATACTATACTATACACTGAGTGAATACTATACTATACTATACTATACTATACTATACTATACACTGAGTGAATACTATACTATACTATACACTGAGTGAATACTATACTATACTATACTATACTATACTATACACTGAGTGAATACTATACTATACTATACACTGAGCGAATTCTATACTATGCTATACTCGGAGTGAATACTATACTAAACTATACACTGAGTGAATACTATACTATACACTGAGTGAATACTTTACTATTCTATACACTGACTGAACACTATACTATACTATACACTAAGTGAATACTATTCTATACACTGAGTGAATACTATACTATACTATACACTGAGTGAATACTATACTATACTATACACTGAGTGAATACTATACTATATTATACACTGAGTGAATACTATACTATACTATACTACACTATACTATACACTGAGTGAATACTATACTAAACTATACACTGAGTGAATACTATACTAAACTATACACTGATGGAATACTATACTATACTATACACTGAGTGAATAATATACAATACTATACTAAACTATACACTGAGTGAATACTATACAAAACTATACATTGAGTAAATACTATACTAAACTATACACTGAGTGAATACTATACTATACTATACACTGAGTGAATGCTATACTATTCTATACACTGAGTGAATACTATACTATACTATACACTGAGTGAATACTATACTAAACTGTACATTGAGTGAATACTATACTAAACTATACACTGAGTGAATACTATACTATACTATACTATACTATACTATACACTGAGTGAATACTATACTATTCTATACACTGAGTCAATACTATACTATTCTATACCCTGAGTCAATACTATACTATACTATACTAAACTATACACTGAGTGAATACTATACTAAACTATACATTGAGTGAATAATATACTATTCTATACACTGAGTGAATACTATACTATACTATTCTATACACTGAGTGAATACTATACAATTCTATACACTGAGTGAATACTATACTAAACCATACATTGAGTGAATACTATACTAAACTATACACTGACTGAATACTACACTATACTATACTATACTATACTATACTATATTAAACTATACACTGAGTGAATACTATACTATACTATACTATACTGTACTATACTATACCATACTATACTATACTATACACTGAGTGAACACTATACTATACACTAAGTGAATACTATTATATACACTGAGTGAATACTATAGTATACTATACACTGAGTGAATACTATCCTATTCTATACACTGAGTGAATACTATACTATACTATACACTGAGTGAATACTATACTATACTATACTATACTGTACTATACTATACACTGAATGAATACTATACTATACTATACACTGAGTGAACACTATACTATACTATATTATACTATACTATACACTGAGTGAATACTGTACTAAACTATACACTGAGTGAATACTATACACTGAGTGAATACTATTCTATACTATACACTGAGTGAATACTATACAATACACTGAGTAAATACTATACTATACTATACTATACTATACTATACTATACACTAAGTGAATACTATACTATACACTGAGTGAATACTATACTATACTATACTGTACACTGAGTGAATACTATACTATACTATACACTGAGTGAATACTATACTATACTATACTATACTATACACTGAGTGAATACTATACTATACTATACACTGAGCGAATTCTATACTATGCTATACTCGGAGTGAATACTATACTAAACTATACACTGAGTGAATACTATACTATACACTGAGTGAATACTATACTATACTATTCTATACACTGAGTGAATACTATACAATTCTATACACTGAGTGAATACTATACTAAACTATACATTGAGTGAATACTATACTAAACTATACACTGACTGAATACTACACTATACTATACTATACTATACTATACTATATTAAACTATACACTGAGTGAATACTATACTATACTATACTATACTGTACTATACTATACCATACTATACTATACTATACACTGAGTGAACACTATACTATACACTAAGTGAATACTATTATATACACTGAGTGAATACTATAGTATACTATACACTGAGTGAATACTATCCTATTCTATACACTGAGTGAATACTATACTATACTATACACTGAGTGAATACTATACTATACTATACTATACTGTACTATACTATACACTGAATGAATACTATACTATACTATACACTGAGTGAACACTATACTATACTATATTATACTATACTATACACTGAGTGAATACTGTACTAAACTATACACTGAGTGAATACTATACACTGAGTGAATACTATTCTATACTATACACTGAGTGAATACTATACAATACACTGAGTAAATACTATACTATACTATACTATACTATACTATACACTAAGTGAATACTATACTATACTATACTGTACACTGAGTGAATACTATACTATACTATACACTGAGTGAATACTATACTATACTATACTATACTATACACTGAGTGAATACTATACTATACTATACACTGAGCGAATTCTATACTATGCTATACTCGGAGTGAATACTATACTAAACTATACACTGAGTGAATACTATACTATACACTGAGTGAATACTATACTATTCTATACACTCACTGAACACTATACTATACTATACACTAAGTGAATACTATTCTATACACTGAGTGAATACTATACTATACTATACACTGAGTGAATACTATACTATACTATACACTGAGTGAATACTATACTATATTATACACTGAGTGAATACTATACTATACTATACTATACACTGAGTAAATACTATACTAAACTATACACTGAGTGAATACTATACTAAACTATACACTGATGGAATACTATACTATACTATACACTGAGTGAATAATATACAATACTATACTAAACTATACACTGAGTGAATACTATACAAAACTATACATTGAGTAAATACTATACTAAACTATACACTGAGTGAATACTATACTATACTATACACTGAGTGAATGCTATACTATTCTATACACTGAGTGAATACTATACTATACTATACTATACACTGAGTGAATACTATACTAAACTGTACATTGAGTGAATACTATACTAAACTATACACTGAGTGAATACTATACTATACTATACTATACTATACACTGAGTGAATACTATACTATTCTATACACTGAGTCAATACTATACTATTCTATACACTGAGTCAATACTATACTATACTATACTATACTAAACTATACACTGAGTGAATACTATACTAAACTATACATTGAGTGAATACTATACTATACTATTCTATACACTGAGTGAATACTATACTATTCTATACACTGAGTGAATACTATACTAAACTATACATTGAGTGAATACTATACTAAACTATACACTGACTGAATACTACACTATACTATACTATACTATATTATACTATACTATACTATACTATACACTGAGTGAATACTATACTATTCTATACACTGAGTGAATACTATACTATTCTATACACTGAGTGAATACTATACTATACACTGAGTGAATACTATACTATTCTATACACTGAGTGAATACTATACTATAATATGGGATGGGCTGATGGGCTGTAGGCTGCAGATACAGTTTAGGTGAATTGGAATACTCTTGTTCAGGGAACTAGCTGTGCTTCTATAGCATCACTCCTAAGAACTTACTAAACATACGTACTACATACTAAAGCTTCTTTAGCTTCTTTGGCTGATTACTGGCTGATTTGGGTATAGTGATGGTGGTGATGAGAACCGGGGGTTTCGACAGTAATACAGTGGTAGAACACTGAGAACAGTAAAGCGGTTTAAAAAGTACATTTTAAGACAAAATACATCAAAACTTATAAACACTGGAGCGTTCAGACGCATTAAACTCTTCACATGTCTGGACACCCTCACTACCCTGCTGAGTCTCACTAGAGCTGAGAGTACTGTTTTAAAATACTGTTTAATTCAAATCTGTGCTTCTCTTTCTCTACTGCTCAGCACACTGTTTACTGCCTGTGGCTCATTACATCTTCATTATCCACCATCTAACTCCTGCTTTCCTGACTTTCTTTGAGTTCCTGTCGTATCTCTCTCTCCCTCTCTCTCTCTCTCTCTCTCTCGCTCTCTCCTTCTCTCTCTCTCTATCTGTCTCTGTTTCTATCTCTTTCTCGCTCTGTCTCTCTTTCTTTCTCTCTCTGTTTCTCTCTCTCTTTTCGCTTGCTTTCTCGCTCTCTATCATGTTCTATCTTTCCGCTCTCTTGTCTCCAGAGGCCTCGCTTTCTTACTTTCTCTGCCTCTCTCCTTCTTCTGCACTGTTCTGCTTCTGTCTCTCTCCCACTCGCCCTCATTGTTCCACCCTTCCTCTTGCTCATCTCCAGAGAGAGAGATCTCTCTCTCTTTCTCTCTCGATTCCTTCTCCACTCTTTCTTCTCTCTTTCCCCCTCTCTCTCTGCTCCTCTTGCTCATCTATCTTCTGTCTCTCTCACTTCTTTATTTCTTCCCTTTCTTTCTTAGATCTCTGTTTCACATACTATCTGCTTCTGCTCTCTCTTCTTTACCTCCAGAGAGGCCTCACTCTCTTAAGTGTCTCTCTCTCCTTTCTCATTGTTCCACCCTTCCTCTTGCTCATCTACACAGGCCGCCTCTTTCTTTTTTTTTATGGCCGTGACCGTAAAAACAGCTGTCCCGCTGCCGGCTGCTACCGCGCCTCTCTCCTCGTCCCGTGTTTTTTCAAAGCGATGGCCCTGTGACCGTAAATCTCCCTCACCCACACACACACTCTTAACCATTTGACCTGCAATGAGGGGCTCGGTCAGCTCAGAGGTGGTGAGGAGCTGTTAATTAGAGACCCACTCTCTGAACACCCCCACTGCATCAGAGAACAGACAGACAGTGACCAGGAGCCGAGACCGGCCGCTTAGATGCCTAGAGACAAAGAGACAGACACAGGTGTGAGGAAGGCCCATAGATAAATACATGAACTCAGTTGAATACAGTACAGTGGCTTCTTTTCAAAACCAGGTTTTTCCAGATTATGTATGGGGTAAAAAAAAACCTCCACAAGTCCGGTTCCTCCGTAGGAGCAATATCCAAACAACGGAATGTACCATGAGTATCAGTACAAACAGATTTTGTACATCCCACTGTTTTTTTGTCGTTGTTCAGTTTTTTTCTGAGTTTATTTTGTTGCAGAAATCTCATATAAGCGGGACAAACGTATGCTGCTCTCCAGGTCCCAGCTTCAGTACTGTGAAAAACTATTTGAGCCTCGAGCAGCTTTTTCCGCTAATTACTGAAATTTAAATATTCCAGATTATCCAGATTATAATTTTAATATGAACACACTTGATGATAAGATAATATATATCACCCATGTGAAAAGTAATTGCTCCCCTAGGCCTAATAACTGGTTGTGCCACTCTTGGCAGTAACAACTCCAATCAAGCATTTGACTTTCAATGAGTGTTTTGCATCACTGTGTTGAAACTTTGACACATTTTTATTTGCAGAACTGTTTCAATCCAGCTACGTTGGAGGGTTTTTGACCAGGAACTGCCTATTCAAGTTCTCCCGAGTATCTTAGAGGACCAAATATTTTTTCCACACAGGGCCAAGTAGAACTGAACAGCATCATTTAAAACCAGCACTTTGAGTTTACTTGGGTTCTTTGGTTTTGCTAAGATTAAAAGTGATGATCAAAAACATCTGACAAATAGTAAATATTAATTTAAAACTAGATATTTTCTTTCTTTTGAAAGTAGACAGAAAGCTGTTCATTTAACAATTGTATCAGTGCTGGATTATTGTGATGTAATCTATTATCAGTGCTGAAATGCTTAGCTGCTGTCAGTCACAGTGTAATTTGTGACAGACCTAAAAGCCACCACTGTGAGGTGTATCCACTTGACTTTCACCTTTACACATATGCAGGAATGTCCACCCTATATTTCATCTTTCATTACTGTGAGAATGAGGGAAACATGTATTAGAAATAATGACTGGCTGGTGCTTAATGTATCGGTCTTATCGAATTTGGTGAGAAAGCACTTTCGTGCCCTGTCAGTGTGAAATAACGTTAACTAAGTGTGAAAATGCAAGAACTTGTATCTCGTGGTCAATTTAAAATACTGTTTAACTATTCTGTTGATGAGAGTTGTAGATGTAATTCTATGTAAACTTATATGTAACTTTGTTTGAATTACTTTGTTTGTTTTAATTGTTTTAATAATTAGACATTTTATGTTGTTTCTGCTTACTATTATATTTATTTGTATGTTTTATAGTCCCCACTGCAAATAAGACCCAGTGGGCTAAACTGTTCCTGTGTATAAATAGAGAGAATTCTTTTTTAATCTGACCTGAACTGATTAAACACAATAAACATGCTATGTTTTCTAATGATTATGATGATGCAATACAAAACTCTAACATAGCTTACTTGTTTGAACTGTGCAACAAGCTGTTAGCTATAATATGTAAATTGCCAAATCTATAATAAATATCTTTCAAATAAACTGTCAAATAAACTGTGAGAATGTGAGAGCTGTTCTAGCAGCAGGTAACATTCTACTGCAGTAGCTCAGCAGTAGATTAGTAGCTTCATCATACCACATCACTCCTTCATTTTGGCTTACTGAAGCTTCACCCCAGCAAGGTTAGAGAATAAAGACTTACATCTGAGCAGGTAAGCCTGTGTATTTGTGTGTGAAGCTGTTAGCCTATGCCACTTTTTAGAAATGGAAGCTGGTATAGCTTAGCGTGAAGGCCTAAGCAGCCTTATACATGATGACATAGGTTCATTCTTACTTACTGAAACTTCACTGAGGGTGGTTTAGAGAAAAAAGACTCAAATCTGGGGGTAAATCTGTTTTTGTGTGTGAAACTGATAGCTTAAGCTACTTGTAGTACATATCTGTATTGTTACCAGCATACTTCTTCACATACAGGGTAGTTGAAGGACAAACAGGGAGTCAAGGGGGCACTTACAGTTTGTAAAATTTGTGTAAAAAAGAAGTAAATGTATATCTCTTTTGTATATGTATAAGTATAACTTTTTAAAAAAGTTTTTAAACTTAAACCTTTACATTATCATAGCCTCAATGAGTTTCATGGAGCCAATAATCCTAAAAGCAGCATTTAACATTTAATGTGTAGAAAAGCACACAAACATCTACACAACCGGGCAAAACAGACTAGAAAAACAGAATTCCTCCTTCCTTCCTGAGTTTCCCCTCCTCTTTCCTGCAAAACACTTTTTTTTTTCCACCGGCCCTACATTATCAGCACAAACGTCCCTTTGGTAAATCAGTATGTTTTTAGTTTTCTCACATGACGGAGACTTATTCAGCTGTTCCAGCACATCTGGGTCTACATATTAAAATAAATATGTTGAGCTCAAGTCCCGAAGGTGCATAAATAAACCCGAGAGAGAGGGTTTGCTAAAATCAAGCCTGGATAAATGCTGATCGTTCTTCTTAAAACTCTTTAAAATATTTGTGTATTTCACAGTTTATTCCTAGAAGCTCAATTTCATTAACCTATTAAGCCCTTTAGTCACGGAAAAGAAAAGGAAAACACTTGGCCGCCAACACCTTCAGCTTTGTCATGCTGGTGTAATTAAAGATATGATAGAGCGGTTTGACTGGGAATAAAACCATACTCTCATGTTAAAACATGCCCCTAAACAATAAGGCCCTTGAAAACAGTGTTGTTAGTAGGCTTTTCCCTTTGCAGGCTGATGCAAACGCAGAGGGTGGATGTCCATGTGTTCTTGATTGAGGCAAGTGTTGAAAAGTATAATGAATTTGAATGGTATTAGTCATAGGGCTTGCACAATCATTGGACTACCTACTAGGCACAGACAGCACAACAGGATATCACTGAATAGCTGCTCGGAAAAATGAGATGTGAAACACA
The DNA here is from genome assembly GCA_021613375.1 of Megaleporinus macrocephalus. Taxonomy (NCBI): domain Eukaryota; kingdom Metazoa; phylum Chordata; class Actinopteri; order Characiformes; family Anostomidae; genus Megaleporinus; species Megaleporinus macrocephalus. The sequence continues at coordinate 26,915,360 of CM038703.1, forward strand.
GCAGGAAGTACGAGATGAAATCACTTGGAGTCTCTGATCAACTATGATTAAGTCTACTTGATTTGCCCTATATTGATTCACTGGACATCTGTCTTTTCTTCTTTCCTGGCTACTCGATGCACCTGCTAATCTCAGGTCTGACTTGTACTTTCAGTGTAAAGTGCTTCTATTAGCACTAACATCAAGGATACTGGCCCAGCATTTTATGGACTGTGTCAAACTCCAGGCTTTGTCTAGGCTTTGTCCACCAAAAGAATTTTGAATATATTATAGTCATCACTGTTGTTACTCTGCATTCATCATATGATATTTTTTTTATTGTTGCACTGTTTAGAAAGCATTTCTTGAAATGGCAAACTAAAAAAAGACCTAATCGGTTTTTATGCTTGATATCTAGGTAGATACAGACAAGCTGATTAGGACTTCAGGAGCTGGACTGAAGGTCTTTCATGTTACATCAACTATCAACTTATAGAAGCTGAGAGCGGGATCAACCAACCATTTTTTCATTTACATTATTTCATCATTTCATCAATAAAAATGTCAATTGGAAACAACAGCGGCAACTCCAGAGGCCATTACGAAAGCAGTCACTGTAAAGCTGCTATAAACAAGGTGAAATATGTAATATACTACAGGAATCCCACAGGGGTGTTAGCCAATACAAGCATCACACAGAGGAGCTTTTCACAATTTTTTAATAGCCCGGACTGAAAAAAGGTTTATTAATCACAGTCCACCAATGTTCTCCACTATAAAGTCAAAGTCATTATTGGTACATTTGTCAATTGTACAGTAGTCTTGGCTGTAAACCTCTAGCTAAAAGCATTTATCTCAGAAAAGATCTTCATGTCAAATTGTGGGATACAATAGTGACCAGTTGACTCTGGTAGTCAACATGTTGGATACAAGAGAAATGGGCTGGCATGAAGACCTGATCAACTTTTACAAGGAATGTGAGGCTCTGGTCACTGTTCTTCTGGGAAACACTGCTCCAGCCATCGACATGGAAGCCAATTTGACACATGCCACCTACATAAACATCACTGTGAACCAGGTAGTCCTCTCATGGCAGTGGTATTCCCTGATGCAGTGGCCTCTATCAGCAGGATAATGTGCACACATTGCTCAGAACAGTTTGAGGAACATAATGTCTGTGGAGTCTGATCCACTGCGGTTTCATTTCACAACTTACAGGATGTAAAGGATCTCGGTGCCAGATACCACAGGGTACCTTAAGAGGTCTTGCAGAGTCCAGGACTTGGCGGGTCAGAGCTGTTTATCAGGCGGGTGGTGATAATGTTTTGGCTTCTCTGTGTATATGCAGTTTAGTGCTCCTGATTGAGACCACTCCGAAAGCAGCCTCAGTTTGAGACAAAATGACCATGTGACATCATCCTCATCCCAACATATGGTCGGTGCTGTCGTCCAAATGAACAGAAAAGCGCCATTCATGTAGACGGGGAGTGAGCGAGTGAGGCAGGAGAGCAAAAGAAAGGCAGTGAGGTTAAGCTTGATTATAAGAGTAGCTTGATTATAAGAACCCTTCTTGACTTTTTGAACACTTACAGCGTGAGGAGCTGACAAAGAAAGCTTTTTTTCTGAAGGCCTCAATTAAGAACTAAAAAGAGAGTCTCTGTCTCTGGATTTGGAAAAGAAATTTAAAAGATTAATAAAATTAAAACTAGTGCAGCGTTAGGAGTGATTAATGATTATTGGGGTTACTTGGTCCTGCTAGCCTTTTTTGCAAAATTTGGCTTTAAATGTGCGATAAAAAGCATTTACGTATTATTCTTTGATGTCTGAATAGAAGGACTTTCCTTGCAGTTAAAATGGCCAGATGTGGTTTTACCTGTGAGTTAACAATCTATGATTTGAAGAAAACTAGGTGTTTGTTTGTTTTTTTGAGTGAGATTGTGAAAAATTTAGTGATAATAAAGTGAACCTCTCTTTAAATATGTCATTAGAATATTTAGTAACACCACCTACTTGCTTTCAATTTTGACATCAACACAAAGTAAACTAAAGTTGTTACTCGCTATAAAACTTCCACTGTAAGGTGATCTGCTTCAACCCATCTGGCTTCAAGCTTGGCTGCTGCTTACAGGTTGTGATGCTAATAATGGTGGAACTCCTGCTCTTCAGTCTCTTCAGTGTAAAACGCTGCTCGATATTGTCCAAGGTTTCAGAAACTGTCAGAAAGTTATCCAGGATTTTGTTTAAGATGTTGAAGCAAATGTGGGTTTCTTGTTTGGAAGTTTTACATTCCACCTTCATTCCAGCTTTTTTCATGACTGTAGAAGCTGTAGCTTTTAGGCTGGAATGGAACATTCGATTAACATTTTGCCGAACAGGAAGCCATTTCTCCACATAGTCCACCATTTTATTTGCTGTTGCTTCATTGTTGTATGTTAGTTTTGCGGCCATGAAGAGTCTAAATGGTTTTGTAACAGTCTAAGATTTAGCAATCGGCCTGATCTACCACCGTCTCTTACAATGCAGGATTTGTACTCGAAGGAGGAATGACAGTGTTTGAGGTTCACGTTATTTCTATGTGCTGAACTCTCCTTATTCAACTATGACAACATAAATACAGTTGTCCCTTCAATGGCTCTTTTCATGCAACAAAAGAGAATCAATGAATTTCAGGAACAGAGCCAAAGAAATCACCTGTCTATTCAGTTGTTTTGTGAAGAATATCAGTGCACTCATCCTTGACTAGCAGTGGAGACTTGCTGCTCTTTCACATTTCAATTCAGGCTATTTTTTTATGAAAACGCATTAAATAAATAAAAAGTCATGTTGAGGCGAAAACAATAGCTTTCTTTCACTGCTGAACATGGCAACTCTTTTTAAGTGCCAAACCAAGAAAAATATAATACCAGGCCAATACTATCAAAAACGGACCACTCAAAACCTCAAGTCCCCATTAAGTCATCTAGCCATCTATAAAACGAAAACTGTCAACCAAAATCTCAGAGAGAGAGGGAGGGAGGGAGGGAGAGGGAGAGAGAGAGAGAGAGACAGAGATAGAGAGAGAGAGGGCAGGGTAAACTCTGGTACCATTCAAGTTCAGGGACAAGGTAAAAAAAAATAGAAAAATAGAACAAAAAATGACTGAAATTCACATTCTGTTACTCATAAAGTTCAATAGAAATGAATCACGATGCTGACTTATAAACTGAAAGGCAACTATTCAGCCTTCTGCCATAAATCTCTTGGAGTCGGCTAAAGATATAAAAGCAAACTGCTGATAATCTTCAGCCGGGGAAAGCAGCTTTATTGCCATGTTCAATTACTGGGGGAAATGAAACTAGGCCTGGTAGTGTTTAATAGGGATTAAATATTTATCAACACTGAGCCATTAAGACCAGGCCAATGGATGGAAGATCTTTTCCCCTTTCCTTTATTTAGTCTTTCACTTATACAAGAGTAATTCCATCTTTAATTTATTTCTGTCATAATTCAATGGCTGGGATGTAAAATGTGGTCATTTAAAGTGGTTTGATATGAAATGGTTCAGTGTAGAGAATATTATTGAATTCTTTACAGTGGTGGTAATGGGAACCAGTGGGTTGTGATGTCTAGAATAAGAATGTTACCATTTATGGACTATTTAAAATGACCCGTGAACCTACATGTGTCATCTGAGCTAGTATATGTATTGTATGAATAGATTTTGGGCCATATAATGTCTAATTACTTTCTGTGAAGCCTTTTAGAAGCATTAAACTCTTCAGATTTCTGTATCACTAGCACCGTGAACACTTTTGACTTGGTGGGTTTTCTAGAATGCCAGTATGAACTATACGTTGAGGTGCTCTGAGTGGCTACAAATAGAATAAGGCATGTGGTGAAACACAGTCGAGTCCAGTCAAATCACCCCAAAATGCTAACTTTGCTTAAGAACGAATGAGCTAGCGTAATGCATTTTCCATGATGCTGCAGTACTTCTCGTTCAGGCGTAGCAGCATTAGCTGTTTTGGACGGACTCTTTGTTTACACAGACAGTAAAAAAGCGTTCCTGACAAGCATGAAGTGTAACAGATGAGGACATCTGATCTCTCCATCATTTGTCTGAACCAATAGCTATCATTTTCTGGGTCAGAAAAGAAGCAAAAAAGAACAAAAGCGAGGCGCTACTGGGAACCCTGCCATGGGCTCAGCTTGCACTCCTCCACCCAGTCCTTCTTTGGTGAGCAGCTTTGAGGTGCAGGCCTGCTTTGGGATCCACACCTTGCTAACAGATGTTAGCAAAACCTTTTAGCTAATCAGCTTAAACAATAAGGTTTACATTACCTGAAACACTTGCCTCTGCAAGTGTGTTTAAGGAGTCAGCCGTTCAAACGTACGGCCTCTTCAGGGCTTCTATTTATTTATTCAATCCAGGCCTTTTTTGACTTGCCAGGAGTACAGCACGCTGTGCAGCTGGCATGCCGCTGTGCAGCTGGCATGCCGCTGTGCATTTCTCTTTTGTCCAAACACATTTCCAACATCTTGTGCAATTGTTGAGTTGGGTGTGTTTTCAGTGAAGTGTTGTACAGTTATCTCAGTAAGGTAATGCACACTGACGTATAAGAACAATAGGTAGACTGTGGCTCTCATCTCTCTGAGAACTAAACAAAGAGGTCTTCTCAAATTCATAGTTACGTTATGTACAGAGGCTGCCATGCCTAGTTACACACTGCATAGAACAGCCTGCTTAAGACATTCAGTATAACATGTAATGGTAACACTATCCAGTAGTAACATATACCGTACTTGACATATTTACAGAGCAGTATTTGATTTATGAACAGCTAATGCCAGTAATTGCAAGGTGACCTACGAGGCTTTATGAAGTAAATGACATAATAGACTTTCAACCAAATTAACAGACATTTGTTTCAAGTATATCAGTCATGAAGCATCATTCCCAAGTAATGGACCTTACATACATACACTCATGCTTACATAAATAAATACATACATATATTTATATAGATTTAACCCTTTCCCAGCTTTTCCTTGTGGCAACCAGTTTTATTTGCAGTTAGCATCTAATACCTGGTTTGACTACTCAGTACTTCATGAAGCTAAATCAAGACTGCTGGTGAAGGAGTTGAATAAATTAATGCAATGTCTGCAGGCATCCAGGAGAAATCTGGAACTAAGTTCTTTCAAAATAAGATATATTGTATTGTATTTATGCTTATTTACTGCTAAGATAAAGGGTTTTAATCAATATGTTTATAAACATATATATACATACATACATAGAAGTTTAGGAATATAACAGACAGTCCTACAGAAATATTGTACTTGAGACATTTGACATTTTAGTCAGTTAGTTGTTAATGTTTACAGTTATTAGGCTCCTTAAAATGAACTGTGCTTTGTTCTTTAATGCAAACAGTAATATAAAAATTTACAGTAATAAGCGATGGTGGCCTCTGCCTTACAAGTCCCATTTTCTGGATAATCATAGCTTATAAGAGTTTAAAAAAATAAATCAAATGTCTGTAACTTAGGTCCCTTATAAAAAGCTGTATGTCATTTTATGACTAATGGAAAAAGTTGTTCATAAATACTTGCTCAATAATTATGCCTGTAGTTGCTGCCCATGTACGACACCACAGCCTTCTTATTCATTAATGTAATTAATTAATTAATGTAATTCTAATGTCATTCCATGCAAGTAATTAATTCGCAGTCTTAGTCTTCAGTAGCAGTGCATTGCCATATAGGACAACATTTAAATGCAAAGATATGCATCTATTTGCTATTCCTACTTCATAAAAGTCCATAAGAGACACTTCAGTGACCTTCATATATTGCTAGCTTTAATTACATTCCTACAGTCTACACAGCTACGAATGGAGAACTGAAGGGCTTTTAATGGAATCAGACTGTGTGGATTTATGTGTTAAATGCTTTGTTGTGAAGTCTGATGTTGGGAAAGCCTGGCAAATTGTATTTATATGGATAAAGGTCAAGTCTAACATTGCAGTAAGGAGCCATGATGGCTTAAACGGAAGAAAGGAGAGAAGATCTCTTCAAAGCTGATTATTTTTCCACAGAATTAAGTTGCGGTAGACTCAACTTCTATGATATTCAGGTCAAACTAAGGCTTCTTTAGCCATCAAGGTTAATTTAAAAACCCATAAACCCATAAAGGTGTAATAAATCAGCTCAAACGCAAGCCCTTAAATCTGCTCAGGGACCACAGAGGCCTGTCTGGAGCCGACTCAGCGTTTCTGGCCGCGGCTGCGCTAACGACAGCTTGCAGGTAACTGCAGGGGGTGACATCACAATGCATTCAATGCCAGCCAATCAGTTTTCAGGTAGAGCCATCGGAGGGCGGAGCCTGCAAATCATTCCGAAGACCCCTAAAGAGCGCCGCAGAGCGGGTTAGCAACCCATAATGAATCTGTTCTCACTCAGAGCAGGGTTTAGCTCATTCCTCTACAGGGGGCACTCCAAATGAGACCCAGGGCCTTCATTTAAAACCCAGAGTGAGCGACAGAGCTTGTCTGGCCAAAAACATCAGATTAATTCTGACCTGTGTAAATATAGTGCACTCGTGTGCACTTAGTGGCTTCGGGATTAGCGTTTTAAGAGCCAGCACATAGACATGGATCATATTCTGGAATTTCCATACAGAGCACTCGTGTGCTTTTGTTTTTCCTTTCTGAAATGGTATCAAATGGAATGGGATGAACAGAGGTTTTTTTCCATCCACAAAACAATCGAGGTTCGAAGGCTCTCACGCCACATTTGGAATGAAAACATGAGAAATTGTTAATCAAACGTTGAAAGTTGTGAGGAAAAATAGTCTGTATTTTTCATTAGGACTTAGTCAGTAACATATGGAATGCAGAACAAAAAAAAGCCAAATATTATCCATTACAGAGCTCGTTTTCCAGTGGACCACATCATGTTCACATTTCACAGCAGTGACCCGTTCAATCCAGCCATTAGGGAAACGAGGAGAACTTGTTTTTTTTTTTTTGATAACCATTTCCATTAAAAGCCCACAAAAACTTGTGGCTATATACACTTAGTGCTGGTTTTTGGATCAGTTTCTCTCTACCACATAGAAATAATTGGTGGTTGTTAAAGAAAAATGACTTTCTGTCGCACATAAAAAAAGAAAAAGGATCCTAAATCAGCACACCCATTTTAAGATGCTGTACGAATACAGACCCTTGTTCATGGTAATACAACCCAACACCCGTTGAGTGGAAACGTTCCGATTGCACAATCAACTCCATCTTAAAACAGTAACAGGGTTCTGCGTTTTTTCCCGCAGACATTCCTGTGCACTCATGGGTGTATTTCTTGAACACTGTTACCCTATTATCAAACTCATTAAAAATCAGCCTCTCGGTTTTATATCTGGCAGTATTGTTAGCGCTAAGTTCACAGTACGGCTATCTCGCACAAGCATGAAGCCATGCGGTAGGGCTGTTACTGACTCTGCAAATTTTGAATAGGCTAAAAAACACAGAGGCAAAACTCACTGAGATGTCGCCGCTCCCATGCCAGCCCAAATACACATGCTCTGGAAGGTGCACTGAAATAGCACACTCTCCACTGGCCTTATGTACATGTGCTTGCAAGGTTTCACATGGCCTGTTAGAATGGGGTGCAGTGTGTCCAAAGGAAAAATATCATTTACATCTGTGGAACATATTTGAGCTCTTGATGTCAGAACTCCATTGTAACCTCTTGTTTTCTAGATTCAGGTCAGAACGTTATAACAAGCTGGTGAAACCTGTAGTTTACTTACAGACACAGGGCAACAGCAAATTTTAGCTACAAAAAAAAGACATCTATCCATTTTAATGGTCCAGCAAAGTCCACACAAGCAGCCGAGGTGACTAACACAGTGCTCACATCTTCAGTCCCTTCTTCTTTAAGTCTGCTTTAGCCTCCTGTATCTGTGCCTGCAGCTCTTTGGCCGCCTCCTCACAGTCATTAAACGTGGCTACCCTGTAGCCGACAACTGCCAGTGAATAGCATCCGAACACCACCAGCAGATAAACGGGCATCGGCCAGGCAACCTCCTTGTATGCCGCAGGCAACTGCAAGTCCAAGATGTCAAACGTAACCAGCCCCCATGCAACACCAATCAATGACACGCCCAGAAGCCACTCAAGAAGTTTGGTCATGGTGAAGAAACCTGAAGAACAATGGACACATGAACACAGAATACAAAAAAAGACAAGATATCTACATGGTTAGAAGAGGGTTTAGATGTGTTCATTTCATACTTCACATTAAACTTTGTGTTTCTTAATATATATAGTTCAGCGAGTGATTCAAATCTATTAACTGGTTTTGGAGAGTGTACCAACTTTAGTATAAATTGGAAAAGAGGTTTAAATAAGCACAGAAAAATAAAGTGGTGCAAAAGCAAAATGTATTGTTTAAAGTAGAACTCCATCCAACATTTCTGCATAAATGTAATCACTGAGAAGAGTAGGTTGATGTGAAACAAAGCATGGTAGAGAAAAGTATGGTGGTGGTGATAGAAAGCACACATTGTGATGTATTTAATGCAAATATGCCACATTTATTTACTATCCAAAACAACCAATCATTGTGCATATTTCATATGCACCCAGCACTCCACCTTGCATGTGTGAAAGTATAAGCTTTATGCCAAAACCTTACAAAACAGGCTAAAGTGGTGGGTACACTGAGTACACTGTGGACATCATCAATACTTAAACACAAAGCAACTATATTTCATCACAGAAAGGTCTGTTAATTGTATTTAGTGAATTGTATTGAGTGCAGCAGCTTGTAAAACACAAAATAAATATTTTGTAACCCTACAGGTTTAATTTTGTTTGTTGCAACCAAATACTGTGATGCATACCTTGTATCATCAAAATGTCTTAAACTATAATAATTTTGCCACATGGGCCATTGGGTACATTTAAAAAAAAAAAGTTTCAGGCATTTGGTAATACATTTATAACTATTTAATGTAATAACTTTTTATTCATTTAGCTTTTACTGTGTTTTTTTACACTGTTCAGACATCTGGTTCCCATCACCTTTTTAACACAAAACCACTCTGAATTACTATAAATTGGTGGAAAATATTGAACAACAAGAAAACAAGAAAAGGTAAAAACCCACATGAGCAGGAATAAATCACAGAGTACTTTATTACCCAGCTAACACTATGTTGTCTACTTTATTGCAGCGTGGCCTCAACTTTGTCAAAATGTGGTGTTTGTCACGTTGTCTGAACAAGGTTTTCACAAACTCACTGCTAAATAACGTTGTTTTATAGTATTATGGTTGACTGTTGGCAACTAAGGAGTTCTTTGCGTATAAAATGGAACGTGTAAAGGATTCTAGGAGGTTGCAACAACGTACTGACAACGTTACCAGAATGTTCTCACAACATTTGCAGATAACGTCACCACTTTCTGAGGAATTACATGTTAACGTCGTGAACAACAAAACAACAAGTTGTCACAACGTAACTGTTTGCAGGGTACATAGTCTAGACCTCATGAACCTCGCCATTCAGCTATCCAGCGCGTTCTTTTAATAACCTCTGACAGTTTGTAAGAACTTACGTTATACAGTTTAACACAAATTAGTATTGTCTTTCCGCAACGACGCCTCAGACAGATTAACTGGACTAGCCATTCAGCTAGCCTCGGCGCTAGTTAGCTCATAGTAAAAAACGTTTAAAGAGGACAGACGTGACCAGGTTTCTAAAAATATCGGTTACAACGAACACGTAAAGACCAGTACAGACGGCCTGAGATATTTAAAGGCGTCCTGGTCTGAATAAATCTCGCTAATCGTCGTCTCACCTCTCAGCCAGCTCACCGCCACTCGTACAGTGTGCGCGCAGCAATGACGTGATACGTTCCTGAAGACTGCTGGGAGTTGTAGTGCGCTGTAGTTGTGCACCGAGGACAGAACAACTACACATACAAAATAAGAGATCAGTTGGTGAAATTTTTTTGAAAGATTTTTTTAACCATGTATCATTGTTGTTGTACCACCAATGTGCCCTTAGGCGCCATGTGGTTGAAAGGTTTTGTTTAGCTATATGAAAAAGAGTCTGTTCTCAAAGTAGGTAAGGTTGCCTCTGTTTGGTAGCCATTTTGTTGTGTAGGCAGTGTTTCTCAAACCTGGGCAAACTGCTGTGCTTATTTTAGTCTTTTTTTTCTGCTCCTAACAGGTGTGTTCTGACAAATCAGTACATTAACTTCACTTTTTACTCCACTGAGTGGGTGCTTAAGCTAGAAAAGCACAGAAAAGTAGACGGTTAGGGCAGGCCAGACACTGCTCGGTATCAGTCCTGCTGGACTAATTTTTGTGTCATTTTGAGAAATGAAATGCCAACGCTGACTGCTTCTTTCCTTTTTCCTTCGGTGTCAGTTTGGTCTAGTGCCTCAGCAGGGTTATATCCGCCCATTCAGTGCTAAGGACACTGAGGCCTTGGTGGGCAGCGGAGGCCGTGACCTGAGTGTTTTCCAGAGCCAGGCAGATGTAAACATGATTCACTACGGGCAAAGACAGTCCAAGCCCCTCAACACGTAAACACTGTCCAGACAGATGCCGGGTTATTCTGGGTGCTGTTTATATTTCTTTCTTTTCAGCTTCTGTCAGACAAACAGTTGTGCTTGGTAAGGAGAAACACTGTAGTCTAGGCTACAAGAATTTTCAGTTGGAGCCAAGTTTATTATGCAATTACTGATACCTTCAAGGTCTTACTTTCTATAATCCATTTGAATTTTTTTACAGTATGTGTGCTCCTCCGTGCTATCAGCCTGCATTCACACTTCAGTAAAGAGGAAAACAAGAAGTTCTTACCGTTCTCCTCTGGGTATATTACAGTTTGTTTCTTTGCTTGTGGGTGTATTTGTGTATGTGTGTGCTGTGTGCTGAGGCGAGTTGGCCCGATTGCAGGGTGCACGCTTGCCAGCTCTGTGTTCTTAAAGCTCAGGAAACCTGCGCTCCAGCAGAGAGTGTCTGGCTCACACAGCAGAACAGCCTGCCCTGAGACGGGGGGTCCCTGGGGAATGGAGGGGGTGGATGAGGAGGGGGGTTTAAAGAAGGAGCGAGGGAGGTGGAGGAAGGATAGTCGGATAGTTAGCTATGAGCAAGTCAGAAATGTTAGGAGAGGTTGAAGGAGAAAGGCTGAGCGTGTGGATGAGAGCTATTTTGGGGGAGATCGAGGGAGAATGAGAGCAGAGTAGGCAGCCATGGGAAGTCACAGTTTGATATAGCAGTGGGAATAGAGGAGTTTGTTGTTATATAAAGCTCAAGAATAAAGAGGTTCTCTTTCACTGATATGCTGTAGAGTGACATCAGTAAGATCCATATATGACATAGATCTAAACATTCTATACATTAAAGCGATAGTTTGGCAGAAAATCAATTAATTGATTAAACCCACAATCAAAACTATAGCTAAGAAGTTATGGAAGCTTATGTTCACCAGTTACCATAGTGCAAAATGCACATTAATGTAAATTATCACATACAGTTCTATGCAGAAGTTTTAGCTACCCTAGTTAAAAGATGTTTAGTTAATTGTGAAACATAGTGAAGTGTATGTAGTTAACACATGCTGTACAGAAAACATACATTTCTGCATCATCAGTATTGTTTATTTGTTGAACTTAATAAATGGAGGGAAAAATATAAAATGTGACCCGCTCAAAAGCTAATATGATATATGCAACAGAAAAACACATTTGTAGTGTTGACTAGAGGATGTGTTTATTTATTTATTTTTCCATATCATGCAATTTGTGTTCAAACTTCTTCAAACAACTGTATCTTACCATGTTTAGCCATTATCTCAGATAATCTCAAATAGACTGGTTTATGTGTTTTCTCACATTCACTCACATTTCAGCCTCTACTATAGATTTAACCTGTGAAACATATTTTGGCCATTTTAGATGCAGTGCTAAATGGGAGGTCTGAACTTTTGGTATGTGTAGCAGGACGTTCAGTTCTCCCTTTGTTCTTAACTGATTTTTGATTCTGAGCTTTTTGATCTATTTTTGAAAAAGGATTGCAACAGTTGATTTGGTGATTCATGTGACATGTGGCTTGGATTACTGTGGTTCAGAAACTATGGGTCCTTGGCATGCTTGTGGCTAGTTCAGAATGCTCCATGTTATGAAATAGAGAAATATTATTCCTGTTTTAGCATCACTTCACTCATGTTCTGTACATTTAAGAATCCAGGTTTTAATGTTTGTTTATAAAGCTCCTTAAGGGCCATTATCATGAAAAATGAAAAAAAACAGAGTTTTCCTCACTTGAAGTGGTGAAGAGGATATTCCCCGAAGAGGTTTATTACATCATCAGCATTTGCATAAAAAAACTCATGTAGGTCACTGACAGTAAATTTAAAAACTTTATCTGCGTAGTAGACTTCAAAATCTCTGGTTCCCATCGCCACCACTGTAAAGACTGTAAGCCTCTCTACAATGATCCACTTTATATCATGTTTGTATGTCAACAATTATATTATGTGAACATTTTGGAAAAAAACCTAGTGGGATTTCTCTTTAAGGGACAGTCAGATGAGAAGGGTGGTGTAAAGGGGAGTACAAAGAGGGGGAGGAGGGCAGGGTGAGGAGCCCTGTTGAATAGAGGAGCTACAGGTGCAGGCTGAACAGCAGATGACCTTAATGGTATGTTAAATCCAGATGCTTAAGCAGACTTAACATCAATCCCCAGCCGCCACCCTCAGAGCAGGGACCCAAGGCGTCTGAATGTGAGTGTGAATAAGTGTACGTTAACCGTCTGTTTTGAAGTGATCAGAATTACGGTCGGCGGTGACTAAGCGGCTCTGTGCAGCCACAGCAGTAGAGTTGTAAGACCATGTGGGAGTTGCATCCTGACAGGAGCGCGTGGGAATGGGTGTCCGGGATGAGTTAGCCAAAATATCATTTAAAGGGAACAATGTCAAAGTGTGTGTGTCTCTGTGTGTTTTGTGAAGGAGAGGAGAGAGAGAGCGAGAGAGAGAGAGAACAATAGCACTTGGCTCACAAACAGGAACCCTCTGTTTCCTGAGCCAGAGACTCCAGTCTACTTTCTTCGGCGTATGCACACACACATATTTTGTGGCTACTGACTTTCTGGAGAAGTTGTGGGATTCCAAGAAAATCCAAACATATTCCTGTAAAAATTTGTGTTCGTATAAAAGTTTGGCCAGTGTGTGTATGGGGCTATGTATTTAGATCTTTGGGGGATCCAAATGTTAAAAATCGAATTTGGGGACCCTAATGTTCAGTGTGGGTATGTTTTATGTACAGAGATGTTTTGATGTTTTGTTGGGTTGGTTTGCTTTTATTGTTTTATACGTACAGTAGAATAGCAGTCAGTAGAAACACAATACAAGGTAATATACTGTTCAGAAGTCAGAGGCCAGTCTTTATTTATAAAACTTTCTGCTAATAAGCACAGTAAATTAGTTTTTTAATGTCTGGGAAAAAACACACAGAAAACATATATTTAATGGAACATCACACAAACCACTATATTATTTTCAGTATTTAGTGTGTCCACCCTTCACCTTTGTTAGAGCTTCCATTCTGTTCTGGACACGTGCTTTTCGTTTTTTAAAGAAATCCGCAAAGAAGTCTTGGAAGCTGGTTACATTTTCTGGTTCTCACGATCCAAGTAATCTAAAACCCAGTCAGTGGTGCAGAGGTCTATTGTTTAGTAATATTAATGTGCTGTGATATTTAAATTTGAATCTAGAACTAAGGTTTTATGTCTAGGCAAGAGACAAAATTCACTTACGTTGTTACATGCTAGTGACCACTGGACTCTGGTGTGACCAGATCATTGTTCTGAGAACACCAGTTGCTTCTTTGATGTTGCTTAATGTTTTTAATTTATTTTCTTTAACTTCGAAGCTGTCAGTAACCGCTTCAGAATCATAGTGGTGTCTTCTCACAGTGGAGGGATGGACACAAACACCTGTGGTTGATTTTAGATCTGAAGCAAGAATGGAGCTTTATTTTCTCCTGTTATCTATCAATATCAAGTATCTGAAGGTGGTCTTACATGATTGTAAGGAGTCCCATTTTCTCTTTATCTTGAAATTATTATCTGAACTCTTTGGAAACTTGCGTTCTCCTTCCATACCGTGGCTGTCCAAAGAAAAACAAGCCTCTCCAAAATGGCAGCTTTACATGAGGATGTCACTTGTGCCCCTTCTTCCCAAGTCAAAACCCACCTGTTCCAGCTGCTGCCACAAAGGCAGACCAGAGTGGGGGGAAAAAAAGACGAGTGGAAACAAAGCAGTGTGTTTCTCTCACTCTGAACGTAAGCAGTTCTGTGGTTAATTTTAGGGCTCATGACTTCCATCTGTCTGCACATTTGTAAAATAGTCTTTTGACACTGAAACATTGTCTCTTAAGCAGTTTTGGTAACCCAAAACATGAAACCAGTGAAAGTCTACCAGAGTGTTTTGCTTTTAAAATCTTGTCACAACTGCTAGAGGGGAGCAGGGTACAACCTAACACAGGATAAAATCTAACATGACTATTTTATGTAATTAAACAAGTTTGAGTAGAACCTGCTTTTAGTTGTGTTGTTCTTTTCCCATTCCAAGCCATCTTTAAATTTTAAGAGCAATTGTACAGATATTTCTCAAGATTTACCCTAAACTTTTGCAGTAAAAAAACTAACAGTAACAGTTTTTCATTGTGTTTTGATGAAAGAAGTTTGTGTTACTACTGAATAATACACAATATTCAATTCTTTATTTTTTTTATTTTTTTTTTGTTTGAAGTGAATGAATGACTTCAGTGAGGCTCACAGCCAGGCTAAAGTGCAGCCTCCACAGGTGGGGTTCATTTGAATATTTAGAAAATAAAGAATTGAATGAAAGAAAAAGCAGTATTGCAATCATGTTGTGGGTCTTGTATTTTAAAGTCCTAACAGATTATAAATAGACTGGACGTCTCACACTTTCTCTGTTGTTTGCACTGATACAATAAAGAAACAACAAGTAAACAAAAAAGGCTATTTATTATTTTTTTGCTCTTCAATCATCATTGGCTATTGGAGTGGTGCATTTAGATTACGTTGCTGACCAGTACAAACTGGCAGATGTGGAGGGTTGGGTAAAAGAAAAAATCTGACATTTGAAATCCTTAACTGGCGTTTGGGAGGCAAAAAGAGTCTGTGTCTCGTAGGCTACTAGATTTACTCTCAAATTTTAAACTGATGTAAAACTACGAATCTGGGCTAAAATTGGGGTAAAAGTCATGCAGTATAACCCTAAGCCTTAGAGAGTAAAATATTTGTTTCACAGTTGGAGCATGATATTATTTACATGCAATGTAGATGCTGGAAGCAGTGATCAAGTGTTGCATTTGTTGCTCGTACCTACAGTTTAAATTGGTTAAAGGTTAAATTGGCATTTAAAAAGCATTTTGTAATAAATGCCTGGTATTTCTTGTGATTTCTTCAGTAAGGGCCATTTAATAGGATACAGAATCATTCTCTTCTTATCCCATATAACCTTAAGCACACCTCTAAATCAGTCAGCTAATAAGCTGCTAAGCTTTGCAGGATAGACTAGCCTACAGCCTTCCATCATCAACTCAATTCCCTCTAAAGCCTTCCAGCCAGCCAAATGCAAAATGACAGCGTGTACCAATACACAGTCTGCCTGTAGTCGTTTCTCCAGCTCTGTGCTTTGTGCGCTTGTAATTACAGCTATTGGCGTTTGTTTAATTGGCACCCGCCCAGTGGTTAGAGCTTGGACTGAATCTGGATGCCTTGTACTGTATGTAGCAAATCCAATAGGCAATCAGCCACTTTAAGGTTGTTACGATGTAGAAATGCTCCTAGTGCAATTATAATGGCAATGGGACTAAATGTAACACCTGAATTTAATTGTCCCAATACTTTTGTCCATATAGTGTATTTTGTTTATGTGTGATGTCACATCTGACAGGGTTCCCCGTTTTTGACCTGACATTACTCATTAGATAGAATCTACAAGGCCATTTGCTGTTAACACGTGAGCCCATCAGAGATCGATTGGAATGAAGTAATGCCAGACGCGAGACGACTGTAAAGTCAGCGGGGGGAACAGTGGGCTACAGAAATGGCTTTCGTCTAGACGCTTATAATGAGCAACGAGTGGGCAAAGTCTTGGGGCCAAAGACCGTGTGTGATTAATCGGCCATGTGTGATGACATTGATTTGAACTCATTAATTAGCAGAGTTTTTGGCTCTGTATCGTCTTCAACGTTTGTTATATTCATAAGCTGTTCTGTAACAGCAAGGAGGGAAAACACCACATTGAAGGTCTATATGATTGATAATGGCAAGCAATAATGGTCAATATGACCAATGAAAGGTCCCCTACAGAATTGATTAAATGCAAGCAACACTATATAGGACAAGGGTCATTTACTTACAGTGGAGCCACATTGACTGCTCCAAAGTAGAGTGAAGTCAATGATGCCAGTAAGGGGCAATATGTAGGGCAGTATTGGCTTTTTACAGTCATTGCCACTCTAATCTTTATGCATCCAAACTGGATTGTTTACTGTTGCTTTTGTAGTACTGTACTGCAATAAATCTCTGTAACCAATGTACCTGATAAGTTTATGGTTTGTGGAGGCCAAACAATTAACATGAAACCCTATCTTTGAATACAGAGTATAGATATGCTTTACTGATAATGCTCATGCTTTGGGCTGTTCCTGCACATGTTTGACTTCAATTCAAAATGAGCCACGCTGACAAGTACCATATGGTAACCTGTAGCCTCTGAACCTCCGAACAAGAAGAGGCCAAACATGAAGAATGCAAACATATAACCCTGGTAATGTGCAAACCATGCAAGCTGGAGAATTCTGCATTGCTGCTATGGTGGGAAAGTATGAGATATGTTATAAGTTCAGGACAAAGGCGTCTGTGTGGTCTTCCCTAAGGTACAACTGACTGGACGGAGTAACCAGAATTAATGTGCCCTTTCGGAATAAAGGGTGTTTATTGTAGCAGAAGAGGACAGTGTTGAGGGAATTTGTGTCCAGTTAAGTCTGTAATTTACCAAAATGTTGCAGTTCCATATAATGAAATAATTGGAAGTAAAAGCCATTATGTGTTCATAGAAGCCCAGTGAAGTGAATTAAATGCTGGTGAAGTATTGTATTGCACTTGTACTTTTATTATTGAACTTTTACACCAACTCCAGTATTTTTTAACTTCATTTCACTTTGTAGGGCATTACCAATAGTTTTTCCAAATCCTGTACTGAATTAAAAATGTTTCATTTGAATTGTAATTATATTAGAAGACATTGGGTTGGTGTTGAATTTAGTTAGTTAATGTTTAGCGACTAAAATAAATCTATACAGTTAGTTCTTTTAGAGGTGTTGGATAAAACTTCATAAAAGCTTAAGACCTATTTTGTTTGAACACTGGTTGTAATTTCAAATGTACTTTATATGATGACATACAGAGAGGTCACAAAATAAAGGAAAAAGCTAATAAAGTGTCTTAGTAAGGTGATGAGCCACAACAGGGCTTAAGAATGGCTTCAGTGAACCTTGGCATAGACAAGTCTACAAAACTGCCCTGGAGGAACAGAAAAACATCATTTTTCCAAAAAACGTGATGGTGGTCAAAGTGCGCCGTTTAACAAAATGCGATCAGATTGTAATGTTTCATTATAAGATAAAGGGGATCAGTCCAAATAGCTTTATATTGATTTGCAGTGACAGGACAGACGGGAAAGAGCACTGTTTTCCACCTCTCTGTAGACCAGTGCTTATGGTTTCTACGCCACTGGACTCTCAAATGTGCACTTTTCTTTGTAATGACGGGTTTATGCACTACAACTCTACTACAGTGTCCTGCTATATGTACTTGTGGATGAACTGTTCCTGCTGACAGTCTGATTATGCCCTGCATTTAAATGCATTTGAAGAACATCAGAAAACAGTGTTGGAAATTGTGATATAAAGCAGACATTCAATGACTGTGATGCTCAAGCATTAATGTGTACGGAACAAAAAGGTGTTTTCTCTGTGGCATGGCTTTCGCAGTCAGAATTGTAAAGGTTTGGCCTTTTGAATGTAGGTTTTACAGGTTTACATTCTCAGGCTGTGATTAATCCGTGTACACTTGAGAATGTACAGATGAGTGTGAAACTGTCAATCACATGAGTCATCATACTACTAACTCTGTATACAGTAAAGCATATTTACCACTCTGTAATTTAACTTATTAAAACCCCTCATCATCAGCACACACATTCACTCATTCGTAAATGTATATAATTTAGACAGCTTGTGGTAGTCATTGTAATTAAGCCTGTAATTATATAGTACAGTACAAGAGTGGGGGCCCTTAAAAGAGCCGGCCCTGGAGATGGAGGCCATTCTGTTTGTGCAGAGCGTCTTGTTTGTGCATTTCGTGCTGTGGTTTGGATTTTGTCCACCTGACCCCTGAAGATATCTGACCTCATTGCTTCTTTCTCTCTCCCTCCCTCTGGCACCTGCCAACCTTTGACCATTGACCCCCTCAGGAGTGGCTGCAAGAAGAAGAGCATGTGTTGACTCCAAAACAGATAGCGTGACTCTCTCTCTCTCTTTCTCATTCTCCACGCCTCTCTCCCAGAGGTCAACTCTTCTGACCTCTGCAACCTTTCCTTATCGCAGTCTCCATCTGTCCTCTGTCTCTCCTCCTGCCTTTCTTCATCTTTATCTGTCTCTCTCTGTCCCTCCGTCAATCCATCTCTGTCCCCCCAGCCTTCTCTTCGATGTCCATATCTGTCGGTCCCTCTTTTTTTCTCATTGATCCCCTACAGTTTCTCCTCCCCCGCCTTCTATCGCTCTCTGTCTCGTTTTGTCTCTCTCTCTCACTTACTCTCTCTCTCTCTCTCTCTCTCTCTCTCTCTCCCTCTGTCTCTCGTGTGCTCCACTGCTTGGTGGCCATTCAGCACGGTGATGTATGCACAGCTGGCTTTGACAGAACCTTCCAGAAAACATGTGTTCCTTTATGAACCCCCTGTCGACTCTGTGTCCTGCCTCACCTTTCTTCGCTTTCCATGGGACGCGGAATTTTTACAGTCGCAGAGGGGTGTCAGGATCCAGGGGTGGTGTGTTTGAGGAGTGACTGTAATGACTCTAAAGCACACTGGAAGATGCGTAAAAGTCACAAAGAAGTCTTCCTCATTCGGGCCTATTCCATAGTAATTGGTGTGCATAGACATCTTACTGGCCAATTCAGCAGCTGTTCATGTTGTTAAAGGACCCATGATTTTCCTCCTAAAAATAAAATAAGGGTCTGATGATGGAATCTTCATATGTAGTACAAATAAGGAAATTGAGATAGTGTCGCTGTCCATAGAAAAACAAGTATGACAGGAGAGACCAAAAACGTTCTTTCCTTTTAATGTAAGCCAATGTAAAGAGAGTAGCAATGCCAATCTTGACTCCATTGAACTTAACTACTCCTAAAAACCCTGTCTACCTTACTATTAAACTTTTAACATACTGTATTCTTAGCAGTTTGAATGAAGGGGATTTACTGGTTGTATACACAGTTAAGTCACATTCTTATGACGACTAGCTAATTACCAGAGTGAGCGCCATGTGCAGCACAGACAGCAGCTAAATGGACTAGGAGACTCAATAAGGTCCTGGTAGCTTGTCACAAGTATCTGGGGCCATGATGACTGCAGTGCGTCCCACAGCTGCTTGAGGGCACGTGGGGGAGGATCCATAGAGCCGACACCACGATCCAGGTGGTCCCACAGATGCTCAATTGGGTTGAAGTCTGGGGATTTAGGAGTCCGGGATAGTACTTGGAAGTCTTGGTCAGCTCTTCCAACCAATGTTGAACATTTCCAGCCCTGTGATATGCCACATTGCCTTGCTGGAAGATCCCATCCACCCCAGGGAAGACAATCAGCATGTATGGGTGTACGTGCTCGGTTAAGAATGCCTTCCACATGGCTGAGTGGGCCCATAAAAAAAAAAATCCCCATAACGCTGCCACCTACGTGCTGCTGCCATCAAAAGTAGGAAGTGGTCATTATAACGTGACTCCACTGTGTAATTTTGGACTTGAATGGTCTTACAGCTATGAGAAGGTTGTGTGCTCTTTGGCATGTTTTGTCTTTAAATGCTTAAAGAAGCTAATTTGATATATTGCTAATTGTGCCACAAAAAAAATGCTAGCATTACAGATTTTGCAATCATCATTTTTACCACTGCTTCTCTCAAGCATGAAACAATCGCAGTTGACATTAACTGGAACGCTTATCATTAACAGTACTGTATATTACTGCAGGCTTGTGTCCAATACCAATATGGTTATATTTGTTATATTTAATCTCTAGGGTAAAAAATCCACTGTTGTTAGGCACAACACCACAGCATCACAATACAATATGATAAAATACCAGTGTTCAATAAATAATCATATCAAAAACAACATTGCAGTAAACAATTCATCTGCCAAGCAGTATACTGTAGTTTAGTAGGCTGTGAAAATGTCAAGCAACATAACAGTCAGAGACTCCATTAACAGCTCTATACTTCTTAATAACTGTATATATAATTACATTAACATGTGTATGTGTTTATATTGAGCATTTTACCCCTATTTCAAGAACTGAATTTATTTGATTAAAAAATCTCTTATTTACATGCTGTGAGTAGCGCACATTCAAGCTAATCATACTATATTGTACTGTATTCCTTATGAGTATAAGTTCTTTACCACATTTACAGCCTTAACCATTATCACAGAAGTCGTCAATCTGGTCTTGGGTCATCAAAGGGCAACTCTGAACAACACCTGCTGTTTCACCCACTGGATATGGTCACCTGCTTGCTAAGAGTTATAGGCTGAAGTAGGACACCTGTCTGAAGTTCGGCTGTTATCATCGTTTAGCCATAAAACTGGTGAAATATTACTGATACTACTCAATGCTCGCACCATGCTTCATAATACAGACATAAATCAGCGTAGAAGGTGCGAAGTATCTTATGACTTGTATTTAGTGTAGTGTTCAAAACCCTTCGAGATTTTGCAGGGGCCTAACTCCTGCTTTGGAACCATTACCCCTCTGTATTTCCCATGAGTAGATCTTTGCCTGAACCAACAGTCACAAGCGTGTTTTCTTGAAGGAGTCTTTCTTAAGGGAAATCAAAAGTTACATTTGATTTCTGAAGACGTTTTATGAGATAGGAAAATGTCTTGATGGAGTGTCTGCAGCTGGGTTGTGTGATGTCTCCAAGTCCAGTGTGTTTCCTCTCAGAGGGAGGGTCAAGCCAGACGTTTATATAACACATTGCTGACCTGCTTCTCCTGCACATACCACTGATTAATGGGACATAAAGAAAACGAAAGCATGGGATGGGCTCCATATTGAGATACACCATTTGAAAATCAGTATCTGTCAAACTTTACAATGTTGCAAAATACACACAATACTTTAATACCTTTTATTATATTACTGATACTTTTTTTTGCTAAATTATTGTTATTATTGTTATTGTTGTAGTTTTGAAGACACTTGACGTACTTAAAGGAGAGAACAACACAGGAGATGTTCAGTCTACTTGTATTTTCCACTTTGGTGTGTGTACAGCATTGGATGTCCAGTCTGACCCCCAGTGAACTGAATGAATAATTTGGAGGTGTCCACATACTTTTGACCATATAACGTTACAGAAAACTAATGAACTCTTTTAGAATACTGTATTTTTAATACTTGTTATATTTGGACAACTGAAGCCAAAGCTCTAATTGGTTAAGCAATTTCTATGAAATTCAACTTCAGTGTGCTGGTGCAGCTTATGACAAAATAGAAGAAAACCAGTTTTAAGATGAAGTGTCAGATATGATCCATATGGCACATCATTTTGAAATGTAGAACAAATTTGTTGCACAGCAGAAAGTCAGCCATCCTGTACATCTTTTCGCATAGCTAAACAAAATAGCTGTTCGTGCTGTGACCCTACAAAGCTTCGATTTATCTGCGGATTAAACAGCAGACAGACAGAAGGGGGGGCTTTCAGGGGGGCTGGTAACCTTGAAAGTCCAAAGAGTTAAACACGGATTCTGCTACCGTCCAGTGACCGATAAAGTGAGTGTCCATATGGGATGGTATTACTGTCAATGTTCATTGGTTCCATTGGGGGAGGGGAAGGTGGTCGTTAGCTGAAGCGCCCCTCCCCCCCACCCACCCCCCCACCCCCACCCCCAAACAGCTTCCCCCAATCCTCTTACCCCAACATTTAAACTGATTGAATTCCCCCTCACCCGCGGCTATCTTCTGCTATTGGGTTTAAGGCAGGGACAGGTCAGGTCAGGTCTCGTATGACTAACGACTGAGGCAGTGTGCGGTGGTGCTATGATCAGTGACGCCTTAAAATGGAGATGTTACATCAATAACCATCAATGTGACAATAATTAAATGGAAAAGTAAACAGGAGGAAGTATTGACCAACACAAAGACAACACATTTTCATACTAAGAGCAAAAGTGAATTTATAGCACTAATACATTCAATGAAATGTTTATATTGGTGAAAAATGTTAGCATCCAACTGTACCGTAAAAATCAATGTGAAACAGATTCATAATCCATTCTCCCTCTGTACATTTATCAGCAGCAGGGGGTCTCTGAGTTAGATGATCATGATAGGTGGGGGCAGGAGATATAGGAGGTTAATATGATATTATTGTTTAATTTGATTTTCCTTGCCTGCTGCTGCATAGAGATATGAACTTCTGAATGTGTGTCATCATGCTCTTGTTAGGAACTGAAAATTATTAGGAAACGGAACAGAATTTCCTACAATTATATTTTTTAGAAAATAAATAGACCGAATAGAGTCCCAAAGAAACCAAGGTCATTGACGGGGCCAAAATATGAGTATTGTTATGTAAGCCAACCCCATAATACTAGCAACCTCAACAAAATCACCCCTGTAATACAGCAAACTTGTGTCAAATGTGATAGCTGTGGTTTTGTCAGTAGTAGCCTACAGTCTGAGAAGCTGGTGTTGGTATATAATAAAATATAACCGGACGCTTTCATGTGGAGGGGTGTTAAGGCAAATTTATGGTCCAAGTGTCGCTTAACAAAAATAAACTGTGGTCAACAGATGTTGCAGCCCTGTAGGCTCTGTTAATTTTCATTACATTACCCAAACATGACCGTGAGCAGCGTCTGTCTGTTACTAGAGTTTTGCTGCAGTGCTTTCTGCAGGTTAGGCTTATAGCTACAAAGTGAACACATCCCACCAACGCTAGTCATCAGCCATCACGATGACCAAACCAAATACCATGGGGTATTCCGTACACTGTGTAAGATTACAGTCCAGCATCAATCAGCAGCAAAACTTGAGTTTGTCATGCTCTCTTCTTCTATTTGGGCTTCCTTTGTGCCTTAAATATAAGGCTAAAACTTCAAAGCTAGGATCCGAAAAAAAGATGAGTAATTATAAATGAATGGCTAAAATGTAACTGAGTAAAACCTCATTTACTTACTAATATACTTAGAATGTAAAAGCAGTAATTAAGTCAAAGTCAAGTCTCTGGACTAAAGTGATGGAAGATTACATAAAAAAGAGAATTGTGTCAATTTTGTCTATTAAATGATATGATTAGATTAATTGTGCACTAATAGCCACAAAATAACACTGTAAATAAGAACGAGCTACTTTCAAAGGAGAACTGATAAACTGTATTTTGTTGTAGTATGTTGCTTCTGCAAGCCATACACAAAAAAGGTTTTGCATCAAAGGCCCATAGTAAAAAAAAAAAAAACTAAATCTTATACAAATATAAAGGAGCCAGGAAAGAAATCTTTATCACACAGTAACAGGCAGTATAATATCAGCCCCTTCTGTACAGTGTAGTCTGACAAAAGCTTGACACAGATGGTAGTGAATAGTGCAGACCCTACAACAGCTGGCAAGGCCTTAAGCCTATAACAGAGCAGATCACCCATGGTCATTCACCAAATCGAGTCTAGACATTATGTGGCCCTAGGAAAAGGGCTGGTCTTATTAAATGATGATCGCAGAAGGTTAAGCAGAGGCAAATCTTCTGAGGTATTTAAAAATACTCCCCCCTGACTGTGCGTAAGGCTTCCTGGTAGGATTACAGGCTTGTGGTACATGTGGTGTTGTGGCTACATACCTTTAGCCTGCTTAAATCCAATCTGTTGCAGATTTATATTATTTTATTTATTTATTTCTAAATTTGGGGGGCGGGGGATGGGGGAGGGGTTTGAGAATAGAGACGAAGTAGAGAGGTCAGAAGATGAGACCAAAGAGAAGATGATGGTTATAATGGTTATGAAGTTGTGGCTTGCCAACAGACAGCGAGGAATCCATCATAGGACAAATGAGTATAGGATGAAAGGCCTCTACAGTCAGCAGAAAAGCACGAAAGAGCAGGATGGAAAGTTGAAAAGAGATGAAAGAGAGGAGATTTCCAACATCACACTCCTTGTTAGATTCTGTGATTTCAATGAGAGCCAAGAGAAAAGCTAGACTTGGCTCTTTTGACATACCTCTCTCTCAGTTCCCGTCAGCGCCATAAATTTTGTGATCTGAGATTTTCGTAGACGTTTGCATTTATAAAACACAGCGTTCAGGAGTGGAAACACACAGGCTTACCCCTTCGCTCGGTTCGTGTTTTCTCTAAAGTTCCTCTTAAAACAAAACATACCTAACCACTCAAGATGGCAGCAATTAAAGACACATGGTGGGGTTTTACATCAGGGGTTTTTTTGAAGCAGCAAGAGCCGATACGGACATCTGCACAGAGACGTCTTGATCTCCAAAAGATTCGTATGATTTTGCTGTGGAACGTGAGTCCATGTGTATTAATCAGATAGTATGTTACAAACACAAACATTCCCCTTCAAGCGAAAGTCAAACCTTCATTCATTTAATTGCCAGTCAAAATGGACATAAAGTGCAAGTTATTCATTTTCCAGGACACGTTTCTGTGGAGATAAGATACAAGATCATCTACATACATTAAGAAGGGCAAATTCAAAGGAGAACTTGTGAAAAAACACTGGATTTCAAGAAATTGCAAAGAAAATGGGAATCAATCCAAGACCTGCTAGCCCACCTAAACTGTCACATTTAGATAAACAGCACTCAAGCTTTCATCTTGCTTTAAAAGCCTCACTCTTGCTTCAGAACTGAGAAGTTCAACATGTGTTTCTGTCCACTCTTCCACTGTAAGAAGACCACTTAGCACTAAGCATGTATACCAGTCCAGACCTCAAAATCACCGAATGCATTTGGGATTACTAAAGCTGAAAATGCTAAAACAACTTCTAGGACTTTATAGGTATAAAAAGTATCCTCTGCAGATTCTTTCAAAACCTGAATGTAAGTCTCATAAAAAGAACGGAGACTGTAATACAAGCAAAGGGAGGACACACTTTCTCTTGGAAATTGTGGTATGGACAGTAAAAATTAATGAACTTGTATTTAATGGCCATTTGTGTAAAAAGGTGTCCAGTAAGCGAATCCAGTGTTTACAAATTGTGCACAGCGCACACTGAGGTTCACTGTTGTTGTTATCACTGCTGTGCTGAGAACACATCACTTCTGCCTGTACACAACCCTGTTTCCAAGAAGTTGGGGCACTGTGCAAAATCTAATTGCAAAACAGAACACATTCCTGTGTAAAGCATTAAAACTCTGAATTTAATTTTAAAAAGTTGGGACAGAGGAAACAAAAGGCTGGTAAATTTGTCTAATGCCAAACACCTGATAGAACATTGCACAACTCATTATAGGTTAATAGACATCAGGTCAGTAGCGGGTACAGTGCAACTCAGAGGGGTGGAGTCTGTCAGAAGTAAAGATAGGGAGGAGTCACTTATTCAAGAAAAACATTTCACACAAAAATAGCAAGGAATTTGGATTTAATCATCTATGCTACACAATAATGCTAACACAACACCAGAGAATCCAGATCCAGAGACATAAAACCCTCCCAACCTTTACATTTATGTTGCTGGCATCAATTTTAAACTGTGCATATATTTTTAAAAATGCGTTGTTGGTGTTTTTGCATTCTTTTTTGGAATTTCCTCAGTGGACAGCGTTCCCTGTCCATTGATAGATGTGGTAACAGGTGGCTGATGACTTGTGCAGCAACAGATGAACTAAACCCATAAAATCCACATACACAATAAGTAAAGCTGATAAAATAGTGATTGCAGCTACAATTTAGGTGGACACCATAAACTCAGTGCAGCTGCTTTCAGTGTCTGCTTACCAATATTATGAATATATGATGATATGATTGAATATATGAATACTTGAAGGTGCTTTAATGTAGATATTATCTAATGTGTAGTTAATAAATTATTTTTGTACGAGCTCAGTGCCACATTCATATTTTACGCTGTTATATAATCTCTCCATATGGCACGTCTGCCACTTAAGGTCTCTAAAGGAAGAAACATGTATTACTGATGTACACTGAAAGATAATCTCCTCTGTTAACATTAAATCTCATTTGTAGACATGCTATATATATATACACACACACACTATTTCCTCTGTACAGTGCTGATCAGTGTTTTTCCATGTTTTCAGGGTGTTACCAGTCACCTTCATCCTACTCATTAGGGGTTAACCCTGGATTTCTGTAAAGCTCTATTGGGACAATTTTATAAAAGGTTCAATTTAAAAAGATGAAATATATTGTTGACTGGGATTACATACATGTTAAATGCAACCATCTACAGTAGCCATCAGCAAACCTGATCCAGAATCAGTAGTCTATAAACCCTTTCATTTCCAGACCTAATCCAATTCAGCTAATTAAGATTTTCAGGGATGTCGTAATAGTGAAGCACACTTTACTGGATTAAGGTTGAAAGTGAACTTGGCAGTAGGTAGCGCTCCGTGAGCAGGCTCGGTGATGCCAAATCTTTTTAACATTGCACATGCTTGGGACACTGCTGCCCCCTGTTGTTCACTCTTGATGTTGGAAGTGCACGCCTTTAAAGTATGATTTTGCATAAACACATCAAGACTCAAAAAATGACTTTTCAGTTCTAATGTTTTTATTTAGCGTGTTTTCTTCATTTCTTTATTAAACATTCTGCCAGCAGGTGATGTCTACATTATCTTCATTTCAAAAGTAAGCCATTCGAAGGAAGCACAGCTTATTACCGCAATCAAAATCAAGCCCATTGTCAGCCCATTAAAAATATCTTCTACAAGCTTTGCTAGAATTTTGCATAAGAGCAAGTGTACACACAACACACCGTGTCCCTTTTCTCAACCACATGTGTAAGATGAGTTTGCATACTCTCATTCGATTCCATTGCTTGTTTGCTTCAGTAAGACATTATCTTCAACATTAGCTTAATTTATTCAACCTACAATCTCTCTATTCTTTCAACTAAAAAAAAGCAAGGGCATCCTATATCGCAATGCAAATTAAGGTAAACTGGTGCATCGTGGTGAACTGCTACAGAATTACAGTTCTAAGTATCCAGCTAATATTTACAACCCAGAGTCCTCACCTTTCAATAAATCTTCAGAATATTTCCTGTATGAGAAAGCTGTAGTGTGATATATACATAAGTCAGCACACTTTGCTAATTCTCCATTACCAAGAATGTTTGAGGCGCAGATCACATAAACAGCAGTTTGTAAAGGAATTGCAATGAACAGGACACTTTGGCTCTTACTAATGTTATGGAGGTAAATCTAACAGTCACAAGTATGACTTCTATAAGGATGTTAATGGCAGAAAGCACTTAGCTCCAGTGAGAGAAACCAGTATCAAAACCCTGGAGGTGAACAAGCTAAACGAGAATAACAAGAGATATTCCTCATCTCTGGGGAAATACTATATGGTCTTGCATATGAACATAGTTCCATATTAGGAGGTTATATAGGCCACATCAAGATATTTTTTGTGATTTGTTTAAGTAAATTCACAACTACTCTAAAGCAATTAAGCCCTATCAAAGTGTAAAACAAAAATAAATAAATACGTATATAAATAATAATAATAATAATATAAATAATAATTTTAATAATAAAAATTCATCTCAGAAGCATTTTCAGTGCAATAAAAAACAAGTGTTTCTTAAAAATTAAATATAAAAAGCAAATTCACTGAGATGATATAGTGTGCATCTCAGGATAGTTTTCTTGATTAGCATTATTCTAAGACAAGTACCTCAGTTCAGTTCAGTTTAGTGACACGTGACTGGATGGTAACTCTTCTGACGGGTGTCTGGTCTGCATTACGGTTCGCTACCAGCTCCTGCAGCTGCAGAGCACCTCCTCCAATGAAGCAGAAGGCTGGACAGACAGGGGCAGAGCAGTCCACGGGCCCCTCCCAGAGTGAGCGAAGGGAATGTGCATCGTAAAAGGTGACACGTCCCTTCTCAACATCGAGACACACCCCCAGTCTGGGAGGCAGTGGATAAGTGACACCAGTCGGAGAGGAGGGGCCATTGCCGTTGGTGATGCCACCGTCTCTGTAATTGGCTGTTCCGTGGTGGGAGTTAGCAGAGGGTGGCAGGTAGATCTTGCCCATGCCCATGGTAAGAAAGGTAAAAGAGGGCGGAGAATCTGAAGAATCCTCAGCCCCGCTATCATGCCCACTGTCTGGGTCATACCTGCAAAGGTTGGGTAGTGGTTAGCTGGAGAGACATTCAAAACGATCTTCTTTAATACTACTATGCTACTATAGCGTCTCTTGCTTGCTAACCGTGGGCTTGCCATATCTTGAGGGAGATGGAACCATTCCTGAAGTTTGGACTCCAGACCAACCCCAACCTTTATAGAACAAAAAGCGAGAGAGTGAGTGAAGGAGAAAGAGCATTGAAAATAAGCATTATGAATAACTGAGTAAGCAAAAGAAAAACATTTCTGAAACTATTAATCTATTTTTCTGCAGCCTAAATGTCTCGCTGACCCAAACGTGAGCCTGTAACAAGAACACACATTCGAAAAAAACTTTTCCAAAAAAAAAAAAAAAATTATATTGGATTGCACTGGAATCAACTGTAAATAAGAGTATGACAGGTTTTTCCTCTTAAATCGTCCCAAATTCCTCCAGTTCACAAACCTCAATGGCTGAGATACAATCAACAGTACAAGCAAAACCAGGTATTACCACATAGTAAAACAGCTTTAACTAACACTGTTCAAGAAATGTTTTAGGAATACCACTTAATGTAATTTTTCTGGAAAAATATATTAAATGCATAAAGCTGATTCTATGAAGCCACTTCAAGTACTTTTAAAACAGCAACTTGGGAGAAAATATATATCTAGACTTGTTTGCACCTAATTCAGTGCGATAAAAAACCTGCTTCTTCATCTTTCCCTGAACACACTTGCCAGGCTTTTCAACAGCAAGATCACAACCTATGCCTGCTCAACACACCCTTTCTTGAACACTACACAGAAGCAGTATTGGGCGAATTATATATAATACAATTCAACATGTCAGTGACATTCAACACAAATGTCAGGCATAATTTTGAAAAACGTAATAAATTTGTAAGAATATAATTGATAAATTCGTAAGTATGTGACGTTTTCGTGCAAAACCACAAACGGCAGGTGTGGACAGGTGTTCCCTTCCTAATTCCTTCCCACATTGAGTTCAGAGCCCAGATGTCACCAGACTATGCCTGGCCCTATGAGGTTACTGTTAATTAACACTTCAGGCAGCCTGTAGTTAGACATTACATCAGTTTCCCAACCCAAATCTCTAGTCTCTAGGCCCCTGAATGTCACTGTCACAAAATTTGGAGCTACATACTGTGACGTTCACAGGTGCTAACATCTGACCTTGGAGGTTGCAATGGCTGCTCAGTTTGCTTCCAAGATGTCTACAATTCTAAAAGCAAAATTTGCTAAGCTTGTATGTCTCACAGAAAGTTTGCATTAGTCTACATTATCCCCCTTATGGCTTAGAGAAGCTGAAGCAGTCAGCCCTACAGTTATGTGGACATTATCAGTCTGCAAGTCTGGTGAAAGCCAGAGTTTTAGAGTGAGCGAATCTGTCTAGTTTAACTTGCCTTGACCAGGTAGGACCCAGGCTCCACTGAGCATGCCCAATAGTGGCGCCCCTGCGTAACAGCTACATCCCCCACCAGTAGGTCAGCGGTCAGGTGACAGGAAGTGAGGGCGCGGTCAGCAGCCTGCAGAAGGGAGAGGCCTGGCACACTGCGGGCGCAACGCTGCTCTTTACTGACCACCAGTCTGTCAGCGTGCAGACCCCAGCGTGAGTCCAGATAGAAATTCAGTACTAATCAGGGTAGGGGAGTGGAGGAGAGGAGGAAAGGAAGGTGAGAGAACGAATGTTAGGAACAACAGGGGGTCAGAAAAAGAGAGTGGAGGAAGTAAGAAAGAGGATCAGGGGAGAGAAAGAGCAGGTTAGGGAAAAAGAAGGAAAGGCAGGATTGAAGCATAGAACAATAGAGGTATACAAGGGGAGGACAAAGCATAAGGACAGCAATCAGGAAAGCAGACATAGTACAAATCAGAAACTAGGACTAGAGAAACGGGAGATGCACAAACTGGCTGAATATTCTGGGAAGCGCTGGGAAAAACAACACAAACGAAGAATACTCTTCAGCAGGCAAATGGGTGTTAAGCTCTTCTTTAGTTTAGGGATAAAAAGGAAATATTCAATACTAATAGAAGCATTAGTCAAGCTTAATGTAACTAGCATGTGCATGAGGAAAGCATGTGCTAACATTAACGAGTAGCCACAAACAGTTTCATTTTTGTAATTAATATTTGTTAATGTTAGCATCTGGTAGCTCTGGACATTTCACTGAACATTAGTATAGTTCAAATTTAACAGTATTCAGTCTTCAGTCTAGCTACTACATGGGTGGGACAAATATGATGTCATACTCCACAACACAAAACAATTTGGTGGATATAGGAATGCATATGGTATATAGAACAAAAAAGCAAGACAAAGCATGTGAGAAAAATGACAGAACAGAAAAGCACTTTAAAGGAGGCATGAGGAGAAAGCAGAAGGAGATATGGAAGTCTAATACAAGAGAATGGAAAAATGACAACAGAAGAGAACAAAAAGGTGTACAGAGGGATGGGAATGGGCAAAAAGAAGAACAGAGAGAGAAAAAGAGATGAGTTATTGAGCATTACTTCATGGATGAATTGTGATTATTAAAACACAGCATGGCCCACAGCCACAGTACACACATGTTGAAGTTATTTGCCATGTTATTATTAAACAGGGCTGGTTATTCAAGGGCTGGTTTTCCATGTGAGAGATGTTTTCCAAAATAGAGTGTATCTGTGTAGATATGTGGTCCTAAAACCTGGGCTTAATACACCCTGAAGGCTATTAAAAAAGTACCTGCAGAGTCAAAACAGTCAATAGGAATTGATTAAAAAAGTACTTTAATTGATTAAAAAAAAAATTGATTATTATCAACAGTGTTGTTTTAAACAAACTAAACAGCAGCATTATTATCAGCTGCTAAACATGAATCCTACCAAATCCCTGCAGCCTTACGGAGCTTAATTAGCTAGCTCATAATAGCTAAACAGGTAATTACTGTGATTCAAATTCTCTTTGTACTTTGCTGTCATAGAACACAACAGCAGTTATTTATCAAACTGTAGATTTTCTGTTAGCTAGTCACTTTTGTTAACACTGGTGTCAGTTTACCTGTGTAAAAATATAGTTTTGTCAGGTTTAGAGATAATAGTTATATAATGTTGTGATATGTAAAAGCTACTCCCACTGGCCCAGACAGTGCCATAAATCTAAGACTTTTACTTTTACATGAGTTACTGTAAGCTAATGTTCAGGGAGCTAACAGAATTATTAATAGAATAATCTACACATTAGATTTGACTGTTAATAGTTTTTGTAAAATAGACTGTATAGCAGTAAATTTTGTAGATACAAAACTATGAAATTAATTTAATTGAATGCAAACCTTGTTCCTTATGTCTTTTTCTCAAGCAATATCATGTTTTGCTTTAGTGTTTTATATACAGACTATTTCCAGTAATGTAATGAGAGTCATCTCAGAAATATTCACAATAAACTAGTTTATATAATTTCCTACGTGTACTCAAGTATATCTTCACAAAAGTAACCGTTCTTTTCCTAGGTAGGGATTTTCAGTACTCAATTAAAACTACCTACTGGCCTATTAATTATAGGAAACCACTGCACTATCTGCTGTCACTTGAGCAATCAGACATTGTATATAACTAATAATTAAGTAGTCAGAACTTCTAAAGGAATAAATAGTATACAAAGGACTTAACTTTCCAGACCATGTATAGCTTTTTTAATTATTCCAAAATTCTTTTACTTAACTACACTGCCTTTAAAAAAATAAAAATGTACCTTTTAAAATTCCTTTAAAATAAATAAATAAAACATTAATGTAGCATAGAACAATTGTTGTTCTTTCCCTGTGATGTGTAATTACCTGGAGCTGGAGGGGTATGTAGGTATACTTCCTCACTGTACTCTCCAAAGCCAGCTTTGTTGCAGCCCCTCACTCTCAGCACGTACACGCTATCCATCTCCAGTCTGTCAATCACAGCGCTGGTTCCGCTCACCTCCTCTAACCGCTGCCAACCCCATCGGGCCCCAGCCAAACCCCCACGGATGCCACCTCTTGCCCCTCCCCCTGGTACCACGCCCCGGCGACGGTACTCCACTGAGAAATGCCAGGCAGGGGAGGAGTCCGGGGGAAGCCGCCAGCACAGGAAGAGTTGATCGTAGGCCAGGGTGCGCTGGGTATCAATTACAGGAGCTAGTGGAGCTGGATAATGGATTTTTTGGTTAGATTTGGTTAGAGCAAGTCTTAATGCATTAACAAATGTGTCCTAATTGTGTCATCTTGTGTCAAATGTGTTTACTTTTTTAATGTGTACAATAACATAAACTGTGTTATCTCTTAATCTAAATCTGTACTTAATGCACCTTGACAGTGGTTACTATATACTTATATATAATTATTTATATAATATTTATATTATATATAATATTTAGTCAACTACACAGAGGAATTAGGACATTATTACAACTTATGGTCTATATTTAGTTGTTTTTTACTGTTCTGACTTTTTAAGAAGTCATAATTGAAGGTACCCAAATGAAACGTGTGTGTACACAATGCTGGAGTGGGTAATCAGGGTGTCAGGAGAATTAGCTCATGTACATAAGCACAGGAAACCCTAAACTATAAATGTTGCATTAAAGTGTACATCTGTAATTTAGGGATTAAACCAGTGCCCTCCCGTGCCCCCCCTAATCCAAATGAGACTCGTACAGTGGACACAGAGTAGATTAAACTGTATGTCGAACTTCACCTTGAATGAGGTGGCCATTACGTTCAGACGCTTGAATGGACATTAGCAAGCAAATGCATGCCTTTTTAAGGTGTAATGGAAATTCCAATTAAAAATTAACCTCAGTTTATAACCCGATGTAGTGATTCTGCTGGACATTAGTGCATTGTTTGTATGTGTAGAATTCGGAGTGGGCTTGTCTACATCATGTAACTCACAGTCTGAAAGTCCCACTCCAGCACTGTGTGTGTGTGCACACTCTAATTCGCACCCTGAATGAAGTTTAGATCAGTGAGGAGTTTAAGCTCTCTGGAAACATCTAACTGGAAGTGTCGGAATGACGGATCAGCGGAGAGAGAAAAACTCTGCAGGGACTCAATGGACTGGGCAAGCCTGTCAGAGACAAGGAGAGAATAAGTGTCATTCTGTCTTAATGAACATATAAATGCTATTAGTAAAAACTTTATATGACACAGATACCAACTGATATCATCTACAGTGAAGTATAGATGTATTTGTGTCTCATCTGTTATATGTTTGCGTGAACTTAATGCCCATAAATAATTGTATCCATGTGTTACTTCAGCACCAAAACTTAATACTTAAGACCCTTTTTAACACCTGTACTTAAGGCAGAGGTTTCAAAACATGCATTTATTGAATTCAGTTGACTTTAGTCAGAATTACTTGCAGCTCTGCTGCTTGTGTAAACAATAGTACTGATAATGTGTTCTTGAGTGGTGAAGAATTCTTGAAAACAGTATGCTCTCATACAATAGCTTGTAATACACTGTGCTTTAAACCAGTAAATCAGTTTGTATTGCTTTCATCCATGTGATGGGAGGTTATATACAAAACCTGCTTTTTACATTTATAACAGAGCAGTTTCACCTTCCTCGAATGACCTGAATGATTCGGTGTAAACATTGTATAATAATGACTTAATGCCAGCATTTATGAGTATGCATGTGTGTCCTACCTGTTGTGGGTTTGCCTTGCTGCATGTACAAAACAGGCCGGATCTGCCTCTTTAAGCAGCTCCTGAGTAAAAGCCATAAGTCCTGCATGCTCCAGCAGGCTCCGCCTCTCAGCTACCTGATTGGCTAAGGCCTCACTCCGCTTCTGACGTGTGCTCTCCAGGCCCTGGGCCAACATGGCCTGCCGCTCCGACAGCAAGGCCATTAGCTCCCGCACACACTGAGAGAGCTGCTCACGAGCTCCTACACTGTTTACCTAGAAGGACACACACACACACACACACACACAGGACAGTGCTCTTTTAATAGACAACCCCAAAAGTATACGTACTACATTGGTTTGTGCTGTCGAATTGAGCAGGAGTGTTTTGAGTGTTTCTGCTTTTTCAATAGATTTTACAAATTAATTGTGTATATTTTCTCCCACTGAAAGCACAGCAATAGGAGAAAAAAACCTTTCCCAGTCATTGGAAATAAGGACCAAAATTAACACCTAATTAATACACGTATATGAGTAACAGAATAGGTGCTAATTGGACAGCAGTGTGGGCGGCACAGGTGTAAAATACTGCACATTATAATTGGTAGTTAATGTAGTGAAAGTGGCAGTACCTCTGTTTGAGTAATGGCATTCTCAAGCTGTGTGATCTGAGTCAGTACTGTACCCTGATTAGACAGGATGTAGTTGAGCTCCTTGGTGATTTTCTCCTATGGCAAACACACATCCAGAGCAGTCTGTAAGTAATTGTACCTTCACAGTTTTGCTTGTTTTGGTCTTCAGAACACCAGATTTGAAATCCAACACTGACATAAAATGGCAATTCCTGCTTTATTTAAAGCAGACTTGCATCTAATACACTGAATCTGAACTCTGAATCTGAATACACTGAACTCAAAGTCTTACCTTGAGTGCCTGATATGCTTGGGTGACTGGCACAATTTTGTGACCTGCATGGACCCGACGAAGCTTACAGAGGGAGCAAAGCAGCCTTTGGCATGATTTGCAGTAGAACTGTAGCTTTTCCTGATCATGTTCCGGACATGTCAATACCTACAAGAGAATGAGATTATTACTAAGGTTGACTCAAGAGTGTAGTTTGATTAAATAAATGCACTTTATTTTTGAAGAGTGGCCACTTGAAAAGCTGCCAAAGAACAGCCTGTTCTAAAGATGAGGCCCTTAAAGCTTAAAATCAGAACTGTCAACACTGTGTAAAACATTAGGTCTACCACTAAACTTTCTTAAAGAGAATATGGTAAAGTAGCTATGGACAGAGAAACAATGCAGTTTATGAATGACATACAATGCAGCTTTGGTACCTACTACTACAGTGACGAGACACACTGCGTAGTGGCATATTAGACCCATAACCACTTGGACCTTTTAAATACCGTTGACACCCAGGCTCACCTTGGGCCTGAAGTTGAGAGTGGGCTGAACATGCTCATGCTGAGCACGAGGGGTGCCCCAGGGGTGATAGAGCTTGAAGCACTCATTGCAGAAGCTGGCCCTGCAATCTGCACAGCCCTTTGTAGCCTCCAGAGCCTGCGGGGGCTTACAGAACTGACACATCACTGCCACACTGCCCAGACTCACTGTGTGTCTGTACCTGGTAAAAATAAAGAAAATGAGAGGAAGAGAAAAGGGAAAAACATTAGGGGGAACACATCAAATAAAGATAGAATTATTGTACACATATGTCTGTTGACCTCTAAAACAACATCTAGCTGACTGAAATCAGTTTAAATTAATCTAGCACACCCAACACACCAAGAAGGTCAGCATTTAATCAATTAATCAATGAATGACTGTGACCAATCCATGCTGAATAGAGGAGTACTGTGTATCTTGCAATACCTCTCTACTATGCGCTCCAGTGTGAGGTTCCTCATGCAGTCAACCAACCCTCTCTCGCCCAGTTCAACATCTCGATTACATGGTACGCAGGGGAAAAGCATTAGCTGGGTAGGGCCCTCCTTCCGTCTACGACCTGGGTACGTTCCAAATCCTATTTTTAAGAAATAACAAAATAGATTAACATATGGATAAATAATGGACTGTCTAATTAGGCAAAGGTGAAATATGAAGTCCTGCAAGGTTCTGTTTTAAGTCCTCTATACTTCACAATATACATGTTGCCATTAGGCTCAGTTATAAGCAGACATGGAGTTAGTTTCCACTGCAATGCTGATGATACACAGCTGTACATATCTGCCAAACCAGATGATAAATCCAGATTAAATAAAATAGAAGATTGTGTAAAATATATTAGACACTGGATGCTGCAAAACTGGATGCTGCAAAACCCAGATAAAACAGAAGTTCTTCTCGGTCCAAAGACTCAATTTAGTCTGACTAAATGTTCAAATTTAATGTTTAATCTCGCTGACTTCTCTGTAGTACCTATTTCAGTAGCCAAAAGTCTTGGTGTGACATTAGATTCAGATCTGACATCTAATCAACACATAGGGCACAAGGTAATATTACAGGAACAGCCTTTCTTCACCTTCGAAACATTTCAAAGTTAAGAAATGCTTTATCTATGCTTGATGCTGAAAAGCGGGCACATGCTTTTTTAACTTTAATTATAGAATTATTATTAAATGATAATCTAGAATTAGACTACTGTAATGCATTGTTGTCAGGATGCTCCAGCAGGAACCTGAATAAACTTCAGTTAGTTCAGAACACTGCAGCTAAAGTAAAACCAGGAAATTTAATCACATCAGCCCAGTTTTATCAGCGCTACACTGTTTTCCTGTTAAATTCCGTATCGACTATAAAATTATTTTACTGACGTATAAAGCCCTGCACGGTCTCACATCGGAGTACCTGCAAAATTCAGAAGACTTTAAGGGGGGGGAAGAGCTTTTTCCTACAAAGCCCCCAAATTATGAAATAATCTCCCAGTTAATGTTCGGGACTTTGACACAGTCTCAACCTGAAAACATATTTGTTTAGTGTAGCTTTTGGTGATTAATCTACCCACTTAGTTAAAGGGAGGAGATCTGCGGTTTCCCGGACACAGAGGTTTTTGGTAAACTGAGATGTTGGTGCTGTCATCCCACCACTTCACACAATCACACAGGTTTGTCGACGGTGGAGTGGGGGGATCCCAGTGTCTCAGGGCTCTCTCATGTCTATGTTGCCTTTTGGTTCTCTCCTTTTAGTTCACACTGTTTAAAATAAGATCGCCAGCCACAATCTGAAATGCTCTATATTAATCCAAACCAGAACTAACTTTGTTTCTTTACTCTTTCTGAGATAATGACTGCCCCCTGTCCTGCCGAATACTGTTGGAAGACTGACCATAAGGGTCTCCTCCTTACCTGGCACCAACTAGTTCTTCTCTTGATTCGTGTCATCTGCTACACCCTCGACTGCATCTCTGTATTGTCCAGATATACTACCTTTGCAGTTTCTAAATCTTTTACCATTCAGACTCAGATTCTCTTAGTTCTACTTTGCATTTAGCTTAATAAAGTGTAAATACTGTTTGACCAGTTTTTCCTCGCCTCTGGCTTGCTTGCACTGGACCCATCAGACAGTCTACACATACAAAAATAGCATCATATAAACTTACACACCTGGCCGCAACGCGCGGTCTATACGGTCAGACTTGGGCATGGGCCTGCGTGCCTGGCGTGGAGAGCGGGTGTTAGGGGTCGAAGCAGGTGAATTGGGCTCAGGAGGCAGCTCAGGCTGAGGGTATCCACTCTGCACCAGCACCTCTGAAGCACAAAGTAGACATACACTGTGCAGACAGGGCAGCACCACAGGCTGCTTCACAATGTCCTTACACACTGGGCACTGAAGCTCACGCTCCATGCTCTTCATATTACACTGGAAGGAGGCAGAAGGAAAAAAAGAAAACATGATCAAAAAAGTATCCACAGACAACTATGACCTGAATGATAAATAATACTTGAGCCCCTACAATAAAAAAAAAACATCTGTTAACCATTTACATTAAAAGCCAAGCTGTGCTGTATTTATGTTTTAGTAACCCCTTTATCTTAAATACTGGGCATCTATCAATGTCATACTATGCTTATAGGATTGTCACATATACAGTTTTTTTTTGTTGTTGCAATGGTTCTATAAAGTTTGAGACATCTCTTGGAAGTGCTATTCTGAGTGATGTTGACATAAAGGTAAAGGTAACGTAAAGGTAAAACAGGCACCAATGGAAATCGATGCTGAGGATACAGAATTGCTGATAGTAACATTTAGTTGTTCACTCAGCACAAATGCTACCGTCTAGTGACCAGGCAGAAGACTGGCTTTTTATGATAAGCATTACAGCACAGGGCCCAGCCCTGGTACAACAATGGAAGATTATATGGTTCTTTAAATGGTGCACATATTTAAAAAAAAACATACAAAACAGAACTGTTTCTAGAATCATACAGATCAGTACCACAGTACCATTTTGTCATGGAATGCTTTAGACAGTTCAGTACTACATTAGAAGGGAATGCAATAGGATAATTAGCTCTTGTCAGATGTTGTCAATATAAAACATATTTTTTTCAAAAATGTGTCAAAAGCATGCACACCATGGTCTTTAAGAAATCCAAAAAGCACAGGAAGTACAGTACAAACACTTAACAAAAAAGAATTAGCAGCTACACTGATGGTTGTAACTACTTTGCACTGCATTTAAATAGCCTGCTAGTGGTGTCTAGCTTGAAAAAAATGTTACAGTGGTTTGAACTAAAGGCATTGGTCTAAAACATGTTATGGGTAATGTCAAATCCTAGGTGTCAGCACTAAGAACATAACTACTGTTACAGAATACAGAGTTACAGAAAACTACAGAATACAGTTATGGAACTCATGAAATCAATTAGCGCTTGGAATTCCCCTTAACCTCCTATGTAGCAAAAGCTGCACAACCATGTCTAGTCAGCATAAGTTCTTTACAGATGGTCTACTAACGAATTTTGCTGAGGTAACCCTGAATCACCAAGTCCTGTTATAAAAAGCTAGCCAAAGTCTGAGTCAGCCCAAACCATGAAGCCCTTTTCACCAGTGTTTGCAGCTTAAAAGTTTGGGAACTTTGGGAAGTCGTTTTGTAAATTCCTCAAATGTATTTATAACATTCATGTTTTCCCCTCTGTCTGCAGTTTGAGTTATTTTAACTATTATAATAAAAGCTGGCTGGCTCTTAACAAAAGCTAGTACGGATTTGGTGGAGATTTGAGAAGATCTTATCTGGCGGCAGTCACAACAGTCTTCAACTTGCTAGACTGACACAGGGTGAAGTCTTTAAGAGAATTCAGTTACAATCATCAAAAATCTGGTATATAGGTCATGTTTCAAATGAACTCAGGGGCCTTATGATATTTTGCACCACCCAAATCTCATCTGCAAATCATTTGTTTCTCAGTATCTCATACATGAGTATTCTCATGTAGCTCTTTATATTTCTTTATTCTAAACAAGTTTAAAAGTGTCCACGGTATGGTATGCCACCATTCTACAAGAAACAGCATTCCTAATGTGATTAAAGATATAACAAGAGGTGAGTGGGAGGGAAAAGGGCCTGTTTCTAGCCAAGACATTTCTCACTGCCAGATCACTGAGACAGAGAAAGGTGTCTTTATAAATAGCTCTCGCTTGTGGGTGAGAAGGATGTCTTGGTTAAATATGAATAATGGCCAGCTAAGTGCATTGGCCATTTAAAAAGTAAGCTCAATAAGAGAAGAGGCTACACAGCCAAAAGTCAAACACACACTAAGGTTATATGCACACACACACACATATATATATATATATGAAATTCATCAATATAGTCAATTTACTGAATACTACATTTAGTTTAAGGAAGGAAAAAAAATTTGAAACGAGATCAAGCCAGGAGTTCCACAAAAATGAACTGCCCCTTGGTTGTAAATAGGTTTCTTAAAATATGATGTTTGTTTTTGGAAGCCAAGATTAACTCATGTAAAAAAATACATTTGTGAGATGGAGAGAGATGCACACATTGCACACTTGGTAAGATTTCTTATCATATGGGCTGACTGAATCCTTTCAGAGCAGTCATTTGCTGATGTGAATGCAGATTTAAAGCTTTTATAGACTTTTTTGGCACACAGCTGGATTTTATGCCTTTCTACCACATTAGCATAATGCTTTCAGTTGAAGACTGGCAGAAGCAAGTCTGCACCTGCACCACTGATTTCCAGAACAAAAAGCAGTATTGAAAAATTTCTACATTTGAAATAAAAGAAAAGTAGAAATGAATCACAGAGATATGACAAAGCAGGATTTACTGACTTCTTTCTTCAAGCTGTGGTGCATGTAACCAGTCAGAGAGTGACACTGCACAAACTCACATTTTGCAGAATGCATAATGCCTGTTTATGGTGACCAAAGAGATGACAGAGAATTAAATTATAAGGTGGCTGGCTAAAGATTAGACTGGCAAAAATATGTTACATATTACTAAAAACAAATTTGTGTATCACAAAATAAAATGTAGCAGGATAGTTAGCCTTTCTGAGATTTGATGCATTAAAAACAGACACAATGCTGCCTTCCCCAAAGTGTGTACAGTAGCCTAAACTCATTCTCAAGCAAAAGTATTACTTTGCTTCTGTGCAAAACTGGCTTCCTATTCTAAAAGAAATCTTACACAAAACACTAGAGCTTCAAAGTAAGCGGTGTCCAAGTCTCCAAGCATCACAGATACTGCCGCCAACACAAAAAAACACAAAAAGAAAGTAGTAACTATACGAAATAAAAACCAGATTATTTCTCTCACAATTTTTATTTGATTAAACCTGCAAGACAGGTACAGTGCAAGACAGGTACAGTGAGCCCTGTATAATTGTTTTTCTTCTTTTTTTTTATTAAACATACAGTTGTAGGTAGTTATTATGATAACAAAAGCAGACTCAATTACATGGTCACAAAAAGGTGAGCAGAGCAATAAGGCTGCTGAAGTAGGTCTCATATTAGGTCAGCTGCAACATCATTCATCTACGCACACGGGCTGTGGGTGTAGTTGCACATGCATTATGACAAATGTTTACAGGTTGTCTATGTGTCACAGACATGTTAGGCATGGGGTTTGCCCACAATTTAGAAGATGACCTTGACAACGATGCACACAGTGTGTCACAGGCATGGCTACAGAACTAACAAATGCTATGTTTAGGGACCTATCAAATAAGACTTCACTGAAGATTGCTGTTTTGGGTGACTGTATTATATGTGTATTATAAGGTAATTCTTTAGATTTGAAGACTTTTTTCCATATGTTACAAACAAGAGAACCACTGTTCTAGTGACTGCTATGACATAAAACGCCATGTTCAACAATTAGCTAAGCAACAGTGGTCAAATTAAAAAAGGACACGGAATATCCAAAAGTACATGCATCTACTTTTTCATTTACTGGAGGCGATTTATTTGTGCACCACACATACACACACCCGCTCACTCAGTAAATCAGATTAAAGTGAGAACCACTCAGCCATTATCTTACCACTATTGATTGCAAGAGGGTAAAGAAGGGGAAGTCAGAGGACAGACCCTGGCATCTAAGCAAAAAGAAAACTATTTATAAACAACTATTTATAAACTATTTAGCAGTTTTGCCATTACAGTAATACTAGCATACAGAGCTAACCAGATAGTCCGGCCAGATAAGTCCTGTCTGACCACCACAGTCCTACAGCGACATTCAAATACAAGCTACTTATCCTTTCCCCTAAAATACAGATAACAAACTTCGATCCCAAAATGGGTTTAACTCACAAAAAAGCGGGGTAAGAGAACGTTTTTAACGGGACAGGACGTCTTGCCGGGGACTCTGTCATTCGCCAATGTCAACTAGGCCTCTCCACAAAATGACACGTTAAATGACACATTCCTTCACGGAAAGCCATCTGTTTTTATCACTGTTCCGCTGCGAGAATTCTGAGGTAATCATTCAGTATGTCTAGCAGTTAATCCGGCTGGTCAGACCTCTTTTACCGCACAAGTACTCCTGAGCACCGCGCTTACCTTCACCTGGTATCTAGGCGCCATTACAGCAAAGCCTCCTCCCCGGTTAGCGAGGCTGAGGTGCCGGCGGGGGTGGGGGAGTCATGGCGGACCACCGGTATACATTTGAAAGAGTAAGATAAGCCGGATAGCGAAGCTACCTGCTGTTTCAGCCTATTCGAGCTCACCGCGGCGCTGTAAGGTTGCTCAGGCGGGTCTGTGAGAGATAGACAGTCGCTCGAGAACCGACCGTTCATTTACCGTTTTGTGTGTCCGGGCTGCTGCGCTGGGTCCTCGGCTGTCTAAAGTCTCTGCCTCGCTTCGCTCCTTCTCTGTTGAAATGTGGGTTACTAGGGTGTCTGCGTCGTCAGTGCGCCATAGGAAAGCCTTTATTTATTTCTTTATCAATCCCTCCTGTTCCCGCCTCCGTACCACAACCTCCGCGTGCCTGCTCCCCGTTTCCAAGGCAACGAGCATCCTCGTCCTCCCCGGCGTTTGTCTGTGTCTAAAATATCACGTTTCCCCTGTTTTACGCTGTTTTACCTTATGAGGGCTCGAAGGCGATAAGAGAGAGTTTTGTGACCGAAAGAGCATCTTTTTTTAAAAGCAGATTTAAAGCTCACATTTTAGGTCAAAGCATAAACCGACGCTCAGCCATCGTCAGGTGTGGCAATAGCCTGTCCGCGGACTGACCACCGCATAAACGTCGTACAGTGTTTCTGAATATACGCTGGTAATACGAGAGAATAAAGGGATTGTAATTATATATTATAAAGAAAATGATGGAGTGGGCTTGGCTTTTAAAGGCTGTATAGTGTACACTCAAACGCCTGTTTCTGTATCACACACAATTAGCATCATATTAGCGCCATCTATCATTTTATATCACCACATTTATACGTACAGAGTCTGTAAATCATTAATCACTGAACCGTAAATCACTGAAAAAAGAAAAGCAGTCCAGCATCCTGTTCCACCAGGCATAGTGAGACTACCAGGCGTAAAAAATTAACTATAAATGTATATTTCTACAATTTCTATACATTATAACATGCATTTCATGTAACTCACACTTAAACGAGCCAGGGCGTCCATGGCAGACAGGTGTTTAGTCCTCTTCTTGTAGTCTAAATGTGCGATTTTACAGCGCCATCATGGGAGAAGAGTGAAGCGCCCCGCGCAGCCCAACATGATTACCGTGAATTGGTCTTCAGAGCGAACTCGAATGCTGCAGTGTGACAGTCCGCTCAGCGACAGCCAATCCATCTCTGACTCGTAAGCAAATAGTTCTTCTGAACCGACACTTCATAACGAATCAGCACAACCGACTCACTCACAGTGCAAGTGAATCGAACAGTTTAGTAGCGTCTCTTCAGCGTTTAGGCCCGTGTTCGAGGCTGAGGCACAAAAACAAAAGACATAAAACACCACACATTAAGAACGGTTTCTTTAAATTTCCTTTTTATAAATTTCAGACTGAATCGCATGTCATGAGCGGCCAGTTTCGGGCAACTGAATCGACATTCTCGTAGCTGGTCAGTCATACGTGGGGGCACGCACATCATAGTAGAAGCCAGCAAACCAGAATATACTGTGTTTTCTGTGATGGAAATTAATATTTTGATCTTCTAATCCTTAAAAAAACAGACTATGTTGACCATGATACTGAATACTTTTCAAACTATGATTTGTTTTTGTGTCCATCACACCTGGTGCCACATGTTTGACGTTTACAATATGATTAATTACAATATGGTTAATTCATTGCTAGCTGGTATAGCCCCCCTCCCCATTTGCAGTTAACATAACATCTACTGATATGACAGAAAAAGGGTAGTTCTGATTTTTTCAGCTAAGGGGGACTGGACAGTCAGTGTTAAAGGTCTGACAACTTAATCCAAATTGATACATGCAATAAAATTTACATTAATAGTAAGAGGTGATTTGCTATTTTTACATTATATTTAGTTTTGGTAGAATGCTGTTTTTAAAAACAGCTCTATGCCACCTCAAAATGAGTCTAACACACCTTGTTTAGTTAGTAGACCTGAGTAATATGATGAGCTGCATGGAAAACATGAGAAAGT
Source organism: Megaleporinus macrocephalus (assembly GCA_021613375.1). NCBI lineage: Eukaryota > Metazoa > Chordata > Actinopteri > Characiformes > Anostomidae > Megaleporinus > Megaleporinus macrocephalus. Next base: position 26,959,772 of record CM038703.1, read on the forward strand.
GTAGCCTCCCAGGTGGAGTTATGCAACACTGACATATAACATGTACAGTATGACAAATACTGTGGTAATAAAGTGGCTGGTTGCATCTGTTTCTCCTGTGTGTCCCACAGACATCCATTAATATTCTCATTATGAATAAAACTAGAGCCATCAGAGTTGCAAAACAACAGCTGCAGAGCGTAATGACATATAAGGATATTAACATAATGTGCTCATGCTTGCTAGTAGCTTCACCCCCCCCCCCCCCACCCCCATCAAAATTTGGTTTCCTGACCTCTACGAAAGATAACCTAATTCGTTTTTTTCTATAATGTATAATCTATAATTTTAATCTGTCATTTACTCCTCTATGAAGAAAAGATCATTTTCTGGGTGTTATTCACTAAAGCGTTGAGCTCTGCTCTCAATATGGGTTTAATTTAATGTAGTAATGGCAAAACATAGCTTATCTATATGGCAAATATACTCTAGCCATAACAGAACCTGGTGCAATTATTACACAGACAGCCTGATAACAAAATCAGTTCTCAGCACAAAAATCAATCAAATGTTTTTATGATTTTTATGGTCTATTAATTCAAGCTTGCTGAGAGAGAAATGCGCTGCCCTGTATGCTGAAGACTGCAGGGGACGCTGAGGAAAATGAGGACTATGAGCGAAACAGCATTATCAGCCCCTCCAGTAGCCCTGACTTTTTCCCTTTTGCCATCTACCCCCACTGCGAAGAGCTCATTCGACAAGAGCGTGACGCTGTGCTTGAAAAATACCCATCCATTCCGTCCTGTGCAATGACAAGATCAGCCAGATCTGTTTTGTCTAGGGCTTCTGGACGTTCAAAACAGACCCTTGCCAAATGGTCTCAAAGCTGGTTGCTAACAAGGTAGTGGTGGAATCTGAGCAAAAGAAGGGAGATGCTGCATCTGAAGAATGTCCAAAGAAGGCTGCCTCCAGATGGAATAAGCAGGCTCAAGGCTAAAGCCAAGGCAGCTACCAGATTTGATATTCACACTAGCATTTCTGTGTTTTGAGTAACATTGGTTTTTAGTAGGCCTTTTTTTATCATTACTGCAACAGCAGTGAGGCTCCATGTCACATTGCAGGCAGGTTTGAAACTAAGTGAGGTCTGTGGATCCTAAGTTAATTTCCTGAGTGAAATAAAAATTTTAAAGTAAGTTTTACAATAAAATGATAGCCAACAAGATGACTTAATTTGTACCCTTCTTTTTGTTTAAGATTAGATTTTTCATTGTTATCCAACATTCGGTAAACTGTATTTGCTTCACTGAAGAAGCCTAAAGCTGCTTTTAAACTGTATACCAGACTGTATAACAGTCAAATAACAGATACAGTACAAAGGCAGCTACACTGTGTAGAATTTGTCAGAGTGAGGGCACGAAACCCCCGTTTTAACAGTTATATAAATGTTTATTAATTTTTCATTGATCTTTTAATTTTCGTTGATTGAGGTACTTTTTCTGTACATCTAAAAAAACAGCATCTGCCTCAAAAACCTTAAAGAAGTGAACTACTGTGTTTTTGTTTTGTTATTCTTGGTTTAATTTAATGTAGTAACAGCAAAAGGGAAACAGAACAGTGCTGAGAGTTGAAGATATACTTTCACTAAACACATCATATTTTTGGCTTTAAAAAATCATTTAAATTAAAACAGGTATAGTTTACATCAATATACGTCACCTTATAGTCAGGGGACTATGTGGTAGACTTGACTATGTGGTAGACTTGCCTTAGTGGTAGACTTGACTATGTGGTAGACTTGACTATGTGGTAGACTTGCAGGCAAATGTAAGAGCTTTGTGGAAAAATAGTGATGTTATGCTATGTGAAAGTATTACTGATATTGATATAAAGTGTGGTTATTTACTGTCTGTGTATTTATCTCTGCAGGACTGTGACAGATGTGTGATCTACTGCTTCCTACAGTAACCTTACTATGTGCCCATCATCATTAAATAACCATTAAAATGAGTTATCCAAATACATGTCTCCTGTCTACTTCTGTCCATAATGATGGTCCCATTTACCTCCAAATGAATAAAGTTAAGAAAAACAGGATAGACTTGCGTAAAAAGGTAATGATAGCAGAAAAAGAAAGTATAAAAGCAGATCTGCTTTAAATCCTCTCAGAACTCATTTACCAATGACTGTGGCACAGAAGTTGCCACAGTGTCAAAAGTAAGAGAAAGATAAGACAAGTCTACATTATACTATATAAAGAGAGAGTCATACTTTAAATCTCACAAGCAACAGAGAAAATTTCACCGAGCTGGCATAGCCTACGTAAGGTCATGTTGCTGCATGTCCCACTATCAGATTTCAGAGTGAATGATAACTAGTGTTGTGCAACGTGTTGATTGCTGGTGCGCCTATAATATTATAATTAACCTCCATCACTGGGTTTTTTGGCAGTGACGAAGCATAGACACAGTCAACATTTACTATTGTTTAATAGCAAATTTTAATTGAACTGACTTGTCAAGATATATGTATAATTAAATCATAATGATTCATATTTTAGATGTAAAACAAGTCATTCAGCGTGATTTCATGTGATTGTAGTGAAACTTACAGACTTTTTCTTTACTATGGTGTTAATAGATCCCAGGGGTCGCAATGTCGACGATGCAATATAGTCATTTTATTTTACTATGCTAAACAACCAGTGAACTTATGTGTGTCTTTTGAATTTTATATGAATGCTGATGGTGGTAAAATAGAGGTAAATCTTAAATAAACATGTTTTGTTTCTTACAGCACCTTTCAGCCATAAATGTATGTAAAAAACAACAACAAAAAAGGCATCAGGCAGTGCCTTTATAACCATTACTTACTTATAAGGAGCTTTTAGAGGCACTTCAGACTGACACATAACTTTCCTCTTAAAGCTGGATAAAAAGTGTAAACCAAAAAGATTTTTTCTCTGACTCTCACAGAGCTTTTGTATGTGAATGCCTATAATATCTGTCTCCACTGGTTTCTGGCACGGCCACTGCTTATTACTGTATTTTATTTTACTATTATTTCTATTATTTTAAGTTTTTCAGTATGCACTACATACACATACCAATAACAAGGGCTAAAGGTGTCAAGCTGCCTTATTACGGGACGAAATTCCTCTACATTCCAGCAGAGGGCACCAGCACTTTACCTACCCAGCAGTTAACTAACAGAATGCAGTTCAATGTTGGCACAGCTTGCACACTTGAAATCATAAATACTCTTGGTAAATTATTATTCTAGTAAAGAAACAACTCCATTAATGGTAAAATCGTAACATACAAAATGCAATACACACAAAAACCCGTGATTTGTAATCTGTTTATTTAACCTTAAACAGTTCAAAGAAAATACTTTTTTTGGATTTGGTTGCAGATTCATGTTATTATTGCATTTTACAACACTAAGGGGTTTGTACATACAAATATCAAATGGTGAAATATGGAGTGGGTTTAAAAGCTGGAATATCCATCACGCTCTTTAACAATTTAAGGCTGGCTTTACAGCTTTTTATTCGATTTCGTTTTCCTGGCCAGGTTGCAGTAAAGGTCATTTTAACCTTATATAAAGACTTGTGGATATTTATTTGTCTTCTGGTTATATTCCTCTTGAGTTCCAGTACAAAAGAACTGGCTTTTACACATACAGTCAATATGAATTGATAAAGCAGCTCCTTCCATACGGGGGTGTATTTTTGAGTGTTTCTCTTTATCAGGGAGGGTCTCTAAGGTAGCTGGCCAGTTTTTCTTCATCATAGACAGGGGGAGGTGCTCATGATATGATGAATTGTCTGAGCAGAGACATTTTACTAAGGTAAAAAAGGTACATTTTGATTTCAGGTTGACAGTAACTTGCATGAGTAATTACAGCTATTATGTTCTATTGGATGAAAAGTTAACAGCCAACTCTGGATTAAAAATATTTCTATTTACACAAATGGTCTTCTAGTCTTCTATAGCAGGACTATATCCTTGTATCTCCAAAATGGTACCTTCACAGGAGAAATAAAAGGTGTTCTTTTAAGATAAAGGAGGAATAATTCATTAAACACCATTTCTATTGATCTATGTCATGTCATTTTGAGACAATGTAAGAAGTAGCAGTTGATTTCAAACCAAAAGACAAACAAAAGCAAAATGGAAGAGTTTGAATAAAAAACTTCCATTCCAATACAGAAGAGTAGATCTGGCCTATGTTTTGACAATCTGCTTTAGGTGACACATACATGCTACAATTTAACATGCAGCTGTTGTCTTTAAAGTGAAAGGTAAGATAATGCTGCATCAGCAAAGTGCAAAGAGCTACTCGGTTACTGCGGGACAACAATTATTTATTAAACTTTTAGGAACATCATTCTTGCTAATATTAATTAATGTTAACTTGCTAAGCTCAAGAACAAATTGAAATACAAACTTAAAGAAGATATTGATGAACGAGGCTTAAAGTTGAGCTGAAGTTAAAGTGCTGAGCGAAGAACCAAATGGCCAGAGGTGTCAAGTAATGAAGTACAAATACTTTGTTACTCGTTACCTTACTTAAGTACAAATGTTGGTTATTTATACTTCACTGGAGTAATTATTTTTCAAGTGACTTCTACTCATTACATTTTTACACTATTATCTGTACTTTCTACTCCTTACATTTTAAACATAGCCTAGTTACTCCTGTTTCATTTCAATTTGTTTTCATTCATGTACAGTAAAGGTTATTGATAAACCTAAAGTTTGACTTTTTGCACCATTATAATACTTATAGGCTGGTCATCATATCTTCTGCTCCATGAAACACATGTTAATGCTTCTTTATAATAAAGAAGATATGCTTCTTTAATATATTTGCATTAAATACATACATTTTCAATGGGCGTATATGCGGCTGATACGGGAATCCTAGCGCATCCCATATTTCTAAACATTAACATTTAAATATAACATTATAGTCATTATGGCTTTTAAAATATTTATCTTTTGGAGAGGTGGGCTAGTGCACTACTTCCTTAAGCTTACTTCCTTAATGGCATTTTTTCCCTTACATTACTTTTACTTTATACTTTAAGTAGTTTTGAAAGCAGTACTTTTACACTTTTACTGGAGTAAAAAGCTTGAGTTAATACTTCAACCTCTACAGAAGTATTTTAAACCCTAGTATCTCTACTTCTACCTGAGTAATGAGTGTAAATACTTTTGACACCTTTGCAAAAATATAAAAATACATTTAAAAAGTAGGTAGGTTTATTTTTAATACATTTTATATCAGTATATAAAATGATATACTTGATCTTCTAGGAGCTCTTGCTAAGTATTGCACTTGTACTGTATGTAGTCTTGTATTTGTTCTCTTCTCTGTAGGTGTTCCAGTCTTGCTAGGTATTGCGTTGTCTTTTTTCTAGGTATCAGCACTGGCCCTGTGTTTATGGCAGTGTTTGAGTATAAGAGTAGTTTGGACTTAATCCTGTTTATACTAGATAGAGATACATACTCTAACCGAACACTAAGCACTTTTGTAAGTCGCTTTGGATAAGAGCGTCTGCTAAATGCCATAAATGTAAATATAAATGTAAGTATATTACAGTATATTTTACGACTAAAATGCTTAAAATAAAAAATACAAGTATACAAGTCACATGTAGTATTAAAGTATGTTAGTTTCTCTAATTTGGCGCTTGGTGGAATTAGGTTAACCGTCTGATATCAAAAATATTTGGCTGTCCAAGTGTGGTCAGCGTTGGCCCGTGCAGATGTTTGATTTGATCATGCTTTGACCAGCCGTGGTCCAGACAATAGGGTGGGGAAATATAACAATATCTATGATTATAGAGATAAACTGTCATGTTGTTCCACAATGTAATTTTCAGAACATAAAGCAAACATCAGTTCCTAAAGACCACCGATGAGCATCATTAGTCCAGTTTAATAGGATTTAGTGTTTAACTGAAGTAAAAACCAGATACTACAGAGCAGTATAGTGAATCATAGTGAAAACAGACCTTCATCACTACTATCTCATGTGTAACATGAGCTCATTTCGTACTTTCATGTAATATGAATCTTTCCATTACTGATTAGTAATCACCGACTCACTCTCTTTTCTCACAGTTGCCATGGGCACTGTGATCATCAGCACATTGCTCAACTCTGATAAGTCACTCAGTCAGTCAGTCACCCGGTGGAAGGGTGGAGTCTGGATAGAAAGTCTGAGCGAAGTCTTAAACTCTGCACTTCACTGACAGCGCCAGCCCCTCTACCTGCTCTCACACAGCTGCTCGGTAAGACACTCTGTTTTTTCTTTTTCTCTGCTTCAGTATCTAAACAGGCTGAACGCTAGAAGTATGCTTAATTATTGGAGCAGTATTGCTGCTCTGTTCTCTGTTTTGAGGCAGTTTAGTTATAAATTACTTGAACTGAATAAATCAGAGTACTGTTCTGGAACGGGTCAGTTCCACAGTTAGCCCGGGTAGAAAGTTCTGTGGCTTGGCAGATTGCTTTCTGGTGCCACGAAGATTCATTTTAAAGCTGCTTTTCACACAAACTTTACGTCTTAGAAAAGAGATATTTTATCACACAAAAAAAGTTAAATACAGTGTCTATATAAATAGCCATCACAATAAATAAGAAATATTTTCATTTTTAAACATGTTATTACTCAAGAATGCCTACAATATGTTACTCTTACAGTGCCCTCTTGTAACTAGCTGCAAGTGTTTGTTCTGTGCTGAATTGTCTGTGTGGAGTTTTGTAATTTTACATTAAATGAGTTTTCTAGTTATTAAGCTGGATCTGAATTGTGGATGAAAAGAGTATTTCAGTGACTGCGCATTTCCTATCTGTCTATCTTTTTGCATGCATCAAAAGCATTTCATTGGTCTTCTTCATCTCTAAGCATTGTCAGGGAGTGGCTTATCTTGGACCTGTTCCATAAAAATTCAAACATGTACTCTGCGGCGCTGTCTCCATCCCCTCTCTCCCACTTCTTTTCCCTCTCTCATTTTCTGAAGTACTCTGTTTTTCCACAGTCATCATAATTAGTTGGCTGAGCGCTCACTACCATTACCTTCTACATTCTGTATGTGTGTGTGTGTGTTTTCTTGCTTGTTTGAATGCGTCTAGGTTGGTTTCCATGTTTATTTTCATGGGCATTACTCATCAAATAAGCCCACAGTCGTTCCAGGCACATAAAGTGCTTTAGTCATGTGGAGAGTGGCACACACTCAAAGCAACACCACCCTGATGGATTTCTCATTTCTCTTTTTCTCTCCCTCTCTTTCTGGCACATATAGTGTTAACCTACAGCAATCATGCCGTCAGAACTAGAAAAGGCCATGGAGTCTCTCATCATGGTGTTCCACCGATATGCCGCCAAAGAGGGAAACAGCAACACCCTGAGTCGCAAAGAGCTCAGAGAACTGATGGAGAACGAACTCTCTAACTTCCTTAAGGTGACTGAACTATGCCTCCTTCCCAAAATACCACACCCTCTCTTTCTGTCATCCTCAGAGAGCTGTTTCTCAGTCACACTTCTGACCCAGATTACTTCAGTGAACATACAGTATACAGTGAATGTAACTTCTGCACATGTGCACATGTACACGTAAAGAAAATACAGTAATTTAGCAGCTGTACAGCAACTAGATTGTCAGCGGCATAGCAGAACGGACGAGGAGTTTTTGTGCAAATCCTACATTGAAAACAGACAATGTACAGAGAAGCCAGAGGATGACTCTAGAGATGTGGAAATAAGAGAAACAAATAGCAGTTTTAAGGAACAAGGCACTAAGGAAACATACACAGGCTTCAAGGTTGCAGCACAAGCGCCTACAACCGCTTACAAAGAAACATTAACAAGGAAAGGAAGGTAAACTAGACGCAGGTGAATGTAATGCCAACAAACAGGACCCAGGTGTAGATAACGATGGGCAGAAAGAGCTACAACAGTTCTGGATGGAGTGTCTGTGAGAGTTTCCATTGTTCCTACATGTTCTTTCATGATCATTTAAAATACAAGGTATGTGGTTAAATTCAGGTATGCAGAGATGAGTTCACACTCAGTTATTGTTATTTTGTACCACAAACGACTGGAGAAAGTGGAGAAAGTTTAAAAAAGGCTTCGAACAAGAAAAAACTACCCAAGTAGCTAGTAACTGAGTTTCCTACAGAACTGCGGAGGGACTTCTTACACCATTCAGCACAAATAAGCACAGGAGCTAAAGGGGTGATTCTTCTTTCTTCGTGACCCCTCAGGTCTAAAATGAAATCAGGTTGCTAACTTGAATCAGGTGGGTCAGGAAAATTACCAAACCAGTGTAGATAAATACGATTTCTTTCTCCACAAATATACTTGAGCTGAAGGGGAAGCATTACCGTCCAAATGTTTGCTAATTTCTTTGTAACTGAGTAAATATAACTAGTTACTTCTGAAGCTCTCTCTAACGCTCTTTCTCTCTTCCTCCAGTCTCAGAAAGATCCATTCACAGTGGACAAGATCATGAAGGACCTGGACACAAACCGAGATGGAGAAGTGAGCTTTGAGGAGTTCGTGTCTTTAGTGGTGGGGCTGTCCATCGCCTGTGAGCAGTGTTATCAGTTGCACTTGAAGAAGCTAGCTGCTAGCAGAAAATGAGGAGCGCAGCACGTGATTTACTTTTTTAAATTTTTCGTTCTTTCTTTTTTTATATATAAAGTGACATGATAATCATGTTGTCTATTAAAATTGCACAGATTCATTTGAAACTGGAAAAGAGCATTGTATGTGTTGTTTGTGTGAATAAAAGAAAGGAAAATGGAGAACAAGGCCAAATGATTCACAGACCCGTTTGGTGGATGACTCAATGCGTCTTTCGGGTAAAAGTCCAGTACCACATAACTATTTATGACATTCTGCTCTTTGGCCTGCATACCTTTAACTACACTCCAACACGTCTGTGGGTTGGGTTTTTGAATTCTTTTTTCAATTGCTGTGCTTATTTCAATTCTCGAGATGAACAACAAAGTCATTCAGTGTACTTTAATGTCAAATAGCCTGTTTTAGAAAAAAAATTGATTGTTCATAGTGGGGGTGGTTATAGTAACCGATAAGTTAAATGCCTGTTAAAGCTCCCTCACAGAAAGTTATCGCATGAAGTCATTATGAATACTAGTTCCTGGGACACAGTTTTATGATAGTTTCAAGATAAGCTATATATTGATTATAGAGTGGAACATGCATGGCACTGTGTGGTTAATTAGTACCTAAAGAAAGCTTTTAAATTCAAAGTATTTTAACATTATTAACATTACATAGCATTGCTGTTCAATAACAACCGAGTACCTACACCTTTTGCAGTTTTAATTTTCTATATAATTTAAACTCTATTGTTGTTCTTTACATTGTGTTCATAACAATCAGACCAAAAAAATTGCTCCAAAATTGCTTTAAACAAAATCACTTCCCATTTACTTCCACTGTAGGCAAAGAGTGTTTTTGTCCTCTTTTGAAAAGTCTTTATGGAGATGCTTGTTTATCTTTGGACAGTGACGATATTTAAACTCAGAAGACATTATGCTTCCTGCTTCCTATCACCATCACAGTAAAGTAATGAAAAGTTTTCTCAGGGGGGTGCATTTCACATCAAAGTCCTCTGAATGACCGGTTATGTCTCAATAAGTGAATTGCATAGACAAGCCGTCAGAATTCCCCTTTAAATCACAGCAAACTGGACCCACACATACACATATACACTGCTTTAAACAAACTGCATCTAAACATCTCAGAGTTTCTCAGCTGAGTCTTCAAAGCATTCTAAACCCTACAAGCCCTCCAGCTCTGTCAAGCAGCACTGCAGACTTCGGGCGTAGACGCAGTGGTGCCTGAATCACAGGGCGCTGGAAAAACACGGATTATTCACTGTTTATTTTGAGCAGCGGTGCTAAGGAATGACACAACGCTGTAGCTCCCGTTTTTTCCAGCTTTGTCATATTTTTTCCTTCTCTGCCTGCCCGCCTTGTGTAAGTGGGTGTGGCCCCTCACTGCGGTCAGTCTCTGTTACTGGTTGCCATGCAAACACAAGGTTGCTCAGTGACCCCTGGTTGTTGTAGGGTGGAGACCAGAGGGAATCCGCAGAGCACACAGAAATCCTGCAAAACATAAGAGTTTCCTATTTTGTCCTTACCTCAGCAGTATCTGGGACCTTCACATGAATTCCATAAACATTCTCTCTCATTTATCAAAACAAAAACAAGGAATGTAATTTTTTATGGTGGGCCATTTGATTGACAAAAAACATTAAACTTATTTCCCTACTAAAGGGAAGTGTTAGGCAGGTTTTTTGAATCCACCAAAAACCTATTTCTGCATAATACTACCCACCAGCTAGGTTTTATCTTCGCAGGGTTAGTGACGGATTAGTCTCCCCTCGTCCTTCCTTGTTGCACAGATGAGTCACAGAGAAATGTCTCTTGCTTGTGTAAACCGTAGCCGAGAGGGGTGTGGTAGGGAGTAGGGGGAGGACTGTTTCTACATGTCCACAGGGTGGCATCAGACATCAGCTCAAAAACCTGTCTTGCACTTTTGCTGTTAAACTGGATGAAAACTTCATCAAAGTCCACAGAAAGTCAGAAAAGACGTACAGCGTAATCAAGTAGCAAGTGTTCCTCCATCCATACCTTTGCACAAATCATACAAAGTTACCGAAGAATATCTGCGCTGGACTTCTCATAATCCAAGTAATCCCAAACACATTTAGTAATGCTGAGGTCTGAACTCTGCAATGGTCAATCCCCTTGTTCTGGGAACACCAGCAGCTTTAATTTGATGTGTTTTCTTTTCCCAGGCTTCTTGACAGCTACACATCCTTTCAGACTCATAGTGCTGAGTTGTCTACTTACAGTGGAGGTGTGGACAGAACCACCTGTACATTTTTTTCCATAACGTAAGCAGGTAATGAAGATGTTTGGAGGGGATGAATTGTTTTCAATAACTTTCATCTGTACTTTGCATTTTAACAGTATCTTAAACACCACTGCTGTACTGAGAACAGTCCACCAACCAAAACCTATTATGTGGTAGTTTGAGAGGAACAACAAAACAAACTTTAGCCCTCTGATTGAGCTCTGAAATTATTAGGAGCCCAGTTTAATGTCCTTAATGCTAACATTTAATATATACCTTTTATCATATGATAGATGATATAAAGAGTGTATCTCCACCCACACCACTGATTTTTATCATTTTTTAGATGTAAAGCAAGATCAACAGCAATAAATACCTCAAGATAATTTACTTAATAAAAAAACTTGGTACGTCACGATTTTTCTGACTGCAAATGAAATAAACAAACGTTGTATTTTTACTTTTTTACAGTACTGCACATTGCACTGCTGGTGATGAATGGATGTATTTGTCCACAGAGACTTTGAAAAAATCAATAAACGCGCCTTCAACTTTGTCTCTCTGGATTCTAAATTGAAACTTCACGTCAAACCTTTGGAGTGCCCATAACTTTCTCCTCACCACTTGAACCAGTAGAACTGCACTGTGTGCTATAATGCTGCAGCTGCTAGTTTCGTTTGACTAAAACGTGCTTTTTGTGCCACATTTCTTACTAGAACCACACAGTCTTAGCATATTAAGCCTATTGGCTTGAATTTAAATCCAGCATTAATTACAAAATTCTACTACAGGCCTGTAATGCTTCTGCCTGTTATTATACGCTACACACAGACTCTCTAATTAACCTCTTGTCCAGTTTTCCAAGGGACTGCTGGAAAGAGTGAACTGGTAATGATTTCACAAGCTGAGGACAAAAATGGAGACATGTAAGATTTCAATGAATGTGTGGAAGACTGCATTACCAAACTGAAGTCAGCCCCCAAATGGGAAACCCAAAATACCAGGGGTTATTTGATTCACTGGCTGCACATATAGCAATATGTGGGTGATAAGTGCAATGCATTTATCTGTATTGAGTGTTTTAGGCACTGCTTTGTACTAAATGAGGTTGGTTAGTCTCTGCTGAGTCTTGGTTACCATTATGGTCACCATTGGCCAAGTCATGTTTGGTGGCTGTTTTTTTTCTGTACAGAAGCTGTGACGCCAATACAATTAACAAATAACAAAGCTTACAGCTACCATTCAGCACTGTGCAAACTGCATGCCAAAATCATTACTCACTGGCTTAAAAGAGCTGTTAATGAAGTTATGGTGTAAAGAATATCATTAAGAGCAGCTCAATGTGAAATGTTCCATTCTAAAGACACTTGCTGACTTGCTCACAGTGGATATAACCAGACCTCTAAAGAGCTTAATGCACTTTAAATCTACACTGAAAGTTATTCCATGAAATGGGTAGAAATGTGGTGCCTTACACATCATAAATTTTTAAAGGCCATTCACGATGCAGAGACACAAGCAGTGTTGTAAAAAAATGGCATTACATATAAAAACTCTGAAGGCTTGTATAGGTTCACTGGTCATTTTTTATGACACCATGACCTCTAATTCCCATCCTCACCACTGTAAAGAAAACATAATTTCTCTACAATAAACCATTTCACATCAAACCACACTCTATAGCTTTATCTCAACAATTGAATTATGTAAAAAAAATGTAAAAGTTGATGAGAATTCCTCTTTTAATCAACTTGAAAGTGAGCTTCAATCTATTTAAATTAAATTGATTAAACGTGTTTCGAAGCAAGTTGTGATGACCTAGGTATGCTACAATCTTTTAAGAACTCCTAATTTATTTTTTTATTTCAGAGCAGCCACAAAGACATCAGTATGGCATACCATGTTCTCATGTCCCACATATGTCCTGTACAATTAACATTTACCGCATCTTTAGCATTGATCTTTGGTTTATGTCTCTGGTCTTTGTTCTAAGTTTCTATAATAGAATCTATTCCGCTATTTGGTGATGTCCAGAGGAGGATGTGTTCCTCTTTTGATTCTCTGTTCCTCTCCACATGTTTATAGATTTAAGTGTTAACTGGCGATTACCCAATTCTTACTTATATGGGAAAAGCAAAAATACTTTGAGCATAAAGTACAAATATAAAATTTGATCAAAACCTGCAGCAGATTATGGGGAACGCTTTTTTTTCTCACGTTTCTTCCCTTTAAGGATGTTTTTTTAATATTTGTTATCACACACTGCTGCATGAAGCTAGTTAGATAATGCAAATTTGATCAAAACAGCAAAACTGCTTTATGATTAACAGCAAAGTCAACACTGCTGCATGCAAATTCACACCATGTTATAACTGTTCATGAGGTTTTGGTAAAAACTGGGCTGGAGGTTAGGGAACCAGCCTTGTGACTTGAGGGTCGCCGGTTTGATCCCATGAACAGACAGGACACGACTAAAGTGCCCTTGAGCAAGGCACCTAACCCCTGACTGCTCCCCGAGCGCTGTGGTAGGGCTGCCCAACGCTCCGGGCAAGTGTGCTCACTGCCCCCTTTTGTGTCTGTTCACTAGTGTGTGTGTATATGTGAATGTTTCAATGCAAGGATGGGTTAAATGTGGAGATCTTGAAATCTATCAAAGCTATGCTATGAATTGATAGGTGTGTTGCTTGCGTTAATCTGTGCTGGACTGTTTATTGGGGTAGACGTCCGGTGTTGGTATCTACCATCCTGTTGAAGTGTAGCTTTTTTTTAAGACCTTCCTGCTAGCCCAGTTGTTCAGGAGCACAGGGTGGTCTCCTCGGCTATGATGTTCAATAAAGCCCACATGTGAAATTACTATGTTTTCTGCATTTTCTTACTTTATGGCAATGCTACCATAGCTCCCCTTTTCAATAGAGCTATCCCAGTAAAGTCCAAGCAGGGTATCTGGGGTGCATTGGCCTATGATTGGCCTTGCCCCTTTCACGGTGCCCCTCGATTGCTGTTCTTACTTCCCATTTTCGCCATGCTACTCCCCTCTCACAATCCTTGGCTGGGCTCAGCTCCCTCTGCCAGTACAAAAGTACCCTGGTCAGCAGTTAACTGAAATTCATGAAACAAGCCTTTACTGTCATCTGTACCTTATTCTGTTCTCTAAAATCTAAAAAAGAAATTATTTGGTGTGGAGATCTGTTGTGCACTTTAAAGGAGAAATATGTAAAATGATGCAATCTGTCAAATTCATTTTTCATCCTCCTCCCTGTTGGCTCCTCCCCCTATTTACTGAAAAAACATTGCTACTAATTGTTGTCACTTGTTTTCTTTGCTTTTGAATATGTTTTCTTACCAAGTGCTGCTCAAGTGGGACCCGATGTTACAGTGACTCACTATCGTCTTCAGGTTAGCATGCTAACTTCAGCAGATATCTCTGCATCATGATACATAGACACCTTTGACACACCATCACACTGCTATTTCTTCTGATATATATAAATATGTATATAAGAATATATCTGCTGATAATTTAACTTTATTTTGGAGTGTTTTAAGTTAGTTGTACATATTGCTCCTTTAAAGGGAACTTCTGCCGATTTTCAAAATGTCTGCATGATTAAATCACTATGTCATTTAGGGTGGTGTGATGTGAAAGTCTAGGAACAGTGGTGGTGATAGGAACCAGACGTCTGCAGTCTTTCAACCCCCACAGATTATATAATAATAAATATACTGCGACAACCTACTGTTTCGGTGCCCACAACGTTGAAATGTACCGTAAACACACAACGTGGTCTACTTCCTTGCAACGTCGCTACAACGTTGTCAAACGGTGATGCTTTTTACTTTGTCTGAACAAAGTTGCCACAACGTCACTATTAAAAACGTTATTTATGGTATTATTTCTACCTTTTGGCAACTTAACAAAGTTCTACAGAGTTCCATGCAGTTATAATGGAACGTGTGAAGAATTTTAGAAAGTTGTGACAACTGACTGACAATGTTACCACTACGTTCTCAAAACGTCACCACAACTGTAACTGTGTTTGCAGAATAATTCCTCAGAAAGTCGCGACGTTATCTGTCAACGTTGTGCGACAAAGTGGTCACAACCTCCCAGAATCCTTCATACGGCTCATTATATATGCATGGAATTCTGTTTACAGGTAGTAATAATACTATAAAACAAGGTTATTTAACGGTGATGTTGTGACAACCTTGTTGTACAGCTTTGTAAGAAAGTAAACACCGTTGTGACAATGCCGTGTGTTTGCATGTCCACGGTTAAAATTCGGAAAAACAGGTGGATCCCCCCTGTAAACTGAGAGAGGGTGTTTTGTGTGTGTGTGTCACTCGGTGTATCTCACTATCGCTCTCCTCGCTTTGGCCTCGTGCTGAACACTGACTGACTGTTTCTAACTCACTGACGGTCTCGTGACGGTTGCGAGGAGCGACGACAGCGCCGCTCGCGCGTTTATCTGCGCTTGTTGTTGAACGCGCGTGCCAGTGGAAAAAGATGGCGGACTCCGAGGGAGACGAGGTTCGGCCCACTCCTCCGCCTTCGCTCAGCGCGGCGCCCCGCAACGGACCCGCGGTCGGCTCGGCTACAGCCGCGGCGGGTCCGCGTATCGTCCGAATCGTGAAGTCGGAGTCGGGTTACGGCTTCAACGTCCGCGGCCAGGTCAGCGAAGGCGGCCAACTGCGGAGCATCAACGGGGAGCTGTACGCGCCGCTCCAGCACGTCAGCGCCGTGTTACCGGGAGGAGCGGCGGACCGGGCAGGGATATCCAAAGGAGACCGGATACTGGAGGTGTAAGTGCGCTCGTTTTATATCTTGCATTCCCAGCCTTGTGTACCTCTTTTAGCTGGAGAACATCGCTCCGCCAGAGCTGACCACCCTGACAGACTGATAAACACCGGCCAGTTCACTGCTGTACGGGAAGACCGTTAGCCAGCTCGCTAACTGGGGCTCTGAAAACTCTGACGAGCTGCTGTTGTTTCTTAATACCCCTTAACGGTTTATTCTTCTTGCACACTGTAACACACACGGCGGTTAGATTGCTAGAAGCGCAGTACAGGCAGAATAACCTTAACGGAATGTAACGTTAGCTAGCTTGCTAGCTAAGTGCCCTCAGCAAGCCTGAAGACAGGTTAGCAGCATAGCATGTCATTACCAGCTTTACCTCTTAAATAATCTGTGAGGCCGATTTGGTTGATAATAATTCAACGCAGGGCTGATATAGCACATGTTAGAGCTACAGCACTGCTGGTTATCTGATTGTTGTGGCGGCGTTGACTGTCTCTGGCTTTATTTGAGCATTCCTTTTACAGCTAAACGTCACTGTTTATGTTAAGGATGTGAGTACTGGTACAGTGTAGCAGCTGCTATTAACGATAAAACCACGCTTGTAATAAAGTAAATTATGGACTGGCTCCTTTCATTCCTCCTCCTCACATTTCCAGCCAGTGAAATGCAGGTCGAGTTTAATAGTGTGGTTTTCGTCTAGACAACAACTGATATTAGTACTGCTCAGATAAATAACTGGCTCTTCATTTATCAAGTTGTGTTTTGAGTTCTTCTGCTAGAGTGTTTTTGTACATGATGTGTGCTGATTTTAAAATAGTTACTTTACAAGCACGCTGTTTCTTTCAAAGATAGTATAATTTGTATATATGCTATTTGTTTCTAATAAGTTTTCTTCTAGGAATATAAACTATATTTTGAATACTGCTTTTACAAAGTGTAACTTGAACTAAAAACAGATGTTCTAAATGCTTTTATATTCTGAATCTGTTACATCCCAACCCTGGTTCACAGTGGTGTTAGTGGATGAACCAGATGTCCAAAGCCTCTCAAAGCTATGTCACAGGAAGTTCTTGCATGAACTTTCTGGAAAAATGTTGTCTGATGCCTGAGATAATGTTTTATGATATAATTTTGGCCTAAAACATCATCTTTTACACCATGTTACATACTGGTCATTCTCAGACAGAGTAATATGTATGTAAAATATATTTACAACTGATTTACCATTATCAGCATTTACAAACTCACAGATCATTTTAGGTAGAAAATAAAGTGTCTATATTTGTAGCTGTTGTGACTTTGTTTACACCTCAACAATTGAGTAACTGTGGAATTAGCCATTAATATTCTGTGTTTACTATACTCACGTCTGCTTCCTGAAGCAACTGTTACTTTTACTACATTATGTCTTAACTAAACAAACCCAGAAGGGCCCCCCTCAACTTATAATTACATTGCAGTGCCAGTCACCTGTGGTTAACCTCAACAGTTGAGGAAGAATACCCTCACACATATCCCACCGAGTACAAAGATCTGTTATGTAATATGACATCTTCACACCGTAGTGCTGTTTGTTAACTAGTATGCTAATGCTGTTTGAGATCGCCCCTACTTGAATGGACCTTTTCAAGGCATTGTACACCACAGAATAAAAATGGCTAATCTCTTGTCACTCTGATGCTACTGTCTTGCTTGTTGTTAATCTTAATGTTATTTTGAGATTTAGTGTCGCGACTATACAGTGTAGATGGACAGAGCAGGCTAGTGTGTTCTGTATGCTGATTGATAGGATGTCATTGAAAGTCAGTGAGGCCAGTCAAACGCTGCAAATTGTAAGATCCACCAGAGCGCTGCTAGGGTAAATGAGATTTCATGGGTATTTGTGGCCATCACACTTATTAATGCCTCATTCATCTTCTCTGAGTTTGTGTTCGTATTTGCTGGCGTGGGCTTCATAATCAAAGAATTTGCATTTCACATTAAGTCAAGACCGAAATGAAAAAGATAAAAGAGAAAGGGTGTGCCTGTGTTTTTGCTGATCAGCAGCAAACTTTGCTATTTGCTGAGTTCAGCTCAGCCATGTGAAAACAACTGTTGTTTGTATAAGTATTTTCTTCTGAGTGCATAATAATGTGGTTGATTTGTGCAGACTTGTGAGTCAGTTGTGTGTGTGTGTGCGCACGTTTGTGTATGTGTGTTTGTTTGCTTTAGGCTGCTTGGTAGGTCACATCTCTTGAGGGAATTGTTATACAAGAAGAAAACTCTGAACACAGCTTATTGGTCAGAAGATAACATACCTAAAACAAATTTCAGCCTACTGTATCTTACAACCTTTTGAAACTGGACCTTAGTTCAGGAAAAGGCAGCTTTATATTGCGGAGGAACCATCCCATCTCCTCCCTTCCTATGACTCTTGCTGAAATCCTGAGGACCGCCTGTAAGTTATGTAAGCCCCTGTCATGTACTGAACACTATTAATAGAACACCTGGCTGTTAATATCATGCAGTCCTTCTCAGAATTAACTAAGTTCAGTGGTTTAATAACACTGTTGAATATTAGGATCATGATATGAGAAACAATAAATTATTAGAAAAATAGTGTGCTTCTGTCTGGATGTGGCAAATACAAACTGTGTGTAAACAGAAATGTAATGAACCTGTTCTTTAAACAAATGACAGAATACAAAATTACAAAAGCACCATTCACTATTGTACTAAAAATAAATGAAATACAAATCATAGCAACTAATATTAGAGAGTTTAGTAGAAACGAAGTCTAGAACTCTAACCTCACTCATTTTTTGGGGAGACTCCCCATGTCATTATATGCCTCATACATTTAAAACACAGGAATGGGGTGGAGGACCTGTGTGCTTTGCAGTTGGGCTTTTGGCTGAATGGTTAATTTGCTTGTCTGTTTATTGTGGAAACTTTGAGATTAAAAATAAACAATTTATTGTATAGTCCTAAAGCCACTGCTTCCTAAACAATGACTAAATTAAAGCTTGTTAGGGTCGATCCGGCATTGTCAGAATAATCATAATGCAAGGTCAAGATAATGATGTCAAGGTGCTAAAAAATATGGTTTACAATTATATTGGCCAGTATAATTTCTACTGTTTAGATTTAAATTTTATACTCATAACACTTTTTCATAACACTAGTCCTGAAGGCACACTGTACTACACTTTTTTCTGATTTAACTAATTAACTGCTTTAAGGTCATCAACAAACGTGTGCTGATTTGAAGTGGGTGTATCTAATATGTAGCAGTGGTGTGCTGACAGGTGTTGGTGCTTAATTGTCACATTTGTTCTCAAATCCACCCACAGACTGAAATAATATACATTTTGTAGCAGGAAGGGTGGAGATATCTCTTATGTCATTCATTATAAGAGATCCATTCATTCTGTTTGTTTCTGCACACAAGTAAAACATTTTTTAACCACAATCCACTAGTTCAGCCTGTGTTGCTATCATGCACAACCACTCAAAGTTTCATTGACTCCATGCCTCAATGTCTTGGCTAATTGACTACATTTTCCACTTAATGTCTCATATCTGCTTGTGATGTGAAACTACAAAACCTCTGGTTCTTTAAGAGACTGTGCAGAGGTTCTAGAGTTTCATTTCAGTTTTTTGGGTTTTTTTGCTTAGCCAAGAATACAGTCAGGCTTCACTATAAAGCCTCCACGCTGACTTCAGTTCGGGAACCGTGCATAGTAAAGCTTTGATGAAGGGAAGTTGTTTTTGATTACTCTTTGAAACCTGTGGTTCTTTCATTAGCTCAGTTTTTTGATTGGATTAAATTAGTGATGCTATGTTGTTCCTGTTACATTACACTTCTCATTTTTTGTTCTTCGCAAGCAAGACCGTGTGACTCTGTCTAGAGGCATCTTGCAGTCAGCCATTCATGTGACTTTTTATTCTCTTGCATAAGAAGTACAGTCCTCGCCTAGCTGTAATACAGCCTTCTGGAGCCCAAAACAGCTTGTGTTCTAGTCTTGTGGATGTTTCTGTATCATACTGAACTCCTCCCCTCTCTCTGAAAGGCTTTCTTGTTTATTTTTGTTTCCTGTAGTATTCAAAGAGTTATTATTACATCAGTGTAGCCTTGATTACAGAACAGTGAAGGTTTCCATGTACCATAATGGCATTTATGTAATGCCACAATATTTTTTGTTAAAATGTAAATGGAAATCGTGTCCAGTTGAAAGTCTCAGCATTTAATGTTGTCTCTCCTGAAGTAAATGTTTCTTCATCTTTCTGTTCCTCATAAGCACTTTTGCTGTTTGGATTTCGTCTGGTTCCTCTCACTTTCCTTCTCCCTGTGTTTCTCTGTAATGAATTAGTAATGGTGGAAAGTGGACAGATGGCATGTGCTTCTCTGTTCTGACCTACACCTGTCTGTCTGTCTGAGCCTGTGCTGGTGTGCACGCATGCATGTGCACATGTGAGCATTTGTTTGTTTATGGCATTACAAAGTGGACTCATTTTAAAGGGAAACTTGGTTACTATTAGGGCCCAACCTGTACATTTATTAGACAGTAATATTGCCGGTCATGTATCCGTAGTTAGTCTTTTCTTATTTTTAATTTCAACATAAAATAGAAATTTAATATGTGCATTGCTTAATGTTATCAGCAATTTAAACCTCTGAAGTTGGTGTTTATAACAATTTTCATGTTGATGGTTCAGCAGTTACAGCAGCATCTACAATGCTTTTTCAGCTTGTGTTGTCAGATTAATAGTCTGTCAAAATGTTGTTTGGCCCAGATTCACCTTTTCTGACAGAAAGGGCTGTTCGACTTGCATGCAAAGCAGATTGCTAAAATGGTGAAGCAGCAATTAAAAAAAAATTGGAAAATGGTGATTTATTTGCCATTAACTGATGTTAACAAATCTTAAATAAATAAATTAAAGAAAAAGGAAATGCATGATTTTCTTTGATATCTTTTTCAGTGGAATCATCATCATGCATGCAAACTTGCTGCCTTTCAGTGAAATTGACTTTTTTGAATGCCAAATATACCAATTCGCCTTAATCGCTGAATGACAGTGTACAATTTAGTGGCACCCATCGAGACACCATGCCTTATGAAGCCTCTAGAGCACAAATAATAGCAATTCTGTATTTGATGTGTTCTCTCAAAATTGCATGTGGCGTTTGTGGCGTTTGGCATTACCTAGAAAACAGTGTTTTTCAGCAGTTTGATAAACACCTGTGTTTGGAAGTTGGTCTTACAGATAAGTAATATTATGTCTTATCGACAGAATTCTCTGACCAGTTTATAATAAATGTCAGGTGGTCGCTATACCTCTGTTTTTGCTAAAGACAATCTGTCTTTCTGTTTCACTTCTTCTTCCTCCCTGCAGGAACGGAGTGAGTGTAGAAGGAGCTACCCATAAGCAGGTGGTGGATCTGATCCGGGCGGGAGAGAAGGAGCTGGTGCTGGCTGTACTGTCTGTGCCGCCCCAAGAAGTGGATGGCCTCGACCCGGGAGAGGATGGCTCGGCCCCACCCAATTATGACTACGGTGACAAGCAGGCGGTGCCTATCTCCATCCCCACATACAAGCATGTGGAACAGCATGGGGAAAGATTTGTGGTGAGTTCCACAGTTATAACATGCAGCACACACAAAATGTGAAATCCTTTTTTTCATGCACACAAATGTATGTTGATGATTACAGTAGTTCTAGATAAATACAAACTCAAACTTAACTGTGGTTCTTCACTTAAACTCTTTAATTGATTAGATTGAATGCCTAGTCAAGGTCTTTAATCAGCCACGGAATGAACATGGTAATCTTTCGAAGCAGCCCTCTAACTCTTTAATGTAATTGATGGGCTTTAGAGCTTTGTCTGGACTCTTAGCTCCACTTTTAGAGCATACAAGGAGGTGCTGTTTGCCTTATTGTTATCTTTTATAATGCATCCTAATGGAATAATACCAGAGTTTGGCTTCACTAAAAGTTGTGAGATTGTGTGCAGTGTTCTTTGTCTAATCATGGCCATTTCTGATTGGCGATAGTATTTAAGGGGCACGTGAACCACTTTGTCTTGAATGTTCATGTCGCAAAATGTGTTACAAGCACACCTTTGAGCATGAACACAGAAGATAATGACCAATACTGACTGAGAGGTTTCTCCTCAGACTGTGGGGTTTTCAGTCTATATTCAGCCTTTGACCAACAACCTTCCACCTTCCCATTGCAAGTAATGGGAGAAGCCTGCTTAAACCAGGACAATATGCTCTTTTCTAAAACTTCTAAGCCAGCTTAATTCATGCTGTAGTTTGATAGTTCTTTAGTAGTTTTAATAAATCCCGCTGTTGGGATGGAGGGCAAAGAACACACCAATGTAACTAAGGCCACACTCAGTTCACTTAAATATTTAACCCCTTGCCATGTAAAAACAGTCTTGTGCATACGCTCATTCAGTCAGAATAAATGAACCAATTGTTTTATTTTTTGACAAAGAATATCAGAGTGAGATATACAAATACAAAGCACAGCTTCATTCCTTCATTTGTTACAGTTGTTATAGGTTGAATTTGTCAGAACAACGTTTAGAAAACAGCCAGTCCAGTGTCACAAGACTTGTTACAAAGCTGAAAGAGCCCAAGTCGCCCAGCTTTATTAGCTTGCCGGCTGATGCCTCCACTTCTGAAACCTTTGCTTATTTACAGCAGACAAGCTACTTACTGAAAGTATATTGTTTAAATGTACATTGTGAATAAATAACCACTAAATGTAACTAAATATCTAACTAATCTTACATCTGACTAGGCAAGTTGAATCCTGCAGAGAGCACGTTGGTCAGCTGTTGAGCTGAGGTCATACCGAGAAAAATATTTACAGAGGAGATTTTATTCGAACATCTTGCTTGGAACTGTGAAACCTCTACGCTCCTTTGCTGTATGTTGTCAGCCAAATTTGCATGCAACATATTCTATTGCATCCCTAGTTGGCAGCTCTGTTTGTGTTTACTATACCGTCTAATATTCTTAACGGATTAATTTGATATTCAAGTATCCACCCCAGTTAACTCTAGTAAATGAAAGAAGCATTTTAATCAAATTGAACTAAAGGCCAAAGGCTTTCTCTTAATGTCAACTTGTCAGAGATTTCCTCTGTTTCTAAACTTAACTAACAGCTGATAAAGTAGTGAGGTAGCAATCAGTAGAGCCTTGATCTATCAGTCTTCTAAATCATGTTCTTAGCAACACGTTCATGAGTGGCACTGTGTGTATTATACATTCTCACAAATAAGTGCATAATCATAACATTTTACAGGCCTTTTAAAATATAAAAGCATAATTTCATTTGTGTAGTATGGAATAGTTTGAAACAAATAGATACTGTACATATATCTGTATATCTATTTTTTCCTTTATTGTTTTTTTTATCTGTTGTGTCTTTTATTAAGCCTTTGAGTTTCAAGTGAGTTTCAGGGCAGTTTACAATGTGCAACTCAACTAAAATTTAGTTTCATGGAAGTTTCAATGTGTAAATCCAGCCTACTCCTGACTGTCTTATGTTGTATCAGTCTATGATTGTCATAAAGCTGTTAAATAGTTTTTGGGGTTTTTTTGTGGAAAAACTTAGATGTTACCACATTGGAAGTCATTTAAGCCCCTATTAATGTTACACATTAAAATAAATTACAGATTAAGAGGCAAACTTACTCTTGTGCAACTCGATGGCCATCACAATAGACGTAGTCTGATTGCAGATCTCCGTATCATTGTCAATTCACTCCAGCCTAAAAACTATAGATTCTTTCGCTGCTTTTCTGCCTTTCAGGTGTATAACATCTACATGTCGGGCAGACAACTGTGTTCTAAGCGCTACCGGGAGTTTGCAATTCTGCACCAAAACCTGAAGAGAGAGTTTGCCACCTACTCCTTCCCCAAGCTCCCTGGAAAATGGCCCT
This sequence comes from Megaleporinus macrocephalus, assembly GCA_021613375.1. Classification (NCBI taxonomy): domain Eukaryota; kingdom Metazoa; phylum Chordata; class Actinopteri; order Characiformes; family Anostomidae; genus Megaleporinus; species Megaleporinus macrocephalus. Next base: position 26,983,386 of record CM038703.1, read on the forward strand.
TCTCCCTGTCAGAGCAACAACTGGATGCCCGCAGGAGAGGCCTAGAGGAATACCTTGAGAGAGGTGAGAAAGATGGTGATGATGGTCATTGAATAGAAACTAGAGGTAGAGACCGGAACATGGAGGGGTGAGGCAAAATAAGCTAGGCACACATCCTCTTGCTAATAAGGATGTGCAATAGTAAAGGTAGGAAATGGTTTGCAGTATAGCTGTATTTATTTAATTCTTCTGTAATTAATGTTACTTTTCATGAGCTGTGTTTCCTAAACTCAGATTTTTCCCCCTAGTGTGCTCAGTAAGGGTCATCGGGGAGAGTGACATTATGCAAGAGTTCCTGTCTGAGTCAGATGAGGTAACCGAGAGAGAGAGAGGGAGTGTGTGTGTGTGTGTGTGTGTGTGTGTGAGGGAGATAGAGAATGTGTTGTCTCTGCCTCTTTATATTCTTGAGCTCAACAAAACTGATGAGTGTGTGGTTGTGTTCCAGAACTATAATGGTGTAACAGATGTGGAGTTGCGAATAGCACTGCCTGATAAGACCACCATTTCGGTGAGAGTGCGTAAGAACAGCACCACTGACCAAGTTTACCAGGTAAAAAATACTTCTACTTTCTTAAATTCCTCTTTTTACACACTCTTCTACTTACATATTTCTTTAGCAGTCTCCCATATACAGTCAGTGAAATGGGGCTTAATGCTGTTCTGTGTTCCTGTATGCTATATTGAACTGGTCGGATTATGTTTTGGGTTTCTCATTATTTCTTTATTACAGGCACTAGTGATGAAGGTTGGAATGGACAGCATCATGGCCAGTTACTTTGCCCTCTTCGAAGTGATAAACCACTCCTTTGGTGAGCTAACCAGTCTTCCCTATTTATACAGTGTTATGCAAATGTCCGAGATCGCCCTAATAATAAGTTATGCTAATAATAAGTAACTTGCGTCAATGCATCGCAAAGATGGCTGCACCTACTGATAGCATGGATTTATCCGGAGCGTGAGCTGCAGCTACAAACGATCGCTTGTGTAAATCTAAAGTTGTGGGAGTGTTTCACACAGAAACGCAACAGTCTGGTGCTTTGTCAGCTCTGCACAGTGAAGATGATCACAACAGTACAACTGCAATGCACAGGCACTTGAAGCGCTAACATCCCGAAGCGCAGACGTCCCACAGTCAGAGCGTTGTCTCTCAGTCTTTTTAACCATTTATAGATCACAAGCGTTTAAGGTACCCCTAAATTTATTAAGTCTAGAATGGCTATGCATTTTCATTGTGCATCAAAGCCCCACACAGCGCAGAGTCATCAATTCCGCACCCCCTTGTGTTCTTTCGACAACAAATTACTACACACACAAAATCATCTATTGGTTACAAATCCATAACAAAATAATAATAATTCCTTACACACTCACATTAGAGTGATTTAAAATTAGTCATTGGATTATTTGAAAAAGATGAATCGATGAAGATATTAATCGTTAGGTGCAGCGCTACTGTTGGACTTTACACAGGTGTTAGAAGCTCCATGTACTCTATATTTGTTTTTGAACTTCTGAAATTTTGAAACTCCTTTTAAAAACTGGCCTTTTAACTCTGAGCTATTAAAGTGACTAAAGAACAATTTCTTGACTGTTCACAGCACTGTTGTTATTTTACGTCACTTATGAGTACATAATACTGGGTACCAACTTTAGTTTTTAGGAAAAGCATGGCCACATATTCTGGACTTTATTCACATTCATATGCAAAATGTAAAATTCTAATAGAGAGTGTCTATTTTCAGTGTGAGTGTGCAAGATTAAAGACCTAAGCAAGGCTATTTGTTAATCAAACGCTGTGGGCAAGACGTTGAGAGGGATGTTTAAAGAGAAGGTGACAGTCTAAACTTTGACTATACTACTGCATAGTAATCCCTGCTGGTAGCACTTGGACTTGCTCGGGCCAAGGAAAATTCTGTGTAAAGTGATTTTTGTGTAATAGTTATTCTTGCCTGATTGGAAAGCTTGTGTCTGGACAAACACCAGTGTTAGATACTTTGTGACTGGTTTCGGGCAGAGGCTCTTAGGACTGCCGGAGGAGCTGGACAGCCAGTGATGGATATTCTTGTTAAGGAGGCGCAGGGTCACTGTGAGTTAGAACAGTGTTTTCCAGTCCTGCTACTGGAGGCTCGTTAACAGATCCTGATTTGTTTGCAACAGGTGTGTTGCAGTGAAAGCCATGTATCTCCTGTAGTCCTACAAGCCTCCGCTCACAAAATCACTAGAATTAGCCCCTGTGACACTGACAGGCTCTCTCAATCAATGGAGAATCTCTTCCACACAAAACAGCAGCTCCTTAAAAGCTACTGACTATCTGTAAGAGGTGTGCTTAGGCAGAGAAAGGACTGAAATGTGCAATTCAGCACCAGTGTTAGCCTGCAACACCCCTGCGAAATTTCTAACAAGAAGCTGGTTAATTCACATTGACTTCAGCGCTGTACTATAAATAATGGTTTAAAGTTTTATGTACAGAGCTGAGTATGTGTTAAGGTAGGACATTTTAACAGCAGAAGCCAGTCATGATGTCTCTAATATTGGTGCTTGTGCAGACTCAGGCTGTCCTAATCAGTCAGCAGTCACTTTCAAAGCTCATGTGTGGAAGAAATTATGTAGAATAGAATTAAACATTTAAAAAAGAGTGACAAACACAAAAGTTAGGTAAAAAAAAGTATTTACTGCAGAGTAAGCAGGTTTAGAAAGAAAAGAAGCATTGAATTAAAGCGTGGTTGAAGTGAGTTCCAACCACTATTTGGGAGATCATTTCAAGTTTTGGAAGTCTGCATGCAAGCACTCTTTGAACTGCTGTAGATTTCTTAACTCTTGGTTTAAATAACAAGGCTGCGTCTTGTGACCTTGATGAATAAGGGGGATTACGAAAAGGCCATGAGGCAAGCCTGACCTATTTATTCAAAAACTGGAGCAAACTGAGCCAAAATATATGCAGCAGTTTGGCTCAAGGCCCTGACGTTATGTTAACATCTAGAAACATAGCTCAGAATGCAGAATACAGAATGCACAGCTCTGAATGCCCTAGTTTTAGGATATCCTAGTGTGCTTGTGTGTGGGTATGTACTATAGATGAGTGCTGGCAGTATGAAATGCACTTATGTGTTTTGAGTACCAGTTGTACCCAGCACAGGGTCCCAAGTTTGGCAGCACAGGGAATGTCAAAAGAATGGGTTTGTATGGGAGGACAGAATGAGCAGGTTAAAGGGCTGAGATGTATGTACTTAGATAAGGATTGATTTAATCCCTGAAAAAGTGGAATTAGTATTGCCTGGGTTCTTGGTGTAATTTAAGGAATTACAGGAGTCAATACCTTTTTGTAATTTGCCAATCTTTGGGCTCCTTGGTAACAAAACCGGGTAATGGAAAACTGCAAAGACTTCTTGTTTGAATTTTCTTGTTCGACTTTAAACAGTGCAGCAGTTACATTCTGGTGCCCAAGGTTTAATAATGAAACTGCATCATTTAAGGTAGAACCGTAAAATTAAACCAGAAGCTGGTGAATGAGAAGCTTCTCATCCATAGCACTGTACTCTCTCCACACCACCACAGCCCCGCTCCATCGTCCCCTCTTATTACCTTTAGTGTGTTAATGTTGAAGACGGAGTTGAGCATGTGGCTGTTTATAAGGAGGAATAACGCAGCCCAGCTAGAGAATTCATAATCTCCTGTTTTTAATGGCCTTTCGTTTTGTTTTGAACTATGTTGATCAGGAACTGCACTCACATTTTTAAATTATATTTATTTACATTTCAGCCATGCTTGTATGGCTGGTTTCTTGGTAACAGACAAAACAACTGATTATAAATTGAGTAGTTTAGGATATCTTGACTGTATATAAGATGCTACAAGTTTGATTTTCTAAGTTTTGCTTCAGTAATATGAATTTGTATAATCTTGACTTCAGTGCAGAAGAACTTGTGATTGACGGATTGTTGTGTTGGGGGGGTGATCAACATGAAACTATACAGATATAAACTTTATATATAAACTTCCCTCGTCCATCTGATTTGTAAATATATAAATATCTCAGTGGTGTCACTTCCAAGTTTAGAACACATTTTGCTGCCCAAAATCAAAACCTGTTGTGTCCTGTGAATCTTTCCCTCTATTTTTCTCGAACTCTAGCTCTAGCTTCTCGAACTAGTCACTTAGCTTGGATAAACTTAATTCCGCTTACAAGAATACAACAAGTTTGACTTAGTGTAAAATAATGCACTGAAACCAAGCTGGTGTTAATGCCAAGCTGGTGAACATGTATCCAAATGTTAACCCCTGTTCCAGATGTGTCTAGCAGCCGACCAGTTTAATAACCATTCTGAGTCTGTCCATACCCTTGTGCGTTTTTTTTGTGCAAGGTTTCAGGTCACTCTATTTGTGCTCTCCTTGGTTTGCCATCAGACTTGAGTGCTTGTCAACCTGACATATCATTCTAATATAGAGGTTGTGCATCATACATTTTTTTGTAAAAGACTCATCCAACTGTTTGTCTGATGTCAAATGTGATCACTATAGCGCCCCTTGCTGTAACACTTGTGCTTACGTTGCGTTATAAATAGTCAGGACATCACAATTTATATACCCCTGTCTGTGTAACAGCATGTGTTGGTGTACTTGGGTGCCTACATTTCTACCTATGGACAGGTGTGGTCTTAGTTTAAAAATCAGTTTATCTGACAAGTAAGTATTTATTTGCTCAGAATAGTAATAATAATGCTAAATAAAAATAGTCACAATTTATTACATTTATTTTTGTATGGGTTTAACTATTTCTGTTGAACTTGATTGACACTTAAGTTCAACAAGTACAAAAAAACAAGGCCTTTTAAAGTGTGCCATTTTTTGTGGTTTTCTGGAACAGCTGGATCTACATGTGCACTAACATTCGGTTACACTCACAGAGCAGCAGCTTCAGAGAGGAAGTGAGTCTGTAAAGGCCTTTATTTTGCTATTTTTGTCAAATATAACGCCCTGGTCTCACTTTAAGAACATTTACACAACTGTTTTATGATTGGAAAGAGCAAAGAAGCTTGTTAGTGAACATCTATTTCTCTTATTTTCTCTCCCATAGTCTTTGCCTGATCATCTGAAAAGCTTTATAGTACATGAACCTGTCTGAGACATAACTTAGTGTTCTCTTTTGACTTTTGAAGGTGCACTTTACGGTCTGCATAATCTATTAACATTTCTACATGTCAGGCTTATCTTGGAGTCTAAAAGGTTATAAAGGCTTTGTTGTGATAACTCGCTGTGTGTTTGGTCACATGGATGCTGTTCTGTTTATCACATGGATCTTTTTCTGTCTCTTTCAGTTCGTAAGTTGGCTCCCAATGAGTTCCCTCACAAGTTGTATGTGCAGAACTACACTTCTGCAGTCCCGGGGACATGCCTGGCCCTGCGCAAGTGGCTCTTCAGTACCCAGGAACACGAGCTGCTGCGGGATAACCCCTTGGCTCTGCATTACTGCTTCCACCAGGTCAGTTTCAGATTTAGGTAGCCAGTGAGTTCACCGACACTAATGGTTACAGATTAGTTCAGCCTTTATTCAGCAATGTACTTAGAATTTATTATTATTATTATCATTATTATTATTATTTTATTATTATTATTATTATTCCTAAAATATTTATGATGTTTAAGAGATATGTTTTCAAATGTTTCTTAAAACTGGGCCCTGAGCTTGACTGCCTAACAAAAGGTGACATGTTAGAATATGATGAATTTCAGCAATATTCCTCAAGAGATTAAAAAGCTGCTTTAGTTACTTTACATGCAGGCTAAAACCTAGCTCAGAATCTATAATTACACATGGGTTTTGTACGTCAGGTTTAGTATAAACTTATGTATTATGTATATTACATAATGGTTAACATGCACAAAAAGAAAAGGCAGTGAAACTCAAATCTGTGGGACTCTATAAGAAATGTTAGTCAGTTGATGAATCTCCCAGTGAAACCAGGAACTGTCTGTTTGTCAAATATGATTTAGACCATTCTAAAACTGCCTGAGAGGCCCAGCGTACAAGACGCGACTAGAATGAAAACCTGTTTGAAAACAACTTTTTCTTAATGAATAGTTCAAAAGTGTATTTATCCATGTTACTAATTTACTTTTTGGTAGAGGCTTCAACAAGGCAGTTCAAAAAGCATCTTTTGACCGAGTTAAGGAATTATTTAGAACGCAGACAAAACCACACTTCAAGGAGTAAAGTAGGAACCTGTTACACTTAATTTGGTTCTAGTAGTTGTAATCTCTGGACATTTTTTAATAGAGAAAGAGGTCATGGCTGATGTGGGTGGCTTAAATGTAAGGTTACTAAAACATGTTTCAGCTAGCGGTCCTGTGCTGAGCCTTGAGCTGCTGTGTGAGGTGCTGAGACAGGCAGAGGATTGAGGGCTTTGAACCAGTTGCTGAATGTAAAGTGTTGCGAAGCAGATGCTGGAGTCCATCTTTTCCTCGATCAGATCATTTACGTCATTATGAAATTAAAAGAACTTGATTTAAACAGTAGTAGATGTGCTGTTTGTCTCGTTATTCCGCAAATCCATATGGCAGCCCCATATTATATGTGATTGAACGCTGGCCTGTTGTTATTTTGTAGTTATTACCGTGTTATGTCCATATTTGGCAATTCAGTTATAAGCTGTTTTTTTCTATGACAAACATGAATGAGGTTTACAAAAGGTCACTTCGGTCACGTTCTGATAAATGTGTTCAGAAACCCATACGTTTTGGTCTGTGTACATTTTACCCATGTACATCGCTGGATCGTCAAAATGAACTAGATTGTTAGTGTCCAAATATGAATATTGAATATCAGCTAATACCATGTCTGAATAGACGTCAATAGACTGGCAGCATCCTCAAAAACCCCACAAGCAAGATGCTTTGCCAGTGTGGTAGTGTATGACCATGTGCAGAATGAGGGCACTTAAGAAAAGATGCAAGAAATAGAAACAGATGCCCTGTTAAGTAATAGGGGTTCCTGCACTCAGGTTAATTTAGGACAGGCTTAGCTTAATATTAATACCGACTCCCCGATAAGCAGATTTATGCCAATTTCTCTTGAGCTGACGTAGCTGGCTCACTCATCCATGGATTTTTATGAGTATGCAAGTTTCTTCCATTTTGCAAGGAGGATGCCAGGTGTTTCCTTTAATCTAGCGTCAGAGCATAATTTGATGGAGAATTATAAATATTTCTGAACTTCTTAACAGTTTCAGTGTAACTTTGTTCAAGAACTCTTCGGCATCTTCCTTATTTTTATACAGACATGAAAAAATATACAGAAATGATCTGATATGCAAACTAGATATAAGAGACCTGTGTTTATTCCCAAGCTAGGTAAAATGCTGGATCTGCCATTTACTAAAGGTTTAAAGTTGCCCACATGCTGCTTTAAATATCTCTAGAAGTCTAATGTAATCTGAAGCACTGCTGTCTAATGGGTTATCAGTATGAAAGTTAAAGTCACCAGAGAGAATAAATTTAGCTGAACTAATGTATACTAATTATATACACAAGTCTTGCTATTTCTGCCAGAAAACAACTCTTTCATACAGGAAGTCTTTGTGGAGACTGTGGGAATTGTAGATACTGTATTTAATGACCAGTTATGGCATCTTTGTCATAGCCAGTAGCTTTAGTATTATGATAGCAGAGAAATAGGTGAATGGTGAAAATTGAGGAGACGTATTATTGTGTATACCATTAAAAGCATTTACAATATTGCTTACTTGTCTGTTGTTTATTGCTGTTAAGTCCAGTTAGACTTGGTGTCGTACCTACTCTGTGTTCTTAAAGCACTCCATTAAAGCCCTTAGTGGATGATCCTCGTCGCTGTCGCTGAAATGCTCATTAAGGATTTTGCTCTAATGTCGCATTGCACAAGCAGTAAAACACAACAGTAATCCTTGTTCATGAAGGAGCAAACCTGTTGGTTCCAGACTGTTTACTCTTACTTTCACAGTAGATCTGGTACTGTGTTTTATAAATCTTGTATTTACAGTTAACAAGCATGTTTTTCGTACAAAATAAAGCAGTCAAATGTTGCACTGAAAAGGAAATATCTGTGAAAATATTAATAAACATGCACATACTCACACACATGCATTTAGCAGTCTAAAGTTTCTCCACAAGTAGGAGCTTTTGTGCATCTGTAAAAGAGACGAAACTGACATGACCCCGGACCAGCAGGAGCTTACAAAAGCATGCGTTTGCAGTAAAAATAAGAAGTTTAGACACGGGAAACCTCCCCATGAGTCTAAAACAGCTGCTGACAACCTTCTTTTTCAACATCTTCTTATTCAAATAACGTCTCTCTTTAAATTAGAGAGCCTTAAGCATATTCAGCAAATTCTCTTCCTGTGCCATCTCTTTACCTCTCTGTCCAGGCCCAGGATGATGTGAAGAAGGGATTCATCAAAGCAGAGGATAAGTCCTATCAACTTCAGAAGCTAGCAGAACAGAGAAAGATGGCCACAGTAAGTCATCTCCTTCTCTGTTCCTCTTTCAGTTCTACTGCCCTATTTTAAGATCTATAACATGTTGGACTGCTATTACCATACATTTTTATATTTATAGATATATATATATATATATATATATATATATATATATATATATATATATATATATATATATATATATAATCACATCACACACACACACACACTTGGACTTGATTTGAGATAGCATTCTACCTCCTTTTCTCTCAGTACCTGAGTCTGCTGCGCACATGCGAGGGCTACAATGAAGTCATGTTTCCTCACTGCTCATGTGATTCACGAAGGAAAGGTCATGTGATTGCCGCCATCAGCATCCACCACTTCAAACTGCACGCTTGTACTGAGGATGGAACGCTGGAGGTCTGTGTGCTTATTACACCCCAACAAACATATTTTGAGCCATCACTGTTTAATGTATTTTGTTTTATGTGCATGTTCTTAACCCTCAGAATCTGCTCTGTATATCTTGCTATTCTTTTACTTTCACAGAATCAAGTAATAGCGTTTGAATGGCCAGAGATGCAGCGGTGGGACACTGACGAGGAAGGCATGGCTTTCTGCTTTGAGTATGCACGAGGGGAGAAAAAACCTCGCTGGGTCAAAATCTTCACTCCGTATGTAAGTACACTTATGCACAGACATGCATGCTCATGCCCACACCTTCACTAGCATTTGAAGCTGTGTATTGTGTGGGAGGCTCAAAGAGAAATGCAGAACACTTTTACTTTAAGTCATACCTCCCACCAAAGGTTTGGACACATTAAATAAATGTTTTATATTATTTTTATTATAATAATAGTGAAGACAGCAAATGTATCCCTATGTCAGGTGGCTCTGTATGTAGTGCACTTTTTAGGACATGAAGTAACAGCCTCTACCAAATAATGCATTATATGCCTAATCAAAGGCCAGTTATTAGCTGACTGATTCATAATGTCCTTGTGTTCTTTTCCTCAGTTTAACTACATGCATGAGTGCTTTGAGAGGATTTTCTGTGAGCTCAAATGGAGAAAAGAGGTAGGTGTATATGTTTTGCGGTTTATAGCCTTGGATTTTTTTATTTTTGGTATAACTTTTTCTATTTCTCTCTGCAATTTGAAAGGTGGAGGAGGAGGCTTCAGACAAGGACAACAAGAACTGCAGTAACAATGGTACATCTCTGGCAGTTCACGCATTCTACACACTAGCTGTACCTCCTTTTTCACTGTAAAAGTGCTCTATGTGTATAGACACACACACCAGAGTTCACTAGAGGTGAAGTAAACAGTGTCTTCTTAAATGAAGCTTGCACTTCCTCAATGAGCAGATAAACACTGATCTTCAGCATTGTTTGTCCTACATTTCTGGACAAAAAAGACCAAGCTAATCATTAAACAAACAGATAAAGTGACTTATTATGGGAAGCTTTTCCCTTTAAGTTCTTTAAATAGTAAAGTAAAGGAGTGTGTTTCAGCGTATAAACACTGCAAACATTTCTAAACATACAATTTACTCTGCAGCCCCTACGGTCCATGTATAGGAACTAGCCCAAAAAACAACTGGATCAAATTCTTTGTTTCTGTGATGTCATAAAAACACATTTACCCATATTTGCTTGTTAAGCCTGCAGTTTTAAAGGCACAGTGACAAAAACAGGTTGTTTCATTTCACAAGAGATAAAGAGAAGATGAAAATGGTCATGTGAAATTGAATTATGTTTTTTGGCTAAACACACACAAATGTTCTAAGTGCACCTCTGGGAGAAATGTGAAGTAGAAGAAACGCAGGATATGGGCCCTTTAAAATAATCTCGAAATGAGTGAACTTGCACTTTTGCTCAGTAATGCAGATTTTTACCTGCCTTCAGAGTGAACACTGATTAAACAAGCAGTTTTTTTATTGAGTCCTAAAATATTAATTATATAACCTTGCTGGTTCCAGGCAGCGCAGTCAAGGGCTGCAGGTGTAACTTTTTTTTTAATTGGGTGCCTTTTTTCTGCATATGAATGCTCGTTAACTGCCAATATAAAAATTGGTACTGGATATTGTTAAACATGATCCTTATTACTATCTATGTAACATAAAAATATGTAAATACATAACCAAAATAGGTGTCTAAAATATATATATATATATATATATATATATATATATATATATATATATATATATATATATATATATATATATATATATATAATCCAACAAGAAAATGCCATTCTGTCAAGCTGAGCAGGTTGAATTTGTGACAGAACATAGATAAAAATATTTTAAAATGTAATTGTATAAAAATCAGGACTTATAGAGTTAGTATCGGTATCCCTACTCTCTATTGGCCTATATTAATGGATCAGGTATCAGTAGGAGAAAAACAATGATATCGCTGCATCCTTAAAGGTTTTCGTTGGATGACCATAAAAGACTTATGTTTAATGTTTTTTATATTGATAAAGTTACTATTTTAATAGTGCCACATTTATTACATAAGCAGATTGTCTGAGTATTAAAAGCTTGTCTAGAGTAGGTTTTTCACCTGTGTTTCAGAGTACCTCTCTCCTCTGGAGCAACAGAAGGGATGGCGCCACCTGGGGGGAGAGATAGCCACTTCTTAAGGTTCCCACTCCTGGCCTCTGGAGATCACCATAAACTGAGCTGTACCATCACACTAGAGCAAACCATCCTAATAACCAAGGCAACACCCCAGCAATGCCATAACAACCATGTTACTACGAGGACAAACAAGCTCCTTTCAGGTGCTGAGGGTTTCATAGGCCTCAGAATAACCCTTATTACCATGGCGACACAGACTCATAACTAAGCTAGAGGTCAGATATCTACAGATGGACAGCATCCAACGGACCTGCGCTCATGTCATCATAGATACATTCACCTCATCCCCCTGTTCGGAAACGCGGAAATGCAAAGGACTGCCTGAGGGCTCCAGCGCCACTGGGTGTTGGAGCAGACTCTCACTCTCCTATTGGCTGGCGCTACTGCAGCATGAGCCACCGTGGCTGGAAGAAGAGTTTTGTAATGACTGGTTGCTGGGGCCACTTTTCACTGTGCCCCATCACAGCTAGCATGTATGTTCAGATTTTGCGACTATTTAAGAGAAACAAACGCTGGGCGGCTGAAAATGTTAAGTTACGTAGGAGGGGGCTATAAGTTAATAACGGATTATTAACACTATGATCGGAAGCATTAAAACTCTTGGAGCTTTGATGATGCTGGACTCTGCTCCCTGAAGCACTTGTTAGCCTTTTCTTAGTCGTCCTCACAGATTCAAACAAGTTTTTTCTGAACAAAGGCGCTTAGTAACATCACTCTAGTTAATAATTTAACATCGCTGGCTAAAACACTCTAACACAGGCTAAACTTGTCGGAAAGTTTTCGGAAAGGTGCTTGTTAGGTTTCTCTGCGAGACACTTGTTTAATTTACAGAGACAACCATTTGCAATAAGGACACAAAGTCTGCTTAAACATAGTGCTGCTTTAGAGGCTTTAGGGCTTGACCCATAGAAGAGTTATTGGCAGGGGGGAGAGTGTGTGTGTGTGTGTGTGTGTGTGTGTGTGTGTGTGTGTGTGTGTGTGTGTGTGTGTGTATATATGAGATGCTCAAGTGAAAGAGTGAGTGTGTAAATATCACTCCATGCACAGGGTATTGTAAATTTTGCATTCTGGCAATAAAACAGTAGGGTTCTGTAGCGCAGCAGTTCAGATGGTCAGCAGTAAGGAATTGTCATTGTGTTTATGTTCAGGTGCAGTTCTATAGTCTTCCTGTAGGGGGTAACAGTGCTACATACAAATGAAGAGCTTTCTCACACTGTCTAACGTGTAACAGAGGGAGGAGAGACCAGTTTTGTTTTTGGATCATGTTTAGCAGTTTAAAAAGGGAGGGTGTCTGTGAGGGTGTGTGTGCACGTGTGTAAGAGAGTGTGTTTGTGAGGGTGTGTGTAAGAGAGAGAGAGAGTATGTGTGTGTGTGTAAGAGAGAGAGAGAGAGAGTTAACTGTATTGAGCAGTTAAAGAGAGGTCTTCCAGGCTCTTCAGAGCAATGACTCCCTGGGGTCTTTAATTCGGCCGTTGAGCATAGCACTGCATCTCGTCTATTAAGCGTGTCTGGAGGATGGAGGGAGTGAGAGGACAGCAGAATGTTAAAGATACACCAGCTCTGTTGTATTAGCGTTAATTTACTGTGTTCAGCTGAACAGAAAGGATCTGAACCTCTTTAAAACATGAATTGATGTCAGAAGAAGGGCGTTAATAACCCTAGTGTTATAAAACGTGTCTCTCTCTATCTCTCACTCATTGTCTCTCCATCTCTTCCCCCCTTTACCCTCTCTCCCTTTCTTTCACTCTTTTCGCTCTTTCTCAGTATGTCTGTCTCTGTGCCCATTTCTTCTAGTCTTTTTCTCTTTTGTTTTCTCTCTACGTTCCTTTTTCTTTTTCCCACCCTTTCTCTTTCTCTCTCCCCTTCAGTTACTCCTTTATTCCTTCTCTCTCTGTCTCTCTTTCTGAAAGTCAGTGTATATGTGGTTCATAATTCTTTCATGAAATTAAAGGGAAAATTCAACACGTGGCTGAAACCTTAATAGTTAATTGCTAATTCAGTCCAAAAGCGCTATACATGTGTGCGTGCGTGTGCGCGTGTGTGTGCGTGTGTGTGCATGTGGCAAGAGAAGATCCTCCTGTTGCCTTGGCAGCATAATATCACATATGCTTTTTGTTTTTCTCTGTGTATTTACAAACGCGACTAACTCCGTTAGTGTTTACTGCTGAGGCGCATACAGTCAGTGATGAGAATTCAATGCAGAGACCTGTTCATGTTGCTTTTATATTGTAACACAAAAGAAGAGCGAGCAGATCTTTTGTGCATTGTGAGTGTGCTGTGTTTGTAGTTGGTGGCCATAAGTTCATAAGAGACACAGACTTTGTCATTTTAAGGGGTCCAAAAAAAAAAAAAAAACAACAACAAAAAAAAAAACGTTGGACGTGTGCAGCTGTGTTGTAATGTTAACCAGCGCCATAAGAACCGTTACTTTCTGTGGTCAGTGTTTCTTTCTTGTCCGAAGTGTCTAAGAATATGAATGTACCAGAATGTATTTGCTAGGTGAGTGTTTGTTTTATTGATTACTTTTCCCACTTTAAGACTATGAAGTAGCTTCACCCCTGCAGCTGAAACAGTGACTTGAAATGCACGCCGTTAGGACCACGATGACTCGTATGAAGAATTCTAATGAACAAAAATGAGCTAACTCTGCTAATAGCCTTTCACCATGTGGGATTTTATTTCTTTGCTTTAGTCTTTAGAAAAATCTGTTCGAGAACAAGTTTTAGGTGATGAGCAGGTTATGTCCAAAAATGCATTTGTCCTTGTTCGACAGTTTACTTGTAAATGTTTTGCTTATATGTTGTTTTGACAAAGCGTTCACTGTAGCCTCTGACTGAAATTGTTAATTTATATATATATTTTTTTCCCGCTAAATCAAGGGTATTAAATGAAGTCTATTTACAATAGTATAGCCTACTGAAGTCAGGCTCTTTTAGGTAGGTCGGGACGGCACGGGTGGGAAGAGATTTAATTTATAAATAGAAACAATGACAAGCAGTGATGCTTTATTTCATATAGCTTAATGATATAAATTAACAATCGATATTGGTAAACGATAGTTTTATATCTACAAATGGATTTCAACTAACCAATGCAAATAAAAGCTCAAGTTTGGAAAATGTAATGTAGAATAAAACATTGTAACATAATATTTTAAATAAAATTATCTATTGATGAAGAATATTCTTTCTTTTTCTTTGTGATGTGGGATTGGATGGATACTAGCAAGTCAATGCAAGTACTGATACTTCCCATTTGTATTCGTTCATGTCGCTAGTGCTGTTTGTGCGTATTTATTTATCTATTTATCTATCTATTTATTTTTTAAAACAAGTAATTGATATTTTAAAAAAAAATGCCCAAGGCGTCCAGTACTAAGCATATCAGTGTTTGTCTGCGTTATTTACTCCTGTGACCATACTTCCACCTTAATTCTTCCTTCCAAAGCAGCTAGAGCTGTGTCCTTCTAGCAAAAGCCATTCCCAAACAGACTCGAACATTCACACAAGTAGCAACTTCCACTAACTTTTTCTGTCCTACCGATTTCTTTTGCATGCGTTTGGGCTTTTGGGTAAATATAGAAGTTTCCAAAACTGGATTTCAAAAAAGATTAAAAGATACAGAGAAAGTGGAACTTATAACAACACCTGGTAGACCAGCGAAACCGTCAACATCAGGCAAACAGCTTGCAGCTTTGAGAGAAAGAGAGAGAGAGAGAAATGAAAATCTCACTCCACTTTTGCTTCACATCTAAAAAAGATCACAATGTTTTTGTCCTTCCTGAAGCTGAGAAGACAACACAAACAAGACTGAACACTATGAGCCGGAACAGATGTTTATCTGTAAAGAAGCTGTTACTGAGAAAAAGAAATAGACCAGAGAAGAAGAAGGAGAAAATGTGCTGGACATGTGAGCTGCAGAGTAAGATTTTAATCAACTGATTAGTCCAAATTAGTAATTGCACTACAGAAGTGGTCTACACTGTTTACACTGCTATCACTCATACACTCCTATCTATCTATCTATCTATCTATCTATCTATCTATCTATCTATCTATCTATCTATCTATCTATCTATCTATCTATCTATCTATCTATCTATCTATCTATCTATCTATCTATCTATCTATCTATCTATCTATCTATCTAAATTGGTTTGTTAGATACAAAAAATGCAGCATGTGATATAGAACTGTCTAGGTGGGGAAAGATATGCCCACAGCTGTAATAAAGGCAAAACGTGTTTTCATATAGTCAATAATATTAATCACATTGATTTTATTTGCTTTGTTAAGGCTTCTGTGCTTTTTCCTTAAAACTGAAGAACAAGTAACTTAATGACTCTATTGAGGAAAAAAAGTTATAAAAGTATTTAGCTTATTTTCCTTAGTGGGGAAACCCTTCAGCTCATGCTACCTGCCGTGCTTAACGTTAACGAGACGTGCACACATGGATGGATGGATGGATGGATGGATGGAGAGTGTGAGAAAAGGCTTAGCTTGGGTTCAGCGGTCCTGCAGCAGCAGATGACCTGGTTAAACACTATGCTAGAGGGTGCAGTGACTGGAATGGCATTGTGCTGGTCGACTTGCTCCTGTGGGTTGCCAGCAGAGCTCCAGCTGCCAAGCTCTACAGCTGCACCAATAACTATAGATGGAATCACATACCATCTGGATTCATGATTATACTGTTACAACAGTAGCAGCATTATAGTAGTAGCAGAAGACATACACTCTGCCCGGCAACTACACATCGTTTCATCTGCTTCTTATAGAAGGACTTAATTTATTCTGGAAATTTTCTTAACCACAGGATGCTGGGACATGCATGTATTGCAGCAGGAGCCCTGCAGAGTGTTGGACACAGTCCAGCATTCTACTTAAGCACACCTGTGGAGGGGCAGCTGGTGGGAAAAGAGGGGCGAGAGGTAGTTCTCAACATATTGGCCCACCGCAAAACATTCAGCATGGCTTCTGCTCAGTTAGTGCACAGCCTAAAACATTTATTTCAGGAGCTTCCCTCAAGCTCACTGAAGAAGATCCCACCTTCCTGGTTATTGGTTTTAGCCCTGAGGCTGAGAGGACAGAGGTCATTTGGTACAGCTCGTTCACTGCTAGACAAAGAGCCTCTGAGTTTCTTTCCTCGATTAACTCGGTGCAGCATTGGCACAGGTTGATCCGAAGATCCTGTTGCTGTAAGCGCTGTCACTACCCATTAATATTTGTAACCTTTGAAACTCTCAAAGGTGAAAAGGTGTGTTTGAGAAAGCAGTGCAGAACTTAATTTAACACCCTGACAGCAGTAGCATATTTCAATCCAGTCAATTTACTGATTAAAAAAAGAGAAAGTCAATCAACTTTAGGCACTCTCACAGTTCAGTTAAACTTTTGATCAAATCAGTGTTTTCATTAGCAGTCAGCCTTAGTTGCGTAATGATGTGGTTTACCAAAGTGTGGACCTCAAGCACTTGAGAAATGAGAAACCTGAGGTTCGGAATAGAACTGCTAGCAGGGTAATTTCCATGTGGGAGCCTAGATTAAAATTGTCTCGTTAGCAGTTACCTCAGTTGATTATCTTGACCATTATGGCCTGACTAACAATTTATTTAAATACATTTTAATGGTCTTATTATTCTGATAGCTGATATCAGCCAGTCTGATTTTGTTTTGATCTTTCATATTTGAATTGTGAGCTGTGCGAAATATGACAGTTCTCAATGACCATGTCATAAATAAATAAAAAAAAGCATATATATACATACACACACACACACACACACACACACATTAAAACCAACATCTTGTTTCTACGATATTTGAATATTTGATCACTTGAACCTGTAGGTGCACTTTGTAGTTGTACAATTACAGACTGCAGCCCAGTGCTTTAAAAAACAAGGTAAAAGGGGACTAACAGTGTTAACCTAACAAACCCCCCACTG
Organism: Megaleporinus macrocephalus; assembly: GCA_021613375.1. Lineage (NCBI taxonomy): Eukaryota > Metazoa > Chordata > Actinopteri > Characiformes > Anostomidae > Megaleporinus > Megaleporinus macrocephalus. Next base: position 27,000,465 of record CM038703.1, read on the forward strand.
GACCACCACAGAGCAGGTATTATTTGGGTGATGGATCTTTCTCAGCACTGCCATCACACTGACGTGGTGGTTGTGTTTTTGTGTGTGTTGTGCTGGTATGAGTGGATCAAACACAGCAGTACTGCTGGAGGTTTTACACACTGTGTCCACTCACTGTCCACTCTAACAGACACGCCCACCTTACTGGCCCAGCGTGTGGATATAAAGTCAGAGATGATAACTAATCCGTTACTGCACAGTTTGTGTTGATCATCCTCTAGTCCTTCATTAGTGGTCACAGGCTGCCACTCCAGCAGCAACGTTGTGTCTGATCCACTCACACCAGCACAGCACACACTAAAGCCCCACTCTGTGTGTGTGTATATATATATATATATACATACATCACTCTATCATTTTAGGAATGTGTGTACATCTAGCAGCACAATGAGCTCAAACTGTGTGAGCCCAAGTATTTGTCATTCTCCTGTGTGAGGGTCTTGATGCTTTCCAACACTAGATAACAGATTGTGGTTGTTTTTAAATAGATTTTCTATCACTTTGAACTTTAAACTTAAATGCGTCTGGAGGTTGCAAAGTGCTTTACTTGGAAAGGACAGTCTCTTTTTGCAGTATCTGTAGGCAGCTTTGAAGTTTTCCTTTTAATACGTCCAGGTATGATGAAATATTGTACAATCTCGAACTGCGCAGACACCATAGGAGAAATCGGAAGGCTTCCCAACAAGCCGAGTCGCAAACGGGTCTGTTTATAAACCCCGCTCTTTCAATAAAAACCAGCAGCACCCACCGAAATCAAGATTGCACACAGCTCATAGCGGAGTTTGCTGATTAGGAGCAGGGCTGTGTTCAGAAAAAAAAGTTGCAGAACTCTGTAGCTGGAGAAAATGGAGCCTGTGTTATATACAGTAAATTAGTAAGTCTGCTCCAAGCAAGCTAGCTGTTTCTGAACTATACAGTCTCTGCCATCCTACTGACTGTAGGTCAGATAATCCAACCACCTGACTGATCAGTAGTTCTTCTTAACGCTTCATATACAGATTTATCAACAGTGTTAATATACATGGTCTCTCTTACGGCATAGTAAAGGACTGTTTTTGGGATGTACAACTTCACATGCTCATCAGATACAGTTTCATCAACTGATGCTCTTTGAGGGACCATCAGTGAAATAAGCAGTGAATACTGTCGAAATGAAATAAAATTAAATAAATTAAATAAAAACTGGCCAAACCAGACATATAGTAGCTCTCTGTTATCTTGTTTCCTCCAAGTGTGAGGCGAGGCCAGAGCACAGACAGACTTTAATGAAACAGATATTTATACAGAAGTATGTGTCCTGCTCTAATAGTGCTAAACCCATTATTTTTGTTAAAACTGTATTAGAACGCTCAGTGAAGCTTTATCTTACTGCAAACCAGGATTGTTCATAACTCAGACTGTGATTAATCCAATATTAGATACTCAGACTGTAATTAATCCAATATTAGATACTCAGACTGTGATTAATCCAATATTAGATACTCAGACTGTGATTAATCTAATATTAGATACTCAGACAGTAATTAATCCAATATTATATACTCAGACTGTAATTAATCCAATATTAGATACTCAGACAGTAATTCATCCAATATTAGATACTCAGACAGTAATTAATCCAAAATTATATACTCAGACAGTAATTAATCCAATATTAGATACTCAGACAGTAATTAATCCAATATTAGATACTCAGACTGCAATTAATCCAATATTAGATACCCAGACAGTAATTAATCCAATATTAGATACTCAGACTGTGATTAATCAAATATTAGACACTCAGACAGTAATTAATCCAATATTAGATACTCAGACTGTGATTAATCAAATATTAGACACTCAGACAGTAATTAATCCAATATTAGATACTCAGACTGTGATTAATCAAATATTAGACACTCAGGCAGTAATTAATCCAATATTAGATACTCAGACTGTGATTAATCAAATATTAGACACTCAGGCAGTAATTAATCCAATATTAGATACTCAGACTGTGATTAATCAAATATTAGAAACTCAGACAGTAATTAATCCAATATTAGATACTCAGACTGTGATTAATCAAATATTAGAAACTCAGACAGTAATTAATCCAATATTAGATACTCAGACTGTGATTAATCAAATATTAGAAACTCAGACAGTAATTAATCCAATATTAGATACTCAGACTGTGATTAATCAAATATTAGAAACTCAGACAGTAATTAATCCAATATTAGATACTCAGACTGTGATTAATCAAATATTAGACACTCAGACAGTAATTAATCCAATATTAGATACTCAGACTGTGATTAATCAAATATTAGAAACTCAGACACTCCCTTATGCAGAATGTATTTTAGGAGTAGACCTAGGTCAAAGGTTAAGGTCTCATAGGAGATGGGCCCCGAGCTACTTTGTTCATTTCATGTCCGTATGACTAAAAAATAAGATGTACCATGTGTCATGTTTGTAAAATCACCAGGGTATAAAAGAAACAGGCTTTGAGCTGGGGATTTTAGAGCATCCTCCCGTTGGCTTGCTGTCTCTCTGGACACTGAAAAAAATGTCTGATTGTTTGCTGTTTCTTTTTGTGCAATAAAATTATATATTTGCAAGCAAGACGGTGTCAAACAGAGAATCCTTCAGTCATCTTCACAGCAGCACCACTGAATAAACAACATAGGTACCCATATTACCTAATTATACCTCCTAAATACACATGAAATAAAGTATTTATAACACTAAGAAGCAGCACAATTATGATTGCCACCTAATTCAACTAATCTTAAAGTTAACGGGATAAGCAAGAAATACTGTGTCATGAGACACACCTCTGGGCTGAGAATCAAACAAGCATCCAATCAACAGCAATACGTATTTAATTGGCTACAAATGTATATCATTCAGACAGGTTGTAATAGTCATTATTATTAGTTAATTTTATAGTACGCCAGCTCACAAGACTGGGTGGCCCAAAAGCTTGGTGCTGACCCCTGTGTACATATTTACTGTCATTAAACTACCATAATTGGGTTCTTGCCTGTTGGATTTAATGACTATGTAATATCCCCCATCCCTGCTTCCCCTGCCACTACCACCACACCCGCCCCTACTTAAAACATCTTTCTGCAGCTGTTGGCTCACTAATGATGTTGAGTTGGTTGGATTTCTAAAGTAAACAACAAATTGAATGTTATTTGTTAAATACCCAAAGTGAAATTCATTTACTTTCACAACCTGAGGAGGCAGTATAGAAGAACCTTCTGGAAGACTTTATCAATTGAGCAGTAAAGTTCAGTTAAGGTCCACAAAAAAGAAATACGTTATACCCCAGCGGTACCCTGTAAAGGTCGCTTTCTTTCTTCTGTTGCCTCAGGTGAATTGGATTGACTTCCAAAATGGCAATGTTATTAGATTCTTAATGAGAACCTATTAGGCTGAGATTTCAAAGCAGAACTGCTACACTACGTTAACCCCGGTCATTTAAGGATATGACTTTCAAGCGCATGTAAACTGTATGGCTGTAGTATGCTGCGGACTCAATTTACATAAATAATTACGTCTTCATAAAAGCATTAAGTGGCGCTGGGGGAGTGATAAAAGCTCAGCGAAGGCTGCATGTGCGCCTTCAGGTTAGACTGAATCGATATGGTACTGAAGCACAACGACCAAACCAGTTGAGGTCAATCCAATGGAGTGTTCATTCCCTTTCCGTCTGAGCTCTGAGTGGTGTGAGAGAGGGAAAGTGGGTGAGTCGTGCTTCTGTGTGTAAAAGGTGTTTAAGTGGTAGAGTAGCGTGTGTGTGTGTGTATGTGTGTTCTCTTTCAGCCACATTTAACTTGTCAAAACGAAAAAGGTCATTTGTCCGCTGATAAAATAGCATCCGTAAACGCCTGTTGTGTTGTGAAAATGAAGGAAAACACAGGTCAGGACATCTGTTCATAGGAGTCACACATTCAGGAGAGAAACAAATGTTTACAGCACATCACTAAAGGACTATACATTTAGCAAATGTGCTAATTTATCCACTCACAGCATGCAGCGCATTGCTATAACAGCCCCAATGCATAGTGATGCTTACAAAACCTCTTATGTTAATAGATGTAGCCTGTAATCCTGCATGCACAGCAATATGTAGCAGCACTTTAGTTTCATTCAGATTGATTTTTACGGCCTGCTCCTGTAGAAGCTTGTATTTTAAAAGCAGTGGGTTTAGAGGAGAAGTCTCACCTTTTCAGTCAAGATGTAATACGGAAAGACAGAAATCTGGATCTCACCTTGAAAGCATGGCTCATACCAGTGAGACAGTTTTCACAAGCTTTGACTTTGGCGTTCATGTTCAGACCTAAAGATCTTAAGTTTTTTTTTTGTTCAGTGTTTGATTTGAGCAAAAAAAGCAAAAGATAAGTCCAGTGTGCCTAATATCCCCTGAAGTTTGGGGGTGTCTCTTTCTTCTCAATCACTGTAATGGCACTCCAATGACATTCAACAGTTCTTTTCTTGGAAAGGCTCTGTTGTAGTTAAGTAGTGTGCTCTTCCACAGATTCATTTAGATTGTACTCATCTTTTTTTCTGTCTTTGTCTTGAAAATGGGAAGCATTTGTAAAATGGAATGTCAGGCATAACTGCAGTTGCTAGGCTATGTAGGACCAACTGAGTGACCCAACCTGATGTATCTCTATTTGGTTAAGAAAACAGAAGAAAGAAACTCTTTGGAACTGTGTTAAACAATGACAGCATAACATCATGAATTAAATTTTTGGTTACCTGCCACAATTTTGGTTTTGTGACTTACAGTGGGTCCAATAGGTTAATTAAATGGTGCTGAACCCCCCAGAACACCCTGCATTTCGTACGAATGAATCACGCTGCCTCAAAAGCAAAGGTACTTTGATCCTCCAGAATGCACTGTGCTCTTATGACTTACAAGCATTTAGTTGCAGTAATTTGTTAAAAGCACAAGCTGATAAAAAGCCCAAGCTTTGGTTTAGTGCAGCAAATAAGCTTTTTTGTAGTTAATGTAATGTTTCTGCTGTCATCACTCAGTGAAGTCTAGCCTTAGCCAGTGTCGAACTTGTACAATGCACACTGTTAGTTCCAGAAGCAGCCACAGTCACTGAAGGAGAGGGCAGCACTTCTTCCTTTACTGATCCTGAGACAGGGTGAGCTCACCAAAGTGGGAAGCTAATAGATGTTATGACATCAGAGAAGCATGCAGTGACAATTTGATTATTATTCATTATAGTATGCTTTAGGAAGATCTTGCGTACAGCAGCTTTATAGAAATCCAGGTCAATCAGGCAACAGTGTCAGGAGCAAACGTCCTAAAAGCTTGAGGTGGAAAGAGTGAAGAGTAAGGAGTAAAGAGTTCCCCCTCAGCAGAACAATGGAAAACAAAAAAACAACAGATGGAGACGTCGAGCCTGAGTGGGTCTCCTCTTGAAGGCTATGAGATCAGTGAGGCAAAGACGGCCAGTATGATCAATTCGATTTATCATATTAGTACTTATAGCAGATACTGTAGCAAAGCAGCTTTACAGAATACCAGGTCTGGAACACTGAGGAGCTAGCTGAAGGCAACAGTTGGGGGAACAACTCCCTGAGGGGGCAACTTTAATAGGACCCAGGACCCAAAAGTGTAGGTGAAGGGCTTAATGAGCTTATGCTGTCTCTGTCCAAGACAACCTGCTCAGTCGATGCCTGTGTCAGACATGAATGTTGGACAGTTAGAATGAGAGATCGCTGTAGAGAGCAATGCTTCTCTAGATTACAGTTTTCAGGATAGGACATTACGCTGGGATTGGGAGTCGGAAGCTACCTGCATAGATCATGTTTGTGTGGGAGGTGCTTTGGCCATCCAGATGAAGCTTTTATCTCAGCAAGAGGACATTAAGCCCTAGATTGTCCTTATTGCCTGTATGAATGACTGCTGATTTATCACTGTGCATGTAGATCCGAATAGTTTTTTTGTCCTCAGCTGCCCAGTTGGGGATTCAGTTGGCATCAACGGTAATTACTGCTGGTTTCAAACACTCACATGCACATTCTCAGAACACACGTTTAACAGATTCTCTCATACTGAGAGCACAGTGTACCTCTGGCTACAAAAGCAAAATCATGCTCTAAAAAATTCACATCACAAGACCAAACAAATCTATCAGATTGTGAGGTGTTCGTAAATGTGTTCTGCATGTTAATATTATACCGTTAAATCTATTTCAGATATTCAGTGAGTTTGTTGTGTGAGGACTCTTATTGTGAAGGCCGTCTAGCCGCTTTGTGAGCTGTGGTAGAGCTAGCTGTGGCCCAATACATCACTTATTAGAGGAGGCAATCTAGCCAAGCAAGACTCAACCACAGCAATATCAGAGCGGGCTTATGGGTCATATTTCCACAAACACCACTACATACAAAATGGTGGAATGTGAGATGATGTGCAATTTGGTTAGATACTTTAAGTATTTATATGATGTCACTTTGCCTGGGCACCATGTTTGTTGTTGTCAGAAATGTTTTGACTCTGGACTGTCTTCTAGTGGATGCATGGCTTGATCCATATCAGTGTAAAGGGCGTACAGAAGTATGTGGGCAGTGACCTGTATATTGTTTGAAACTGTTGTATTCATAAAAAGCAAGCAAATAAACAAATAAAAAGAGAAATATGCCATTTTGGTTACAAATGGAATTGAGAGTTGTCTACAGTCATCACATACTGTGTGCTTGTATGTGCTCTTCTGGAGTATGTTTGTCTGCCCTGGCAGTTCCTGACCCTGATGTGCATAAATGCATAAATCCTTGTTAACCTGAGGCAAGGTGATCTGTTGGTGAGGTTTGTGCTCAGACACCTTTTCAAATCAGGAGATAAAATCCTCATTTTTGTTGCTTCTAGAATGACATGGCCACCACAGAACAGAGACTTCTACTCTTGCTTTGTTGTTCAGGAGGTAGCAGTGCAGTATCTGTAGCTGCTGTTTTTATTCATGTGTCTGTTGCTGTTTTGAAGCTCATTGGCTCTCTTCAATAGTTGTATATAGATCTATACCATGAACAGCATAAAAATTAACAGCAAGAATGGTTCTTCAGATTGATGGAGAGTGTGTTGCATATGGTTCTATGTAGCACTAAAAATGGTTCTGATATTGGTATGATGTCAAGCATGAAACAATAAAATAACTATTTTTGTGGGTTGTTTGTTTTGTGCTAGCTGCGTGTGCTAGCTCTGCCGTTTGCTGATACTCTATGTACTCTATGTCGTGTCGTACTAGCAGTATCAAATCAGTTTAGTAGTGTTAAGATCAGATTAGTAGTGTTAAAATCAGATTAGTAGTGTTAAGATCAGATTAGTAGTGTTAAATGTCTCTGTCTTGGTTCCCCCATAACACACGCTGATTTAACTAATTCTAAAAACGCCCTGGACGAGTCTGCGTCACATACGGTAAACACTAGCAGACGGACGACATACTTTCTATCAGCGCATGCTTTTCTCGCGATGCGGCTGCTTTAGTCAGTCAGAAATTAGACTCACTTTCAAGGGCAAGGGCGTAGGAGTGGGTTTGACATTGGGGGGGGGGCACATTTGCTAATATGAATCAAAGTCCACCATATCCCCTAAATATTACCTGTAGCCTGATTCCACTGTAGGCAAGGTAGTAAATCTCTGTATGTATAGTGACTTAAAACAACATTTGTGGAATTACAGTAAATTACAAATAAATAAACAAAACACAACATTATCATTAAGGCTGTGTCCCAAATAGCACCCTCTGGAACATTACATAGTGCACTACTGAAAGCACTTCTAACGATGGTGTCATTTTATTTATTCATTAGTTTATTTATTTTATTTGTTAAATTTTATTTTTTATGTATTTAGTGTAGTAGCAGTCTGCAGCAGGGGCCATTGTAGGTTTAGAGGTTTAGGGGAGCTGAGCACCCAAATAAGAACAGCTCATAATAAAAAAATACATTTTAAAGTCATTTCGGACCATCAATCCGAAATCAGTGTTGGGAAACATTGTGACTGGAAAGACACCAACAAACCTTAAAAAACCTTAGTTCACAAATCTTAGTTAATAAATGTATTAAGACATTTTATTAAAAGTAAAATAAAGGATACATTTGTTTTTTCAATTTAAGAGAAAAATATATAGATCCATATCAATTTAACACACTTTTTTCATCTCTGCATGACCAGATGAGAATGAGAGAAATTCAGGGCATGAGACTTTGGTGTGTCATGACAGAATAATTATAATATTTTAGATCAGGCACACCAATTCTAATAATCAGTTATCAATATTATTATCAACAGATTCTGAGCACATGATCAGGTTGACTTGAATATAAGAATTGAATATCTATAGCTGACCTGCTGACCACACACAAACACTGTTATGTTATAGTATCATCTGTTCATATCTTATCATTCTGTAACATTAATTAGCTAATACACATACAGACAGCACTACTCTAGCACACTGGCTTTAATAACACACAGACTAACCAACAACACTGCAGCTACAGCTTCTCTCACTCCTTTATAAACAGTAAACAGACCGCCTGCAGCATTAGCCTGCTAAATTACAATAAACCATCAGAGAGTCACTCCTAGCTAACAGTAACAGAATAAAGAGTGTATCAGAAATATGGGTTAGGGTTCGAGCTAGGCCGATAATGACTGTAACGTGTTGGTTCTGAGTGATAAAGTACAAAAACACTCCTTTACAAAACTTACTAGACTTACTTACAACACCAGTTAAATAAAACACTGACACCATGTGTGCGTGCGATGACAAACGAGAAGCTGGATGCTGTCTTTTCATTGTTAAAATAATTGGTTTAACCATATACTCTCTATGGTTTTAACATTCCCAGCTTGTCAGAGACAAATTAACGTTAAAAGAAAGAAGACGTTGTTTTACTATAATCTTTAGTGTTGCTGGGGCTCAATTTAAATCTAAAGTAGGGCTAGCTACGCACCTGGTCTGCAGTTTGGGACGTGGCCAGCGAGTATTTTCTGACTAAAGTTAGTATAAACGTTAGATAACCCAAACTCTCCTAATCTGTTAACATAACAACACATTATACTAAAGCCGTTTTTATTGCAGTATATTTTGCTGTTCATTGCTCTCTTCACTGACCTCACGTTTAAAGCTGGCGTGAGCTACCCGGCGCTCCAGCGAGGCGAGATCTCCGGTCAGTGAATCTGCCGACAGCAGGATATTTCTGAACGGGCATCTCAACACAAGCCTTAACAAAGTTAAAGACCACCTAACAACCAGAGCCAGTTACTAAGTTAAAGACCACCTAACAACCAGAGCCAGTTGCAAACAACAAACACAACATGTGAATTGCGAAGGCTGCCAAGACGCATTTTTAAAATAAAGTGTTTTTAAACAGTTCCTGCTTTTTCTGTGGTTTAATTTTTGGGTGGGACAAATCTACCTGTTTCTGATATTGGGTGGGACATGTCCCCCCATCTCTCCGTGGTTCCTACGCCAATGCTCATGGGCACTTCAGCCATGTCCTGTCGGTTCATGTGTTCGAACCAGCAACCTTCCAGTCACAAGCCTGGTTCCCTAACCTCCAGCCCACGACTTTGTGGGTAGAGATAAAGATGTCTAGTGTTCAGCAAACAGTGCGCATGCAGTTTGTAATGAGAGAGAAATGCAGTGAAATGTTTTTATATGCTGGAGCTTCAGATGTCGTGAATTGTGCACCGTTGTGCGGTAACAGTGTGGGAGGCATTGAGGAAAACCGTATGAATCCGCCAGTAAAGAAACCTTCATCATAGCGTTTCAAGCAGAGTTGTTTTCATAACGAAATTGAAGAAATTCTAAACTGTATTCAGAAAGTGAGCACAGAAAGAGGCTCTGTATTTACTCACATAACAGGGAGCTTAAAATCATTATTTAAAAAAAAATAATTAAAAAAAAAGTATTGGTTCTCATTACTCATACACTTCCTGATAGGGCAGTTGATGTTCTTTCTCTCTCTCTCTCTTTCTCTCTCTTTTATCTCTTGAACAAGAATTATTGTTATTTTCCCGCACCGCTAACTAACAGCACCATACAACAACATAAGAGACAGAAAAGAGAGATGATAACCCCAGGAATGGAAAACTTGTTAGAAGAAGGTGATCCGATCCGATTTGTGTGTCCAGACAGCACCAGCCTATTTGTATAGCTCGCTGCGGTAGTGACATAGAAGGCAGTAACTATGTAGCTACGCTGGTGACGTGAATTTTAACCATAGATGCAGGAGAGATAGAGGTGCATCATTTCACCCTCCAATAAATTGTTCTCTGCCATAGTGCATATGGTGCATAAGCATGAATCTTTGCAGCACTTCTTAAATCCCAGCACTTCTGTCAACCAAGATTAGTTTGCAAGCTATGCAGAAAACACTTTGAAATCTGATTTGAGCTTCCAGAGAACCCAGGCTGAGACACAAATCTAAAAATATCATTTCAAACCACCTCCAAATAAAGTTTAGTTCAGATTTCATATGGTTTCTGTCTAGACTATGAGAAACGGACTGGATACAACCTGGATTTGCCAAACATAATATTTCAGCTGGCAGTCTGAACAAAACTAAATCCAGTCCTGGACAACATTTTCCTCTCAACGTTAGGCTTAATCCCTGGGCATGATTATCTAACAGTATTTTGTAATAGGGCTGCACTGGATTGGTTGCATGGAAACATTCAGGGGGTCCAGATCAACTTCACTGCTGTCCAATAAAAAATAAATTTCTTCAAAACAGTAACTTTACAGAAGAAAGCCACAACATTTGGAGAATTTTCATCTGCTGTTGTGTTCAAGTGATGCAGAAAAAATAAAATCAACAAAAATCGAGATACATGTATTTCCTATGCAGAGACAATATGTTGTAAAAAGCATAAAACAGCTATAGTTCAGTTAGAAGCAGGAGGAGAGTTAGGGTTTAGGTTTAGTGTAAGTGTAAGGTTAGGGTTGGGTTAAGGTTACAGTTGGGGTAAGTGTAAGGTTACAGTTGGGGTAAGGTTAAGTTTAAGGTTACAGTTGGGGTAAGTGTAGGTGTATGGCTAGGGTTGGGTTAAGGTTAGAGTTAGAGTTAAGGTTACAGTTAGGGTAAGAGTAAGGGCAAAGTTAAGGTTGGGTTAATGTTACAGGTAGGGTTAAGGTTACAGCTAGGGTAAGTGTATGGGTAAGGGTAAGGATAGTAGTTTTGGGTTAAGGTTAGAGTTAGGGTAAATGTTAGGTTAAGGTCCAGTGCAAAGTTAGGGTTGTGTTAATGTTACAGTTATGGTTAAGGTTACAGTTGAGGTTAGTGTAAGTTTAGGGTGGGTTAAAGTTAGGGTTGGGTTAAGGTTACAGTTAGGGTAAGGGTAAGTTTAAGGTTACAGTTGGGGTAAGAGTAAGGGTAAAGTTTAATTTGGGCTAATGTTACAGTTGGGGTAAGTGTAAGTGCAAGATTAGGGTTGGGTTAAGGTTAAGGTTACAGTTAGGGTAAATGTAAGTGTAAGGTTAGGGTTATGATTAAGGTTACAGTTAGGGTAAGTGTAAGTGTAAGGTTAGGGTTAAGGTTACAGTTAGGGTAAATGTAAGTGTAAGGTTAGGGTTAAGGGTACAGTTAGGGTAAATGTAAGTGTAAGGTTAGGGTTATGATTAAGGTTATAGTTAGGGTAAGTGTAAGGTTAGGGTTATGGTTAAGTTGACAGTTAGGGTAAGTGTAAGGTTATGGTTATGGTTAAGTTTACAGTTAGGGTAAGTGTAAGGTTAGGGTTATGGTTAAGTTTACAGTTAGGGAAAGTGTAAGATTAGGGTTATGGTTACAGTTAGGGTAATTGTAAGTGTAAGGTTAGGGTTATGGTTAAGGTTACAGTTAGGGTAAGTATAAGTGTAATGTTAAGGTTATGGTTAAGGTTACAGTTAGGGTAAGTGTAAAGTTAGGGTTATGGTTAAGGTTACAGTTAGGGTAAATATAAGTGTAAGTGTAGGGTTATAGTTAAGGTTACAGTTGGGGTAAGAGTATGGGTAAAGTTCAATTTGGGCTAATGTTACAGTTGGGGTAAGTGTAAGTGCAAGATTAGGGTTGGGTTAAGGTTAAGGTTACGGTTAGGGTAAATGTAAGTGTAAGGTTAGGGTTATGGTTAAGTTTACAGTTAGGGTAATTGTAAGTGTAATGTTAGGGATATGTTTAAGGTTACAGTTAGGGTAAGTGTAAGTGTAAGGTTAGGGATATGTTTAAGGTTACAGTTAGGGTAAGTGTAAGGTTAGGGTTATGGTTAAGGTTACAGTTAGGGTAAGTGTAAGTGTAAGGTTAGGGTCATGGTTAAGGTTAAAGTTAGGGTAAGTGTAAGGTTAGGGTTATGATTAAGGTTACAGTTAGGGTAAGTGTAAGTATAATGTTAGGGATATGCTTAAGGTTACAGTTAGGGTAATTGTAAGTGTAAGGTTAGGGTTATGGTTAAGGTTACAGTTAGGGTAAGTATAAGTGTAAGGTTAGGGTTATGGTTAAGGTTACAGTTAGGGTAAGTGTAATGCTAGGGTTATGGTTAAGGTTACAGTTAGGGTAAGTGTAAGTGTAATGTTAGGGTTATGTTTAAGGTTACAGTTAGGGTAAGTGTAAGTGTAAGGTTAGGGTTATGGTTAAGGTTACAGTTAGGGTAAGTGTAAGTGTAAGGTTAGGGTTATGGTTAAGGTTACAGTTAGGGTAAGTGTAAGGTTAGGGTTATGATTAAGGTTACAGTTAGGGTAAGTGTAAGTGTAATGTTAGGGTTATGGTAAGGTTACAGTTAGGGTAAGTGTAAGTGTAAGGTTAGGGTTATGGTTAAGGTTACAGTTAGGGTAAGTGTAAGTGTAAGGTTAGGGTTATGGTTAAGGTTACAGTTAGGGTAAGTGTAAGTGTAATGTTAGGGATATGCTTAAGGTAACAGTTAGGGTAAGTGTAAGGTTAGGGTTATGATTAAGGTTACAGTTAGGGTAAGTGTAAGTGTAAGGTTAGGGTTATGGTTAAGGTTACAGTTAGGGTAAGTGTAAGGTTAGGGTTATGGTTAAGGTTACAGTTAGGGTAAGTGTAAGTGTAATGTTAGGGATATGCTTAAGGTAACAGTTAGGGTAAGTGTAAGGTTAGGGTTATGGTAAGGTTACAGTTAGGGTAGGTGTAAGGTTAGGGTTAAAGTTACAGTTAGGGTAAGTGTAAATGTAATGTTAGGGTTATGGTTAAGGTTACAGTTAGGGTAAGTGTAATGTTAGGGTTATGGTTAAGGTTACAGTTAGGGTAAGTGTAAGTGTAATGTTAGGGTTATGGTTAAGGTTACTGTTAGGGTAAGTGTAAGGTTAGGGTTATGGTTAAGGTTACAATTAGGGTAAGTGTAAGGTTAGGGTTATGATTAAGGTTATAGTTTGGGTACGTATAAGGTTAGGGTTATGGTTAAGGTTACAGTTAAGGTAAGTGTAAGGTTAGGGTTATGGTTAAGGTTACAGTTAGGGTAAGTGTAAGTGTAAGGTTAGGGTTATGGTTAAGGTTACAGTTAGGGCAAATGTGAGTGTAAGGTTAGGGTTATGCTTAAGGTTACAGTTAGGGTAAGTGTAAGTGTAAGGTTAGGGTTATGATTAAGGTTATAGTTAGGGTACGTATAAGGTTAGGGTTATGGTTAAGGTTACAGTTAGGGTAAGTGTAAGGTTAGGGTTATGGTTAAGGTTACAGTTAGGGTAAGTGTAAGTGTAACGTTAGGGTTAAGGTTACAGTTAGGTTAAATGTAAGTGTAAGGTTAGGGTTGTGGTTAAGGTTACAGTTAGTGTAATTGTAAGTGTAAGGTTAGGTTTATGATTAAGGTTATAGTTAGGGTAAGTGTAAGTGTAAGGTTATGGTTAAGGTTACAGTTAATGTAATTGTAAGTGTAAGGTTAGGGTTATGGTTAAGGTTACAGTTAGGGTAAGTGTAAGGTTAGGGTTATGGTTAAGGTTACAGTTAGGGTAAGTGTAAGTGTAATGTTAGGGTTATGGTTAAGGTTACAGTTAGGGTAAGTGTAAGGTTAGGGTTATGGTTAAGGTTACAGTTAGGGTAAGTGTAAGGTTAGGGTTATGATTAAGGTTATAGTTAGGGTACGTATAAGGTTAGGGTTATGGTTAAGGTTACAGTTAGGGTAAGTGTAAGGTTAGGGTTATGGTTAAGGTTACAGTTAGGCTAAATGTAAGTGTAAGGATAGTGTTATGGTTAAGTTTACAGTTAGGGAAAGTGTAAGGTTAGGGTTATGGTTAAGGTTACAGTTAGGGTAAGTGTAAGTGTAAGGTTAGGGTTATGGTTAAGGTTACAGTTAGGGTAAGTGTAAGGTTAGGGTTATGATTAAGGTTACAGTGAGGGTAAGTGTAAGTGTAATGTTAGGGTTATGGTAAGGTTACAGTTAGGGTAAGTGTAAGTGTAATGTTAGGGTTATGGTTTAGGTTACAGTTAGGGTAAGTGTAAGTGTAAGGTTAGGGTTATGGTTAAGGTTACAGTTAGGGTAAGTGTAAGTGTAAGGTTAGGGTTATCGTTAAGGTTACAGTTAGGGTAAGTGTAAGTGTAAGGTTAGGGTTATGGTTAAGGTTACAGTTAGGGTAAGTGTAAGTGTAAGGTCAGGGTTATGGTTAAGGTTACAGTTAGTGTAAGTGTAAGTGTAATGTTAGGGATATGCTTAAGGTTACAGTTAGGGTAAATGTAAGGTTAGGGTTATGATTAAGGTTACAGTTAGGGTAAATGTAAGGTTAGGGTTATGATTAAGGTTACAGTTAGGGTAAGTGTAAATGTAATGTTAGGGTTATGGTTAAGGTTACAGTTAGGGTAAATGTAAGTGTAAGGTTAGGGTTATGGTAAGGTTACAGTTAGGGTAAGTGTAAGGTTAGGGTTAAGGTTACAGTTAGGGTAAGTGTAAGTGTAAGGTTAGGGTTATGGTTAAGGTTACAGTTAGGGTAAGTGTAAGGTTAGGGTTATGGTTAAGGTTACAGTTAGGGTAAATGTAAGTGTAAGGTTAGGGTTATAGTTAAGGTTAAGGTTACAGTTAGGGTAAGTGTAAGAGTAATGTTATGGATTTGGTTAAGGTTACAGTTAGGGTAAGTGTAAGTGTAAGGTTAGGGTTATGGTTAAGTTTACAGTTAGGGTAAGTGTAAGGTTAGGGTTATGATTAAGGTTACAGTTAGGGTAAGTGTAAGTGTAATGTTAGGGTTATGGTAAGGTTACAGTTAGGGTAAGTGTAAGTGTAAGGTTAGGGTTATGATTAAGCTTATAGTTAGGGTAAGTGTAAGGTTAGGGTTATGGTTAAGGTTACAGTTAGGGTAAGTGTAAGGTTAGGGTTATGGTTAAGGTTACAGTTAGGGTAAGTGTAAGTGTAAGGTTAGGGTTATGGTTAAGGTTACAGTTAGGGTAAGTGTAAGGTTAGGGTTATGATTAAGGTTACAGTTAGGGTAAGTGTAAGGTTAGGGTTATGATTAAGGTTACAGTTAGGGTAAGTGTAAGTGTAATGTTAGGGTTATGGTAAGGTAACAGTTAGGGTAAGTGTAAGTGTAAGGTTAGGGTTAAGGTTACAGTTAGGGTAAATGTAAGTGTAAGGTTAGGGTTATGGTGAAGGTTACAGTTAGGGTAAGTGTAATGTTAGGGTTATGGTTAAGGTTACAGTTAGGGTAAGTGTAAGGTTAGGGTTATGGTAAAGGTTACAGTTAGGGTAAGTGTAAGGTTAGGGTTATGATTAAGGTTACAGTTAGGGTAAGTGTAAGTGTAATGTTAGGGTTATGGTAAGGTTACAGTTAGGGTAAGTGTAAGTGTAAGGTTAGGGTTATGGTTAAGGTTACAGTTAGGGTAAGTGTAAGTGTAAGGTTAGGGTTCTGTTAAGATTACAGTTAGGGTAAGTGTAAGTGTAAGGTTAGGTTTATCGTTAAGGTTACAGTTAGGGTAAGTGTAAGTGTAATGTTAGGGATATGCTTAAGGTTACAGTTAGGGTAAGTGTAAGGTTAGGGTTATGATTAAGGTTACAGTTAGGGTAAGTGTAAGTGTAATGTTAGGATTATGGTAAGGTTACAGTTAGGGTAAGTGTAAGTGTAAGGTTAGGGTTAAGGTTACAGTTAGGGTAAATGTAAGTGTAAGGTTAGGGTTATGGTGAAGGTTACAGTTAGGGTAAGTGTAATGTTAGGGTTGTGGTTAAGGTTACAGTTAGGGTAAGTGTAAGGTTAGGGTTATGGTTAAGGTTACAGTTAGGGTAAGTGTAAGGTTAGGGTTATGATTAAGGTTATAGTTAGGGTACGTATAAGGTTAGGGTTATGGTTAAGGTTACAGTTAAGGTAAGTGTAAGGTTAGGTTAGGGTTATGGTTAAGTTTACAGTTAGGGTAAATGTAAGTGTAAGGTTAGGGTTATGATTAAGGTTATAGTTAGGGTAAGTGTAAGGTTAGGGTTATGTTTAAGGTTACAGTTAGGGTAAGTGTAAGGTTAGGGTTATGGTTAAGGTTACAGTTAGGGTAAGTGTAAGTTTAACGTTAGGGTTGTGGTTAAGGTTACAGTTAGTGTAATTGTAAGTGTAAGGTTAGGGTTATGATTAAGGTTATAGTTAGGGTAAGTGTAAGTGTAAGGTTATGGTTAAGGTTACAGTTAATGTAATTGTAAGTGTAAGGTTAGGGTTATGGTTAAGGTTACAGTTAGTGTAATTGTAAGTGTAAGGTTTGGGTTATGGTTAAGGTTACAGTTAGGGTAAGTGTAAGTGTAAGGTTAGGGTTATGGTTAAGTTTACAGTTAGGGTAAATGTAAGTGTAAGGTTAGGGTTATGATTAAGATTATAGTTAGGGTAAGTGTAAGGTTAGGGTTATGGTTAAGGTTACAGTTAGGGTAAGTGTAAGGTTAGGGTTATGGTTAAGGTTACAGTTAGGGTCAGTGTAAGTGTAAGGTTAGGGTTGTGGTTAAGGTTACAGTTAGTGTAATTGTAAGTGTAAGGTTAGGGTTATGATTAAGGTTATAATTAGCGTAAGTGTAAGTGTAAGGTTATGGTTAAGGTTACAGTTAATGTAATTGTAAGTGTAAGGTTAGGGTTATGGTTAAGGTTAGAGTTAGTGTAATTGTAAGTGTAAGGTTAGGGTTATGGTTAAGGTTACAGTTAGGGTAAGTGTAAGTGTAAGGTTAGGGTTATGGTTAAGGTTACAGTTAGCGTAAGTGTAAGTGTAAGGTTAGGGTTATGGTTAAGGTTACAGAAGTTTGTAGGGTACGTGTAAGGTTTAGGGTTATGGTTAAGAATTAATAGTTAGGGTACGAATAAGATTTGGGTTATGGTATAAGGTATACAGTTAGCGGGTAAGTGTAAGGTTAGGCGTTATTGTTAAGGGTTACAGTTAGGGTAAGTGTATAGGTTAGGGTTATGTAAGGTTACAGTTAGGGTAGGTTAGGTTTATGGTTTAAGGTTCAGTTAGGGTAAGTGTATGTGTAAGGTTTGGGTGAAAGGTTACAGTTAGGGTAAGTGTTAAGTGTACAGGTTAGGGGTTAAGGTTACAGTTAGGTAAATGTAAGTGTAAGGTTAGGGTTATGGTTAAGGTTACAGTTTAGGTTTAAAGTGTAATTGTAAGGTTAGGGTTATGGTTAAGGTTTACAGTTAGGGTAAGTGTAAGTGTAAGGTTAGGTTATGGTTAAGGTTACAGTTAGGGTAAGTGTAAGGTAGAATGTTATGGATTTGGTTAAGGTTACAGTTAGGGTAAGTGTAAGTGTAAGGTTGCGGTTAAGGTTACAGTTAGGGTAATTGTAAGTGTTAAAGGTTAGGGTTTATGGTTTAAAGTTACAGTTAGGGTAAGTGTAAGTGTAAGGTTTGGGTTTATGGTTAAAGTTTACAGTTAGGGTAAATGTAAGTGTAAGGGTTAGGGTTATGATTAAGGTTATAGTTAGGGTAAGTGTAAGGTTAGGGGTTATGTTTAAGGTTACTGTTTAGGTAGGTAGTGTAAAGGTTAGGGTTCTTTTATGGTTAAGGGTTTACAGTTAGGGTAAGTTTAAGTTTGAAAACGGTTAGGGGTTGTGGTTAAGCTTTACAGTTAGGGTAGTTTGTAGTGTAAGGTGTAGGGTTTCTGATTAAGGTATAGTTAGGGTAAGTGTAAGTTGTAGGTTAGGGTTATAGGTTACAGTTAATGTAAAGGGTTTGTAAGTGTAAGGTTAGGGTTATGGGTTTAAGGTTACAGTTAGTTGTAATTGTAAGTGTCAGGTTTGGGGTATGGTTTTAAGGTTACAGTTAGGGGTAAGTGTAAGTGTAAGGTTAGGGGTTATGGTTAAGTTTTACAGTTAGGGTAAATGTAAGTGTAAGGTTAGGGTTATGATTTAAGCTTATAGTTTAGGGTAAGTGTAAGGTTAGGGTATGGTTAAGGTTACAGTTAGGGTAAGGGTGTAAGTTAGGGTTATGGTTTTAAGTTAACAGTTAGGGTCAGGGTAAGGTGTAAGGGTTTAGGGTTTGTGGTTAAGGTTACAGTTAGCTGTAATTGTAAGTGTAAGGTTTAGTTTATGATAAGGGTTATGGTTAGGGTAAGGTAAGTGTAAGGTTATGGTTAAGGTTACAGTGAAAGTAATTAGTAAGTGTAGGTTAGGGTGATGGTTAAGGTTACTGGGACTGTAATGTAAGTGTAAGGTTCGGGTTATGGTTAAGTTACCGTTAGGGTAAGTGTAAGTGTAAGGTTAGGGTTTGGTTAAGGTTACAGTTTGCGTAAGTGTAAAGTGTAAGGTTAGGGTTATGGTTAAGGTTACTGTTAGGGAAGTGTAAAGGTTAGGGTTATGGTTAAGGGTTACATGTTTGGGTAATGTAGGTTAGGGTTATGTTTTAAGGTTTTAGTTAGGGTACGTTTTAGATTTGGGTTTATGTCAAGGTTACAGTTAGGGTAGGTAGGGTTAGGGTTATTTTAAGGTTATGTTTAGGGGTACGTATAAGTTGGGTTTATGGTTAAAGGTTACAGTTAGGGTAAATGTAAGTGTAAGGTTAGGGTTATGGTTAAGGTTACAGTTAGGGTAAGTGTAAGTGTAAGGGTTAGGGTTAAGGTTACAATGTAGGGTAAATGTAAGTGTAAGGTTTCGAGGGTTATGGTTAAGGTTACAGTTAGGGGTAAGTGTAGGTGTAAGTTAGGGTTATGGTTAAGGTTACAGTTAGGGTAAGTGTAAGTGTAAGGTTAGGGTTATGGTACAGTTTACAGTTAGGGTAAGTGTAAGGTTAGGGTTAGGATTAAGGTTACAGTTAGGGTAAGTGTAAGTGTAATGTTAGGGTTATGGTAAGGTTACAGTTAGGGTAAAGTGTAAGTGTAAGGTTTAGGGTTATGATTAAGCTATAGTTAGGGTAAGTGTAAGGTTAGGGTTATGGTTTTAAGGTTACAGTTAGGGTAAGTGTAAGGTTAGGGTTATGGTTTAGGTTACAGTTTAGGGTACGTGTAAGTGTAAGGTTAGGGGAGTTTTGGTTAAGGTTACAGTTAGGGTAAGTGTAAGGTTAGGTTATGATTAAGGTTACAGTTAGGGTCATGTAAGTGTAAGTGTAATGTTAGGTTTTATGGTAAGGGTTTACAGTTAGGGTAAGTGTAAGTGTAAGGTTTAGGGTTATGGTTAAGGTTACAGTTAGGGTAAGTGTAAGTGTAAGGTTAGGTCATGGTTACTGTTACAGTTAGGGGTAAGTGTAAGTGTAAGGTTAGGGTTATCGTTTAGGTTCACAGTTAGGGTAAAGTGTAAGTGTAATGTTAGGGATATGCTTAAGGTTACAGTTAGGGTAAGTGTAAGGTTAGGGTTATGATTAAGGGTTACAGTTAGGGTAAGTGTAAGTGTAATCGTTAGGGTTCATGGTAAGGTAACAGTTAGGGTAAGTGTAAGTGTAAGGTTTAGGGTGTAAGGTTACAGTTAGGGTAAATGTAAGTGTAAGGTTAGGGTTATGGTGAAGGTTTACAGTTAGGGTAAGTGTAATGTTAGGGTTTATGGTTAAGGTTACCAGTTAGGGTAAGTGTAAGGTGTAGGGTTATGGTAAAGGTTACAGTAGGGGTAAGTGTAAGGTTAGGGTTATGATTAAGGTTTACAGTTAGGGTAAGTGTAAGTGTAATGTTAGGGTTATGGTACGGTTACAGTTAGGGTAAGTGTAAGTGTATAGGTTAGGGTTAGGGTTACGTTACAGTTAGGGTAAGTGTAAGTGTAAGGTTAGGGTTTGTTAAGATTACCGTTAGGGTAAGTGTAAGTGTAAGGTTAGGTTTATCGTTTAAGGTTACAGTTAGGGTAAGTGTAAGTGTAGTGTTAGGGATATGCTTAAGGTTACAGTTAGGGTAAGTGTAATTGTTAGGGTTGTGGTTTAAGGTTACAGTTAGGGTAAGTGTAAGGTTTTAGGGTTTTGGTTAAGGTTTACAGTTAGGGGTAAGTGTAAGGTTAGGGTTATGATTAAGGTTTATAGTTAGGGTACGTATAAGGTTAGGGTTATGGTTAAGGTTACAGTTAAGGTAAGTGTAAGGTTAGGTGTAGGGTTATGGTGTTTAAGGTTTACAGTTAGGGTAAGTGTAAGTGTAAGGTTAGGGGGTTATGGTTAAGTTTTACAGTTAGGGTAAATGTAAGTGTAAGGTTAGGGTATGATTACGATTATAGTTAGGGTAAGTGTAAGGTTTAGGGTTATGGTTAAGGTTACAGTTAGGGTAAGTGTAAGGTTAGGGTTATGGTTAAGGTTACAGTTTGAGGGTCAGTGTAAGTGTAAGGTTTAGGGTTGTGGTTAAGGTTACAGTTAGTGTATATTGTAAGTGTAAGCGTTAGGGTTATGATTAAGGTTATAATTAGCGTAAGTGTATGTGTTAGGTTATGGTTAGGTTACAGTTAATGTAATTGTAAGTGTAAGGTTAGGGTTATGGTTAAGGGTTAGAGTTAGTGTAATTGGTAAGTGTAAGGTTAGGGTATGGTTAAGGTTACAGTTAGGGTAAGTGTAAGTGTAAGGTTAGGGGTGTATGGTTAAGGTTACAAGTTTTAGCGTAAGTGTAAGTGTAAGGTTAGGGTTATGGTTAAGGTTACAGTTAGGGTAAGTGTAAGGTTAGGGTTATGGTTAAGGTTACAGTTAGGGTAATTGTAAGGTTAGGGTTATGGTTAAGATTATAGTTAGGGTACGTATAAGATTTGGGTTATGGTTAAGGTTACAGTTAGGGTAAGTGTAAGGTTAGCGTTATTGTTAAGGTTACAGTTAGGGTAAGTGTAAGGTTAGGGTTATGGTTAAGGTTACAGTTAGGGTAAATGTAAGTGTAAGGTTAGGGTTATGGTTAAGGTTACAGTTAGGGTAAGTGTAAGTGTAAGGTTAGGGTTAAGGTTACAGTTAGGGTAAATGTAAGTGTAAGGTTAGGGTTATGGTTAAGGTTACAGTTAGGGTAAGTGTAATTGTAAGGTTAGGGTTATGGTTAAGGTTACAGTTAGGGTAAGTGTAAGGTTAGGGTTATGGTTAAGGTTACAGTTAGGGTAAGTGTAAGAGTAATGTTATGGATTTGGTTAAGGTTACAGTTAGGGTAAGTGTAAGTGTAAGGTTTAGGGTTACAGGTTACAGTTAGGGTAAATGTAAGTGTAAGGTTTAGGGTTATGGTTTAAGTTACAGTTAGGGTAAGTGTAAGTGTAAGGTTAGGGTTATGGGTTAACTTTTACAGTTAGGGTAAATGTAAGTGTAAGGTTTAGGGTTATGATTAACGGTTATAGTTAGGGTAAGTGTAAGGTTAGGGTTATGTTTAAGGTTACAGTTAGGTGAGTGTAAGGTTAGGGTTATGGGTAAGGGTTACAGTTAGGGTAAGTTTAAGTTTAACGTTAGGGTTGTGGTTAAGCTTACAGTTAGTGTAATTGTAAGTGTAAGGTTAGGGTTATGATTAAGGTTATAGTTAGGGTAAGTGTAAGTGTAAGGTTGATGGTTATGGTTTACAGTTAAAGTAATTGTAAGTGTAAGGGTTTAGGGTTATGGTTAAGGTTTACAGTTAGTGTAATTGTAAGTGTAAGGTTTGGGTTTATGGTTAAGGTTACAGTTAGGTAAGTGTAAGTGTAAGGTTAGGGTTATGGTTAAGTTTACAGTTAGGGTAAATGTAAGTGTAAGGTTAGGGTTATGATTAAGCTTATAGTTAGGGTAAGTGTAAGGTTAGGGTTTATGGTGTAAGGTTACAGTTTGGGGTAAAGTGTAAGGTTAGGGTTATGGTTAAGGTTACAGTTAGGGTCAGTGTAAGTGTAAGGTTAGGGTTGTGGTTAAGGTTACAGTTAGTGTAATTGTAAGTGTAAGGTTAGGTTTATGATTAAGGTTATAGTTAGGGTAAGTGTAAGTGTAAGGTTATGGTTAAGGTTACAGTTAATGTAATTGTAAGTGTAAGGTTAGGGTTATGGTTAAGGTTACAGTTTACTGTAATTGTATAAGTGTACAGGTTAGGGTTATGGTTAAGGTTACAGTTAGGGTAAGTGTAAGTGTAAGGTTAGGGTTATGGTTAAGGTTACAGTTAGCGTAAGTGTAAGTGTAAGGTTAGGGTTATGGTTAAGGTACCAGTTAGGGTAAGTGCTAAGGTTAGGGGTTATGGTTAAGGTTACAGTTAGGGTAAGTGTAAGGTTGGGTTATGTTTAAGGTTATAGTGTAGGGTACGTATAAGATTTGGGTTATGGTCAAGGTTACAGTTAGGGTTAGGGTTAGGGTTATGTTTAAGGTTATTTAGTTAGGGTCGTATAAGATTTGGGTTTATGGTTAAGGTTTACAGTTAGGGTAAATGTAAGTGTAAGGTTAGGGTTATGGTTAAGGTTACAGTTAGGGTAAGTGTAAGTGTAAGGTTAGGGTTAAGGTTACAATTAGGGTAAATGTAAGTGTAAGGTTAGGGTTATGGTTAAGGTTACAGTTAGGGTAAGTGTAAGTGTAAGGTTAGGGTTATGGTTAAGGTTACAGTTAGGGTAAGTGTAAGTGTAAGGTTAGGGTTATGGTTAAGTTTACAGTTAGGGTAAATGTAAGTTGAGGTTAGGGTTATGATTAAGGTTTATAGTTAGGGTAAAGTGTAGGTTAGGGTTATGTTTAAGGTTACAGTTAGGGTAAGTGTAAGGTTAGGGTTATGGTTAAGGTTACAGTTAGGGTAAGTTTAAGTTTAACGTTAGGTTGTGGTTAAGCTTACAGTTACGTGTAATTGTAATGTGTAAGGTTAGGGTTATGATTAAGGTTATAGTTAGGGTAAGTGTAAGTGTCATGGTTATGGTTAAGGTTACAGTTAATGTAATTGTAAGTGTAAGGTTAGGGTTATGGTTAGGTTACAAGTTAGTGTAATTGTAAGTGTAAGGTTTGGGTTATGGTTATAAGGTTACAGTTAGGGTAAGTGTAAGTGTAAGGTTAGGGTTATGGTTAAGTTTACAGTTAGGGTAAATGTAAGTGTAAGGTTAGGGTTATGATTAAGCTTATAGTTAGGGTAAGTGTAAGGTTAGGGTTATGGTTAAGGTTACAGTTAGGGTCAGTGTAAGTGTAAGGTTAGGGTTGTGGTTAAGGTTACAGTTAGTGTAATTGTAAGTGTAAGGTTAGGTTTATGATTAAGGTTATAGTTAGGGTAAGTGTAAGTGTAAGGTTATGGTTAAGGTTACAGTTAATGTAATTGTAAGTGTAAGGTTAGGGTTATGGTTAAGGTTACAGTTACTGTAATTGTAAGTGTAAGGTTAGGGTTATGGTTAAGGTTACAGTTAGGGTAAGTGTAAGTGTAAGGTTAGGGTTATGGTTAAGGTTACAGTTAGCGTAAGTGTAAGTGTAAGGTTAGGGTTATGGTTAAGGTTACAGTTAGGGTAAGTGTAAGGTTAGGGTTATGGTTAAGGTTACAGTTAGGGTAAGTGTAAGGTTAGGGTTATGTTTAAGGTTATAGTTAGGGTACGTATAAGATTTGGGTTATGGTCAAGGTTACAGTTAGGGTTAGGGTTAGGGTTATGTTTAAGGTTATAGTTAGGGTACGTATAAGATTTGGGTTATGGTTAAGGTTACAGTTAGGGTAAATGTAAGTGTAAGGTTAGGGTTATGGTTAAGGTTACAGTTAGGGTAAGTGTAAGTGTAAGGTTAGGGTTAAGGTTACAATTAGGATAAATGTAAGTGTAAGGTTAGGGTTATGGTTAAGGTTACAGTTAGGGTAAGTGTAAGTGTAAGGTTAGGGTTATGGTTAAGGTTACAGTTAGGGTAGGTGACAAGTGTAAGGTTAGGGTTATGGTTAAGTTACAGTTAGGGTAATGTAAGTGTAAGGTTAGGGTTATGATTAAGGTTATAGTTAGGGTAAGTGTAAGGTTAGGGTTATGTTTAAGGTTACAGTTAGGGTAAGTGTAAGGTTAGGGTTATGGTTAAGGTTACAGTTAGGGTAAGTGTAATGTTAGGATTATGGTTAAGGTTACAGTTAGGGTAAGTGTAAGGTTAGGGTTGTGGTTAAGGTTACAGTTAGTGTAATTGTAAGTGTAAGGTTAGGGTTATGATTAAGGTTATAGTTAGGGTAAGTGTAAGTGTAAGGTAATGGTTAAGGTTACAGTTAATGTAATTGTAAGTGTAAGGTTAGGGTTATTGTTAAGGTTACAGTGAGTGTAATTGTAAGTGTAAGGTTAGGGTTAGGGTTAAGGTTACAGTTAGGGTAAATGTGAGTCTAAGGTTAGGGTTATGGTTAAGGTTACAGTTAGTGTAATTGTAAGTGTAAGGTTAGGGTTATGGTTAAGGTTACAGTTAGGGTAAATGTAAGTGTAAGGTTAGGGTTATGGTTAAGGTTACAGTTAGGGTAAGTGTAAGTGTAAGGTTAGGGTTATGGTTAAGGTTACAGTTAGGGCAAATGTGAGTGTAAGGTTAGGGTTATGGTTAAGGTTACAGTTAGGGTAAATGTGAGTGTAAGGTTAGGGTTATGGTTAAGGTTACAGTTAGTGTAATTGTAAGTGTAAGGTTAGGGTTATGGTTAAGGTTACAGTTAGGGTAAATGTAAGTGTAAGGTTAGGGTTATGATTAAGGTTACAGTTAGGGTGATAGTGAGTGTAAGGTTAGGTTTGTGGTTAAGGTTACAGTTAGTGTAATTGTAAGTGTAAGGTTAGGTTTGTGGTTAAGGTTACAGTTAGGCTAAATGTAAGTGTAAGGTTAGGGTTATGATTAAGGTTACAGTTAGGGTGATAGTGAGTGTAAGGTTAGGGTTATGGTTAAGGTTACAGTTAGTGTAATTGTAAGTGTAAGGTTAGGGTTATGGTTAAGGTTACAGTTAGTGTAAGTGTAAGGTTAGGGTTAAGCTTAAGGTTACAGTTAAGGTAAGTGTAAGTGTAATCTTAGGGATATGCTTAAGGTTACAGTTAGGGTAAGTGTAAGGTTAGGGTTATGATTAAGGTTACAGTTAGGGTAAGTGTAAGTGTAATGTTAGGGTTATGGTTAAGGTTACAGTTAGGGTAAATGTAAGTGTAAGGTTAGGGTTATGGTAAGGTTACAGTTAGGGTTAAGTGTAAGTGTTTAAAGGTTAGGGTTAAGGGTTACAGTTAGGGTAAGTGTAAGGTTAGGGTTATGGTTAAGGGTTACAGTTAGTGTATGTGTAAGTGTATTGTTAGGGTTATGGTTAAGGTTACAGTTAGGGTAAGTGTAAGGTTAGGTTATGGTTAAGGTTACAGTTAGGGTAAGTGTAAGGTTAGGGTTATGATTAAGGTTATAGTTAGGGTACGTATGAGGTTAGGGTTATGGTTAAGGTTACAGTTAGGGTAAGTGTAAGGTTAGGTTTGTGGTTAAGGTTACAGTTAGGCTAAATGTAAGTGTAAACATAGTGTTATGGTTAAGTTTACAGTTATGGAATGTGTAAGGTTATGGTTAAGGTTACAGTTAGGGTAAGTGTAAGGTTAGGGTTATGGTTAAGGTTACAGTTAGGGGTAAGTGTAAATGTAAGGTTAGGGTTATGGTTAAGGTTACAGTTAGGGTAAGTGTAAGTGTAAGGTTAGGGTTATGGTTAAGATTACAGTTAGGGTAAGTGTAAGGTTAGGGTTACGGTTAAGGTTACAGTTAGGGTAAGTGTAAGTTTAAGGTCAGGGTTATGGTTAAGGTTACAGTTAGGGTAAGTGTAATGTTAGGGATATGCTTAAGTTTACAGTTAGGGTAAGTGTAAGGTTAGGGTTATGATTAAGGTTACAGTTAGGGTAAATGTAAGTGTAAGGTTAGGGTTATGGTAAGGTTATAGTTAGGGTAAGTGTAAGTGTAAGGTTAGGGTTATGGTTAAGGTTACAGTTAGGGTAAGTGTAATGTTAGGATTATGGTTAAGGTTACAGTTAGGGTAAGTGTAAGGTTAGGGTTGTGGTTAAGGTTATAGTTAGGGTAAGTGTAAGTGTAAGGTAATGGTTAAGGTTACAGTTAATGTAATTGTAAGTGTAAGGTTAGGGTTATTGTTAAGGTTACAGTTAGTGTAATTGTAAGTGTAAGGTTAGGGTTATGGTTAAGGTTACAGTTAGGGTAAGTGTAAGGTTAGCGTTATGGTTAAGGTTACAGTTAGGGTAAATGTAAGTGTAAGGATAGTGTTATGGTTAAGTTTACAGTTAGGGAAAGTGTAAGGTTAGGGTTATGGTTAAGGTTACAGTTAGGGTAAGTGTAAGGTTAGGGTTATGGTTAAGGTTACAGTTAGGGTAAGTGTAAGTGTAAGGTTAGGGTTATGGTTAAGGTTAAGGTTACAATTAGGGTAAGTGTAAGAGTAATGTTATGGATTTGGTTAAGGTTACAGTTAGGGTAAGTGTAAGTGTAAGGTTAGGGTTAAGGTTACAGTTAGGGTAAATGTAAGTGTAAGGTTAGGGTTATGGTTAAAGTTACAGTTAGGGTAAGTGTAAGTGTAAGGTTAGGGTTATGGTTAAGTTTACAGTTAGGGTAAATGTAAGTGTAAGGTTAGGGTTATGATTAAGGTTATAGTTAGGGTAAGTGTAAGGTTAGGGTTATGGTTAAGGTTACAGTTAGGGTAAGTGTAAGTGTAAGGTTAGGGTTGTGGTTAAGGTTACAGTTAGTGTAATTGTAAGTGTAAGGTTTTGGGTTATGAATTAAGGTTATAGTTAGGGTAAGTGTAAGTGCAAGGTTATGGTTAAGGTTACAGTTAATGTAATTGTAAGTGTATGATAGGGTTTATGGTTAAGGGTCTACAGTTACTGTAATTGTAAGTGTAAGGTTAGGGTTATGGTTAAGGTTACAGTTAGGGTAAGTGTAAGTGTAAGGTTAGGGTTATGGTTAAGGTTACAGTTAGGGTAAGTGTAAGTGTAAGGTTAGGGTTATGGTTAAGGTTACAGTTAGGGTAAGTGTAAGGTTAGGGTTATGGTTAAGGTTATAGTTAGGGTAAGTGTAAGGTTAGGGTTATGGTTAGGGTTATGGTTAAGGTTATAGTTAGGGTACGTATAAGGTTTGGGTTATGGTTAAGGTTACAGTTAGGGTAAGTGTAAGGTTAGCGTTATTGTTAAGGTTACAGTTAGGGTAAGTGTAAGGTTAGGGTTATGGTTAAGGTTACAGTTAGGGTAAATGTAAGTGTAAGGTTAGGGTTATGGTTAAGGTTACAGTTAGGGTAAGTGTAAGTGTAAGGTTAGGGTTAAGGTTACAGTTAGGGTAAATGTAAGTGTAAGGTTAGGGTTATGGTTAAGTTTACAGTTAGGGTAAGTGTAAGTGTAAGGTTAGGGTTATGGTTAAGGTTACAGTTAGGGTAAATGTAAGGTTAGGGTTATGGTTAAGGTTACGGTTAGGGGTAAGTGTAAGGTTAGGTTATGGTTAAGGTATACAGTTAGGGTAAGTGTAATGTTAGGATTATGGTTAAGGTTACAGTTAGGGTAAGTGTAAGGTTAGGGTTTCGTGGTTAAGGTTATAGTTAGGGTAAGTTGTAAGTGCTAAGGTAATGGTTAAGGTTACAGTTAATGTAATTGTAAAGTGTATGGTTAGGGTTATGTGTTAAGGTTACAGTTAGTGTAATTGTAAGTGTAAGGTTAGGGTTATGTTAAGGTTACAGTTAGGGTAAGTGTAAGTGTAAGGTTAGGGTCTATGATTAAGGTTATAGTTAGGGTATCAGTGTAAGTGTAAGTTAGGGTTTATGGTTAAGGTTATAGTTAGGGTAAGTGTAAGTTTAGGGTTATGGTTTAGGGTTATGGTTAAGGTTTATTAGTTTAGGGTACGTATAAGGTTTGGGTTATGGTTAAGGTTACAGTTAGGGTAAGTGTAAGGTTAGCGTTATTGTTAAGGTTACAGTTAGGGTAAGTGTAAGGTTAGGGTTATGGTTAAGGTTACAGTTAGGGTAAATGTAAGTGTAAGGTTAGGGTTATGGTTATGGTTAAGGTTACAGTTAGGGTAAGTGTAAGTGTAAAGGTTAGGGTTAAGGTTACAGTTAGGGTAAATGTAAGTGTAAGGTTTTAGGGGTTATGGTTAAGTTTACAGTTAGGGTAAGTGTAAGTGTAAGGTTAGGGTTATGGTTAAGGTTACAGTTAGGGTAAATGTAAGTGTAAGGTTAGGGTTATGATTAAGGTTATAGTTAGGGTAAGTGTAAGGTTAGGGTTATGGTTAAGGTTACGGTTAGGGTAAGTGTAAGGTTAGGGTTATGGTTAAGGTTACAGTTAGGGTAAGTGTAATGTTAGGATTATGGTTAAGGTTACAGTTAGGGTAAGTGTAAGGTTAGGGTTGTGGTTAAGGTTATAGTTAGGGTAAGTGTAAGTGTAAGGTAATGGTTAAGGTTACAGTTAATGTAATTGTAAGTGTAAGGTTAGGGTTATTGTTAAGGTTACAGTTAGTGTAATTGTAAGTGTAAGGTTAGGGTTATGGTTAAGGTTACAGTTAGGGTAAGTGTAAGTGTAAGGTTAGGGTTATGATTAAGGTTATAGTTAGGGTAAGTGTAAGTGTAAGGTTATGGTTAAGGTTACAGTTAGTGTAATTGTAAGTGTAAGGTTTGGGTTATGGTTAAGGTTACAGTTAGGGTAAGTGTAAGTGTAAGGTTAGGGTTATAGTTAAGTTTATAGTTAGGGTAAATGTAAGTGTAAGGTTAGGGTTATGATTAAGGTTATAGTTAGGGTAAGTGTAAGATTAGGGTTATGGTTAAGGTTACAGTTAGGGTAAGTGTAAGGTTAGGGTTATGGTTAAGGTTACAGTTAGGGTAAGTGTAAGGTTAGGGTTATGGTTAAGGTTACAGTTAGGGTAAGTGTAAGTGTAAGGTTAGGTTAAGGTTACAGTTAGGGTAAAATGTAAGTGTAAGTTAGGGTTATGGTTAAGTTTTACAGTTAGGGGTAAGTGTAAGTGTAAGGTTGAGGGTTATGGGTTAAGGGTTACAGTTACGGGTAAATGTAGTGTAAATGTTAGGGTTATGATTAGGTTATAGTTAGGGTAAGTGTAAGGTTAGGGTTATGGTTAAGGTTACGGTTAGGGTACAGTGTAAGGTTAGGGTTATGGTTAAGGTTACAGTTTCAGGGTAAGTGTGTAATGTTAGGATTATGGTTAAGGTTACAGTTAGGGTAAGTGTAAGGTTAGGGTTGTGGTTAAGGTTATAGTTAGGGTAAGTGTAAGTGTAAGGTAATGGTTAAGGTTACAGTTAATGTAATTGTAAGTGTAAGGTTAGGGTTATTGTTAAGGTTACAGTTAGTGTAATTGTAAGTGTAAGGTTAGGGTTATGGTTAAGGTTACAGTTAGGGTAAGTGTAAGGTTAGGGTTATGGTTAAGGTTACAGTTAGGGTAAGTGTAAGTGTAAGGTTAGGGTTATGGTTAAGGTTACAGTTAGGGTAAGTGTAAGTGTAAGGTTAGGGTTATGGTTAAGGTTACAGTTAGGGTAAGTGTAAGTGTAAGGTTAGGGTTATGGTTAAGGTTACAGTTAGGGTAAGTGTAAGTGTAAGGTTAGGGTTATGGTTAAGGTTACAGTTAGGGTAAGTGTAAGTGTAAGGTTAGGGTTATGGTTAAGGTTACAGTTAGGGTAAGTGTAAGTGTAAGGTTAGGGTTATGGTTAAGGTTACAGTTAGGGTAAGTGTAAGGTTAGGGTTATGGTTAAGGTTACAGTTAGGGTAAGTGTAAGTGTAAGGTTAGGGTTATGGTTAAGGTTACAGTTAGGGTAAGTGTAAGGTTAGGGTTACGGTTAAGGTTACAGTTAGGGTAAGTGTAAGTGTGTGTGCTTCATGGGGTTTCCAGTAGGCAGAGTGTGATCACAGCAGTAGAGTCGAGGTGACTTACTTACTAAGCTTCAATCAGTGTTAAAGAGAGCTCCCCCAGGAAATGCAAATATCAATCACAACTTCTCTCTCTCTCACTCTCTCCCCCTACAGTCATGTCACCTTTGTTGCTTACTCCAATCTATCTGCCTCATTCCCTTCTTTCCTCACCCTTTAGCTCTTTCTAACTTCTACCTTCTCTTTCTCTCTCTTCTCAAAAGAACGTCTGATCGCACTGCTTGCATTTGTCCTGCTGTGTCTCTCGTGTTCTTGTTCTGATATTCGCAGAGCCTATTCCTCCTTCACTCATTTTCTTCCTGCTCTCAACAGCCATCACCCCTGCTCTCTCTCTCTATCTCTCTCTCTCTCTTTCTCTCTCTCTCTCTCTCTCTCCCCCCTCCCGTCCTTGTCATTATTATCGACTGGCCCGATCTTACCCCGGTAATTAAAAGCCATTGATCGCAGGCCGTGCAGCAGCCGTATCACGTTCAGCAGAATAGCAGCTTCAAAATCACATACAGCGTGAAGGCACAGAGAGAGACAGACAGACAGAGACAGACAGAGACAGACAGACAGAGAGAGACAGACAGACAGACAGACAGAGAGAGACAGACAGACAGAGAGAGAGAGAGAGAGACAGACAGACAGAGAGAGAGACAGACAGAAAGACAGAGAGAGAGACAGACAGACAGACAGACAAAGAGACAGACAGACAGAGAGAGACAGACAGACAGACAGGGAGAGACAGACAGACAGACAAAGAGAGAGACAAAGAGAGACAGACAGAGAAAGAGAAAGCAAGAGAGAGAGACAGAGACAGAGAAAGCGACTTGAAAATAGAGAGAGAGGCAGACAGACAGACAGAGAGAGACAGACAGACAGAGAGAGAGAGAGACAGACAGAGAGAGAGAGAAAGACAGACAGACAAAGAGAGAGACAGAGAGAGAGAGAGAGACAGACAGACAGACGGACAGAGAAAGAGAAAGCGAGAGAGAGAGACAGAGAAAGAGAAAGCGAAAGAGAGAGAGACAGAGAAAGAGAAAGTGAGAGAGAGAGAAAGATAGAGAGACAGAGAAAGAGAAAGTGAGAGAGAGAGAAAGATAGAGAGACAGAGAAAGAGAAAGTGAGAGAGAGAGAAAGATAGAGACAGAGAAAGAGAAAGTGAGAGAGAGAGAAAGATAGAGAGAAAGAGAAAGTGAGAGAGAGAGAAAGATAGAGAGACAGAGAAAGTGAGAGAGAGAGAAAGATAGAGAGACAGAGAAAGAGAAAGTGAGAGAGAGAGAAAGATAGAGAGACAGAGAAAGAGAAAGTGAGAGAGAGAGAAAGATAGAGACCGAGAAAGAGAAAGTTAGAGAGAGAGAAAGATAGAGAGACAGAGAAAGAGAAAGTGAGAGAGAGAGAAAGATAGAGAGACAGAGAAAGAGAAAGCAACTTGAAAATAACAACAAAAACAGAAACGTCTGAAAGCTGGTGTAAGCTCTAAGTGAGTATTTTAGGAGCTTAGGGTGGGAGAATGAGTGGGCTGCCGTGTGCTCGATTTGAGAGGGCCATGAGTGTGTGTGTGTGTGTGTGTGTGTGTGTGTGTGTGTGTGTGTGTGTGTGTGTGTGTTCACACACATTTAAGCAGGCTGGAGTGTGTTCCACATGACCGAAGCTCAATCGTCTAGCTCAGGATTTTACTGCAGGAGAGAAAGAGGGCGTGAGAGAGAGAGAGAGAGAGAGAGAGAGAGAGAGAGAGAGAGGAGAGAGAGAGAGAGAGAGAGAGAGAGAGAGAGGAGAGAGAGAGAGGAGAGAGAGGAGAGACAGAGAGAGAGGAGAGATAGAGAGGAGAGAGAGGAGAGAGAGGAGAAAGAGAGGAGAGAGAGAGAGGAGAGAGAGGAGAAAGAGAGGAGAGAGAGAGGAGAGAGAGAGGAGAGAGAGAGAAGAGAGAGAGAGAAGAGAGAGAGGAGAGAGAGAGGAGAGAGAGAGGAGAGAGAGTGAAAGAGAGAGGAGAGAGAGAGAAGAGAGTAGAGAGAGAGATGAGAGAAAGAGGAGAGAGAGAGGAGAGAGAGAGTCTCATTAACTCAGATAGAAAGACACCAAAAGGTTGTGGCAATTGATTCAAGTCACACACTGTTAACAGACACATACAGTAGAGGGGTGTCTATCACTAACTGCCCACCCGTGCTCTCTCTCTCTTTCACCCCCACTGCCCACACATACACATACTGTCTCACACACTCATGACTATTCTCGGCTGATTGAAACAACTACACACACACTCACGCACACACACAATCTGCAGTGTACACTGCAAAAATATTGTCTGTCACAGTGAAATCTGTAAAATCTGACTGATTATTCTTATTTCTATATATTACTTGTATTTTTAGAATATACAGACTTACAATGTCTGCCGTTACAAGAAAACAGCACACAGCAGCACCGCTGGTCACCAGCAAGAAAAACAAATGCTTTGTTTTGAGGCCGGTATGCTGGTCAACCAACATGACCAGACCACGGAACGCCGGCTGGACTGTGCTGTTGTTTTCGGCAGGGTGTGCAGGTTTAGGTAATAGTTTATTTTCGTATAATTTTTTTCCAACTTCTCTTTCTCATTTCTAATACTTGCATAGAAAATTTTCCTAACTCCTAATCACAGAGCTGTATGCACGCAATGGTGGCATGAAGGCTTGTGAACGTTGGCATGGTGACAGCATCACCAGCGAAAGCGTGTGCTTATCAGAGAGAGTTATCGGTGTAGATTGTGTATTTAAAGCAGAGACAGGAGGACGCTCTGTACTCTTTTACTGGGCTTCTCTTTTAATAACAGGACGTTTGGCATCTAAAGAGAAAAAAAATACAACATTCAGTTTATTTCACCACGGTGGTCGACGCAAGAGTTGAGAACACTTGAGTTGTGGCTGTTTTCGTTACTGCTGTTCTGTTTGACTGCCCTAATTAACAAAAGCTGTCTGAGCTGAAACACTCAGGGCGAATGGGTGAAGCTAGGCAGTTCTATCTTAAATAGGTGAATATATTAAAGGCTTGGTCTACTTCTTTTCCTCCTTGTTTTCTGGCAGAGAAGGAATTAGCTTGATGTTCACTATTGAGTGTTTTTAAAATTTTTTCCTTCTGTTCAATTGGAGTTCTTGGCAGATGATGTCAGATCTACCATCGTACCAATAGACACACGTCAGCTATCCGTTTCTCTCCCACACATAAAGCAACAGCTGTCAGGCTGACAAAGCTCAGGCTGAAAAAAGCTTATTTATGCTTTACTAAATTAAAACAGTTCTTGTTGGGATGGTTTGTTACACTGTTGTTTTTAGCTAGATGCTGTTTTAGTATACATTAAACAATGTATGATGTGACACAGATTGTCTGTGAAAGTGACTCGTCATTAAATGAACATTCTTGAACATTAGCGGCAAAATGTAAGGAAATCTCTTAAATGACTATTAAACTATTTTTTCTCCATTCTACACGGTTCACTCACAATCCATAACCAATTTCAACAAAACAAGCCTGGATCTCGATTAAGTTGCTTCTCAGAACCTTCATGCTCTTCAGGGTACCAGCCAGCGTTTGCACAAGTCTTTATTGGAACCAAGGACCATCAAAGGTTACGTCATCAAGTAAGGGGGCGTTGCACAACAGTAGTGAACAGTAGAACCAAGATGGAGGAGCCCATATATTACCTGTGAGCATTAGTGCTAATAATACAGTTTAAGATGTAGAAGACTTCAGGAGACCACTGTACAGTGTAGCCGGAAAGTAGTCACAGTCTTTACTGTTTCCACATTTTGTTATGTTACAGCCTCATTCCGAACTGGATTAAATTCTACACACAATACCCCATAATGACAGTGAAAAAAGTTATTTCTTAAAAAATATATACATACATATACATCAGTATCAAAGCCTTTGCGTAATACTTTTGGCAGCAATTACAGTCTCAACTCTTCTGATGCTACAAGCTTGACACACCTAGTATTGGGCAGTTTCTCCCATTCTTCTTTGCAGAGAGAGTCCACAGGCATTTTCAGATCTCTCCAGAGATATTCAGTCAGGTTTACTCAGTTCAGCTGGGCGGCCACCTCTAGGAAGAGTCCTGGTGGTTCCAATCTTCTTCCATTTACAGATGATGAAGGCCACTGTGCTCATTCAATGCTGCAGAAATGTTTCTGTACCCTTCCTCAGATCTGTACCTCGATACAATCCTGTCTTGGAGGTCTACAGACAATTCCTTGCACCTCATGGTTTGGTTTGTGCTCTGACATGTACTATCAACTATGGGACCTTATATAGACAGGTGTGTACCTTTCCAAATCATGTCCAATCACCTGGATTTTCCACAGGTGTGGACACCAATCACAGTGTGAAATCATCTGAAGGATGATTCGTGGAAACAGGAGCTTCTGAGCTCAATTTTGTGAGTGTCGCGACAAAAGCTGTGAATGTTTTTTATTTTTAATACATTTGCAAAAAATCAAACAAACTTTTTGGGGTATTGTGTGTAGAAGTTTGAGGGAAAAATGAATTAAATCCATTTTGGAATAAGACTGTAACATAACAGAATGTGGAAAATTAAAGCACTTTGAATACTTTCCAGATCCACTGTATGCCCGTCGAGGGTGTCACCATTGTTGACTACTCTTTCCTCAACAACTGACACACCCACAGATATCTATGTGCTGAGGAACCTTTTAATTGGTTCCAGCTGGGAATGGCAGTACAGTGCACAGAGCGGTTCAAAATTAGGTGCATGAACCAGCACAGAACCTGTTCCCTGTTGGTCGTGGGGATGAGCCACTCTGCTCCTGCCTGCTGTGTGTGCATCTTTAGCATCATTTGGCAGTACTGCTTACATTGTGAGAGAAATGCTACTGCCAATCATTATGCTGTCTGACACGTCTACGCAGTTCTGAGCAGACAGCAGCTTGGCTTTTTTAGAGCACTTATCTACATTATATTCATTTCTGTACATATGTACTATCTGTATACTATATCTTTTCTATTAGAACATATAACTAACAACACTAATCACTCTCATTCACAGACATCACTAGGCTTTCCCTGAAGGACTGAAGTTTAACTTTTAATACTACGTGTGAACAGAGCAGACACGCACTGAACATGCATAGTGTAGCCACACACACAGGTGCAGATGTGACGCGTGCAGGCGGCCATGACTCACAATGCTGATAAAAATATGCACAGATATTTAAAGAGACACTCCGGCTGTTGTGTTAAAGTGTTACTATCACAGAGCAGCTAATCACCCTCTTCTGCTTCATTAGTATCTCTGATTCTGGACGTCCTGCTGCTGCAGTCGGAGTTTATTTCGTAATCCGCTGGTGCCAAAAGCAGCCCTGGGCTGGTCTTTTTAAAGCGCTCCACTTCTATCCCCCATAAATCCACCCCGAGGCGAAGAGACTGCCCCTCCCCCGCCTCATCCCTTTCCTCATTTATACCCCCCCAATCCACAATCCCATTTGCTTTCTCTCCCCCCCTCCTGAACGAGCGATCAATTAAGACCCTGTCCGGCCCCGAGCGCGCGTCAGCATTTCCCCTCTTACACTCTTTTCCTCTCTCCACCATTCTATCCTTTCCTGCCTCATCTCCTCTCACTATCCATCCTCCTTTTGTTCATCCCTACTCATCGTTTCTACTCATCATTTCTCCATTGTTTCCAACGCACACCACTGTTAGTCATCAAGCGAGCGTAGAAGACAGTGTTAGAAAATAATACTTTATTTAGGGGTTGTGAAATGGAGTGTGGCTTCGACTGTGTGGTGAGAGAAGGAGAGGGAGAAGGAGAGAGAATGAATGAAAATCACCTCCTGTCACTGGCTTGGCCATTAAGGCTAAAGATGGGTGCAGGAGAAACTGCCTGGTAAGGGGTTTGAGAGAAGCAAGGAATCAACAAGCTGATCTCACAAAATCTGGTTTGACAAATACCGCATGTAAGGCTGGAGTAGGAACGGCAGGTGTGACATTTCATCGTTGTTGTGATTATGAAGGGGAAGGTCAAAAGAAAATATGGCGGGGGGGGGGGTAAAAAAAGGATTAAAAGATGCAGAAAAAAAGGGACCCCCTAACAAGAAAGAATGACTAGCTGATGGTTTAAATGAGAAAAGAAATAGTAGCTGAAAGAAGAACATCTGTAAATGAAACAAAATGAGACAATGGACTGACCACCCCAGAATGCAAAGCTTAGGAGCAGTGAAAGTGCTTGGTATTACTTGGATGGTGAGAAGCAGAAAATGTAACCAACTTCTATTACTGAGCATTGGAGGTGGGAAAAATATTGTGGCAGCGGCGGCATTTGATCCAGCCAATCAAAGACTTGTAAAGAAGTTAATCAGAAGTAAATGTTTGGGGTGGCAAACACCCGCAAAACAGCTCTCCTCTTAAAGGCGCAAACACACACCCCCCAGCGATATTGAAGCGAATGGCATGGCAGAAATTTTGGGGTAGCACCAATTATACACCATTCATACCAGATTCACAAAGATTTCTCACCTATGAGAGTCCTCCTTTCATATCTTCCTAGAACTCTCATTGACAGCGCTGTCAACTGTGCAGTGAGATTGGTGGTCACTGAAATGAGAAATTCAATATAATATCACTGCCTGATGTGAAGATCACTTATTCAGAGGTGAAGCTGTATGTTCATAACCCTAAGCTGTCAGTGATATGTTGACAACTACCATAACAGTATATTACTTTTATTAATACTATTAAATCAGTCAGCATGGTCGCATTTAAGCCACTTGGTATGCTTAACAGGGTGCATATGACTCTATGTGACACTATGTGACTCTGAGGGTGGGGGGGTGGTCTCACACAAAACTCATAAAAGAAATATATCTTAAATTCAAACTCATAACAGATTCAAGGATAAACATCATCTCACAGTCTTCTTGAAATTGGATCAGTCCGTCCAGCGGATGCTATCAAACACACAATGCTACAATTCAACCGAGCACCTCAACCTTCTCTGGATCGTCCCCCCAGGACAGATCAATTTCCACAAGATGTAATTTAACGAATGTCAGGTTTCCAACAAAATTAGGCAAAAATACTTCAGAAGATTGGAAAATTAATTTGTAGCCAATTCTTTGTGTGACCATCTCTTCAACGTTCCCCTTAACAGTATTTTATCTAAAGCAAGTGAACATGGTAACAATCTCAGTCAGTCATGAGATCAATGAGATGTCTGATCCAATGTCACATCCAATCAAAATTCCCATTCCAGCACATTACAGGAGTAAACCCTATTCAGCAATCTTCCTATTGACTGTAAAGCTCCAGCCCTGCTTCCCCTCACATTGATCACTATCACTGATCTAGACTGGAATAGATCAAACCATGTAATTCCAGACTACAACTTGCAACAAGGGAGCTTACATTTCTTACATGTAAGTGCTGATGCTTTTCGCCAATATTTGGAAATAGTTTTTTTCTGTAATGACTGTTAAATATTTTAAAATTAAAATGGTTCATATTTACATTTGTCATGTATTCTTTATATCTTTCCAGGAATCAAGCCCACTCAAATCGTTTGTGTGGTTTTATTTACCAAA
Organism: Megaleporinus macrocephalus; assembly: GCA_021613375.1. Lineage (NCBI taxonomy): Eukaryota > Metazoa > Chordata > Actinopteri > Characiformes > Anostomidae > Megaleporinus > Megaleporinus macrocephalus. Next base: position 27,038,142 of record CM038703.1, read on the forward strand.
ACACTCGTAAATTGCTATTAGGGTTACTCCACTCAACCTAGTTGAAATCATGCAGCAATGCAAAAGTGTGTGCACTCCAAATAATTCTTAGTTATGAATTTTTGCTATTTGCCCCAGTACATTCAAAATATGCACACAGAACAACTGAACTGAGCTGAAATATGAACTGAGATCAATAAAGATCAATAAATAATTTCAGCTTAATGTTTTTCCTATTATTTATGCCAAATTTGCTGTATATGCATTTTAGCATTAAAACATTTATAACAAATTAATGAATTATAGTATAACTGTTATTATTTCTGTATATTATATTTAAAGCTACACCATGCGTTCAAAACGGCTTTACAAGTTTGACATTTATAAACCTGGAGGATGTAAAAAGTGTCTCCTGATACTCATCATAGCTTTTAATATCTTTTCTGCAGCGAAGATGTAGGGAAGTTGTTTTGACAGTTGCAAGACAGGATACTTATTGGGTGCCTCTGCAAGAAATAATGTTTATAAGAGATCCTGGAACAGCGAGAAAGGCAAGAAGATGTTGCCTCTCTAAACAGATACAGACTTTCTGGAGCTACAAAGATTCATTTGGTCCAGAGAATATTTTCAATATTCTGCATGGGGCAAATTTACAAAAAAAATATTACAAAAAATGATCTGGAGCAAAAGGTTTTTGCATGGAAAACCACACAAACAGTGACCTGAGCCATTAGGACAGTGACCAGACCTCAACACCACTGATCGTGCAGAAACCGTATCCAACTTCGACGACTGAACTTTTAAATTTCTTTTAGAAACTGCAGGAGAATCTGTGAAGCGGTAAAAAAAGCGCAAAGAGTGTAAACATTCTATCATATTTACATATTATATTTACACTGGCATGCAAAAGTTTGGGTACCCCAGTCAAAATGTAGTCACTGTGAATAGTTAAGTGAGTAGAGGATGATTTGATTTCCATAGGCATACATTTAAAAATAAAACATTCTTTTCAATATTTTATGAAAGACTAGTGTACTGTTATTGTTGTGTACAATTTTAGAGTGAGAAATGAAAAGAGCGTCACGCAAAGGTTTGAGCAAAGATTTGCACTCTTAGATTTTTACCAAGGTCTCAGACCTTTGAAACTCATTTAAACATTAAACTGTTAAGGTGTGGGCATTTTGCATAGTACTCTTATTTTCCTGGCTCTTATTTTTCCTTTCCAACTCAGCTACACACATCATGACCATGTTTGTTTTTCATATATGGACTCTGGAACAAATGGTACAATGTTTACACACATGTTTTATTTCAAAAAACATTAAGGAGAAGAATTCTGTCATATTTATGATGTGGGCCCTATAAGGGAGCAGATGGAGGTCATAGGAGACATCAAAACTGGAATATCAAAATCCATCCATGTTCACACTGAGTAGTGGTTGCCAGGTTGTTAGTGTACTCGGCTGTGGCTCGTGGGTTTGATTCCTGCTCGTGGCTACTGCTGTAGCGCCTTTGAGTGAAGCACTTCTTGCCAGAGGGACTGTCCCTGCAGCAGCTTCAAGTGTGCTGCTTTGGGCAAGCGTGCTGTTTAGGGCGGCCTAATGTGAATGCTAGAAATATCCATTTGGTCCAGGATTGGAAAACGATGGTGGGTGGGTTTTGCAGCCGTCCTGCTATTCCTGCTGCAACTACTATCTTTTTCCTGTCGTCCTCTGCTGTTGGGAGAAAAGACGGAATGAAAGGAGGAAAGTCCGGAAAATTCTGAGGGTGTTTTACCATCTCTGTGCCGCAGCTCCATCGCCAACTCAAGGGAATCGTTGTAGCGTACCATCTCTCTCTCCAGCTTCATCTATCTCTTCTCTGCTCCGAGGTAGCTCGTTCTGTTCTTTCGTTTTATATCCAGACTGATGTTGTCTCTGCACTAGGGTATCAGGATGCGACACACTACTTTATCTCTCCAACGACGAGGTCATTTCCTCTCCTGCCAGTAAAGTGCTGCTGAGTCTTGCCCTCTTCCAATGATGTTATTTATCTAGCTCTGCTCATGCTTTCTTCTTTCTCTCTTTTTATTTCTCTCTATCGCTCTCGCTTTCCTGCCCAACTATAACCTATCTCCTCCATTTACTCCTTATCATTCCCTCCCCTGTCTTTTTCTTGATCTGTCACTCTTTGTCCTCATCCTCTCCTTTCTGCTCCTTCTGTGATGTCTTAATTTTTACTATCCATCTCTATCTCAGCAGATCTGTCTTTCATTCTTTCTTTCTCAACATCTGCATCAATCTACTATCCCTCACTCAAGTAAAGATACAGCCTGCCCACTCTCCTCTGTGTGCTGTCGATATTTTAGGGGGAAAGAAAACTCACCCTCCTCTTCTTCTGTAACGAAGATGAACATTTCTGCCTTCGGTCAATACCGCCCACTCCGCCTCTTCACAGACAGACTTCCTGAACTTCTCTTTCACCTTTTCCCTCCAACCGGCTGCTTTTTTTCCCATTCAGAACAACACGCTCACCCAGACGCACACTTTCTAAAATAGATTTTGACAATACAGAGCGACTGTAACACTCTAGGAGAACATAACAGACAAATCCCACAGTTGCATCCTTTGAAATGAAATTTGTCTTCCCCTATCTCTGGGGTTAATGTCTGGCTAGATGCCATTGCCACAGTTTTGAGGTCATTTGTGTGTCTTTTGTGTGTTTTCTATCCTTTAGTCTCACTTGAATTCAGTATGCCTGGCCATTAAGGGAGACTCCCACATGCTCTTCACTCCATAGCCTCGTCCACTGAGGTGTTCCTTCTTCTTTTTCTCACAGAAAAATGCTGCAAAACTGAGAGGGGCTGAAAAATCAATGTTCCCCCACATATCTTCATTTCCCCCCAAAGTTATATGGCATTCAATCTTCATCCACAATTTATAAACGCCTGGCATGAAGGTCCCTGATAAACAGAGGGAGTGAAACATCTCCCAGTTCCCATCTGACCTTCATGCATCTACATTTTGAGTACTTTTCGCTTACAGGCGCCTCGTCAAATGAAGTCCTTGGACACGGCCTCCACAAAGTTGGGCGCTGACATGAGGATGGAGATGGTGCAGATGATGTTGAAGACACTGAAGGCCACCAGGCAGAGGCGGTCGATGACGGCCGCAGCGAACTTCCACTGCTCTGCCACGCTCTCGCTCTCGTCCTGTGCACGGAAACGGTCAGCGATGTAGCGCACTTCATCCAGGATCACCTGGAGTTGGGGATCTCCTCCTCCGCTGGCGCCAGAGCACGAGCAGCCTCCCCCGCCACCCGATACTGTGCTGGGACACCCAGTGGCCTCCACGTTTGGAGTGGGAGGGGGCGGTGGGCTGCAGAACTGCGAGGGCAGATGCGGGGGCGGGCTGGAAGAGGGCACGGCTGGGGGCGACACTACAGCGGGGCGGATGGTGCCCTGCATGCTGTTCCTCTGGACAGACTCAGCCAGGAGGGGCGGTGGCGAGGCTTCGTCCAGGCTGGAGAAGCCGATATAGAGCAGGTTGCCATTGTTGTTGGCACTGTTGCTTTGTGAGTGCAGGTGGTTAGGGTGGCCTGCGGCGGCTGCCACATGGAGCAGGCTCTGGGGGTGCAGCGGGTGAAGGGTTGTAGGTGGGTGGTGGTGATGGTGGTGTAGGTCAGCCAAGCCCGAGCCTCCCGCGTTGGGCAGGCTGCCGCTCTGAGAGCCTGAGGAGCAGCGGCGAAGGTGAGGAGCGCAGGGAGGACGCTCGGGATCCTCGGCTTCGCCGGGTCGCTTCATCCGCAAGAACCAGGCCACCCACTGGAGCAACACGAGCTGGACCTGAGGAGGAAATGCAAGACACAAACATATCAAACCTTTATAGTAAGCTTTCCAAACCAGCAAAATGCTTTCTCACTGTTAAAACACCTACAACATGCACAGTACACACAATAATACACAACTGCAGGAGCAGAAAGTGTTAATAAACACTTGTTTTCTGATATTTTATTATGCTGGCAACCTCTGTGGTGTTTTAATACGTAATTCATTTTGCTGTGTATTACGTATCATTCATTGAAAATGCTATAAACAAGCTGTTGTGTTTGTACTGAAATCCTCAGTGACTTCCTGACAGCCAATAACAACACAACACTGAATTACTTTCCATACGTCTACCACTGCTAGAGACCTTATGCAGTAGCAACACTTCTTATTACTTCCACATGAATGACAAGGATCAACTTTACTTGACTGAACTGGCAGACTCATGGTTTTCCCATAACAAGCTCAATGAATTCCAAGTATTTTGCAGCTTTCTTTCATCATATGGAGCATATTGAACGAGAAGCGAACCTCTCAATTTCAACCTCTGATTTCAGAAAACGGGAAATTTTCCAATGACAACATTAAAAACAGTATATATGGTATAATCAATGTTACTGCTACAGTAGTACAGTAGTACAAAGAGTATTGTACAAAGCAGATCTCCATGCTGACAAACTCAATGAAATTACATTCCTGATGCAGTGAAACTGTGAAAAGTCATAATAATCATTATGAAACCGAAACCCTTTATTAATAATACTATTTCTGCCTCACCACTGGAAGCTCCACTTTGTTTCTCTTTCACATATCCATAACCTTAGAGATACTTTCATCAGCAACCTTTCTTTTAATCATCAAGTCAATTACAACTGCCTGAAGAACACAGCTCATCTCCGCCCATCACTTTCTTTCTCTGCTGCTGAAACTCTAATCCAAGCCATCATCACATCTAGATTCAACCATTGTAACACTTTTCCTTATGCCATATCATCCAATATCCAAAACAAACACGTATATCTAGACCTGCTCACCCACTCCTGCTTTTAGAGACCACTTATGACCAATGTCCTACAACGAATCCAATTCAAAGTTGGTTCCTGACTCACAAGATTCTCCATAACCCCTGCCCACCTCACCAACTTGCTAAATCACCACTCTCCTTCCCGCTGCCTGCACTTCACTGATGTTAACCTCCTGTCTCCACTTGCAAGAGCCAAGTATTGGACCTGGAGTGATAGTGCCTTTTCTATAGCTGCCCCGAGCTTCTGGAACTCTCAGCACTGATCTGTCTGATCTGAGTTCAAATCACTGGTCAAAACTCATATTGTAAGAATTGCAGGCGTTGGACTTCCCTTTTTTTAATCCTTTGATGTGTTTTGAGTACCTGGGCAAGCAGTTTATAAATAAAATGTATTTTTATTTGATTTAATTATTTTTATTATTGTCTTTATTTGTGCTAATTTATTTTGTTTTACATAACCTGTAAAGGCCATTAGCTGTACTCTATCAAAACTGTGTGCTGTGTGTTATGATTGTGAATAAAATCCAACATACATTAAGAAGGTTTTTTTCCTTCTCAATAAATTCCAAGTATTTTGCAGCTTTCTTTCATTATATGGAGCGTATTGACCAAGAGGTGAACCTCTCAATTTCAGTATATACAGTATATACTATATATATAAGTATCTCTTGCAGAGATACTTCTTTTGGAGACACAAGGTGTTGTTCTGGCCCTGACAATGTTTAGGTATTAAAAGTCTAGTATGGGTAACATCGCAGAGGTGGTAGAGTTGATACTGATAATAGTGTCTGTGTTATACTTACTGTTAGGAATGGTTACTGACAGCTTGGGTGTAAAAGGTTTTGTGTCATAAGAAAGCCTTGCATCTCCATAGTGGTACGTTTATAGGAGAAGAAAAAAACATTGCTAACTTTAAGATAACAGGTTTACTTTTTGAGTTTTCTGGTGGAGCATTCACAACAAAACGTTCACACTATGTAAAGGGCACTTGGCATTTTTTACTAGGTTTTCTTGTTTTAGTGATATTGAAAAAGAATACGGGTGAAAAAAGTTATTCAAGACTGATCAGCTGAATGAATTGTAAAATAAATATGTTTTTATGTTAGCTGAAGGCCAGGCTCACCAGGCCAAGTCATCATAAGTTCCGCATGGATTTGATATAATTTCACAGTGGAATTGAGTAGATGGGGAATGGCTGGCATGTGTGCAGTACATGCAAACGTACAAGGCAGTAAATCTCGCCTCATTATGGCTCTGGAATTACTTCGCTCACTTACTCCCACGGCAGCATTTCAGTGTGTTCTGTCTGTATGATATAGTCGATGGAAAGGCTATATGGAGGCTTCGAGAGAGGAGGTGGTCATTTCAGCAGCCAAGCTACGCTGCAGATAACCCACTGCCTTATCAAAAGCAAGATTAACGCTGACAGAAATTCAGAGCAAACATAGGCAGGAACTCCTTTGTATATTAGCTAATCCCAACAAGACATCCGTTGTCCTATCTGACAGAAAATTTTAAAAGGATAGAGCTGCGGGTTGGTTGTAGGGGACAGAGGGCTTTGAGGCAGAAAGAAAGAAGTGATAGAACAGCATTATTGTCTTGTTCTCCGGAAGCCTGCCCAAGGGAAGACATAAACCATAATGATATGCTCAGCGAAGGTGCCACTGCTGTCACCAACAGACAAAAGTGCTGGCTAAGAAGACAAGCCTTTTTCTCATAGCTACCTGTACATTTCCAAGACAATGCTCTCTGCTCGTCTTCTTTTGTTCCTATAACTGTTTCCAATCAGTCAATATCACACAATCTCTTTCTTTAAAGCAAGACCTTGTTCCTCATGTCATTACATACAGTCAGATCCATAAGTATTTGAACAGTGACCCAATTTTTGTCATTTGTCTCTGTACACGGCCACAATGGATTTGTAATGAAGCAGTCAAGCTGTAATTGAAGTGTAGACTTTTAGCGTTAATTCAGGGGTTTAGAAACAAATCAGTTTTCTCGTTGGTAAGTGAAAGGGCTGTTCAATTTGGCTGAGGTCAGGTGACTGACTAGGCCATTTAAAAACGTTCCTTTTTTTGGTCCTATGTGTTTTGCAGCATTTGCCTGAATCAGACTAAAGCTCTATACGCTTCATCATCATCAGCAGTTCCACTGGCAGCCATACATACCCATGCCATAACACTGCCTCCACCATGTTTCACAGATGATGTGGTATGCTTCAGATCATGAGCCTTTTCTTCTCTGTACTTTTCTTTTCCCTTTAGTCTGGTACAAATTTAAATAGTCTGTCAAAAGATTTTTAATCTAGAACCGGGCAGGTTTTTTTTAGATGTTTTCTAGAAAAGACTAATCTGGCTTGTTCATTCATTTAGTTAAGGTTTTTCAGGCAGTCTGGTGTTGCCAAGCTCACCACTAAAGTTTCTGCTTTCTCTCCAACAGGTTTCATTTGTTTTTTAGGTTTTTTTTGCTTAACGATGGTCTCCTTCATATGCAGTAACATATTTTGACCACATATTGACAGTTCCCATGAGCAGCTACCAAATGCATATTCAACCCTCAGAATCAACTTCAGACCTATGAAATAACAAGGGAACAGGCCATGCCTGACCATGAAACTGCTTATCAGTCAACTGATTTTGAGCTTGTGAAAATAGAGGGACTAAGTAAAAAATGTAATGCAATATTTTTAATCGCTTTATAAAAGCTTTATTTCAATCACATCTTAACGCCTTCATTTCAAATCCATTATGGTGGTGTTCAGAGGCAAAATACTGAGAGAATAACTTCTACAGTACTGTAAACATTGTACAATATATACATGAGGCTACTTTCTAAGGTATCTGTCACTCAGACTGAAAGCCAGACTCACAGTGCAGATAGCTTCATACATTCCGTTACAGCTCTGATCTCTTACAAAATGTGCTAACAGCTCAACCTTGGGTTTCCCACTGTTATATCTTGAGGGGCAGCACAGTGTTCTGTCGAAATCCCCTAGGTCATTACTTATCTGTCTAATTACCTCTATAGCCATTCAGCTAATTACATCTATAGTCATACATCTACAGCCATACAGCTCATCTAAGCGACACCAGATTAGCTACGTACACTTAGTGGGAAATGGATTCTTACAAAACGTCATGCACGTTATGAATTTTGTTAAGTTTTCCAGATAATGAACGTTATGCTGGCATGCTATCTATGACAGGCCTTGTTTTACATTCAGGGTGCTACACCGCCTTCAAAACTATGTTATTCAAAGCAGCATTAGAACTGTATTTGAGAGGGCGCTTAAAATGGATTTCCTCTGGCAGCACACAAACGATCTTTGTGCACAGACGTTTTTAGAAACCTGGTCCTGATCAGAACCTCATGACCTAGATTACCATAGAGACGGCTGGGACAGAGAGTGACTAACATGCTGTTTCTGTGGGGAGGAGAAACACTCAGAATAATGCTTTCCTAATTTTTCCATATTAGTAATGCGAAACCATGAATGCTCTGTAATTATTCAAGTCTTTTTTTAATCACACATTTATGACATCATATCATATTTAAACACATCAATTCTAAAACACACAGTTATTCAAAATGACCTGAAACAACCTTAATATTGCCTTCATGAATAGCTGAATGCTTTTGTCTTAATGTGCTGTCATTAGCCCACAATGATACGGATGAATGAAAAAATTAGCATTGAGTCAGCCAATATGGAAGCTCTGTTGTAAACAAGCTGCCTGTCTGTGAATAATCATAGACATTTTCCCCTATTGTGCTTCTAAGGTCACAACACATCTGCAGTGGCAGACGCTGGTGGATATTAGTCTCTGCAGACTGAATGAGCATGCTCATTACTAGGTGGCATTATGAGTGGGCAGTGTTCAATTAAAACATTGGTTGAGTTGCTAATTGGCTCACAGAATGCCAAAGTAAGGCTATTCATCAGAACAAATAGATTGCAGATCCAGATCCATCTGTACCCCATTTACTCATTCCTGCCACCCAGGCAAGGTTGATCCATATTATTAGTGACTCAAGTAACTCAATGAGTTGACCTGTATAGATCTGGTGTGCATGTATGGTGTACAATGGATGTGCATGTATATTGTTGTATATACACAATTTGAAGAGAAGTTAACACATTCTCTCTAGCGACCACCCATAAATCTGGCATTTTTTTCCCAATATGTTAAATTTAGCAAATACACAGTAACTGTGTATTAGAACCTGCAGAATGTAGTTCTCTAAAGATGATTTGTAGTGATTTTCACACAGAAATGCAACAAACTATGTAACTATGCCAAGACTTTTGCATATAACTGCCTGTGGATTTGTGTGCATTTGAAATGAGAGATTAAAGACAGAGGGTGGTCAATATATGTTGGGAGTCAATATAAATTACTTGCAGATAATTAGAAAGTCTTAATTATTATTATTATTATTATTATTATTATTATTATTATTATTATTATTATTATTATCAGTCTGATAATTATATCAGATAATTGAACTCCTTCTTTTAAGCTTGCTCAAGCTCTGACACATGTAGTCACCAGTTTTCCAATCTCTTTCTAATTCTTCTTTATGTTTAATTTTATTGCAGTATCTGTAACTCTTAACACTGCCTTATTTATTAATTTATTTATTTTTGTTATTTATTATTATAACATCAGCTTTTGTTATCATGGATTTCTAGTTAGTCTTGAGTTTTTAGTACAGAATTTTAGTTTAGTATCATTATAAGCTGCAGACATTTTATTGCACAAACCTCTCAAACCAGACAGGCTATTAGTAGAGGTTTTTGTTCCCTTTATTATAGAAAACTCTTCAGTCTGAAGGACAGCACTGTAGCACTGTATGCAGTCAGTGCAGAGTTTGAAGGTTTGAAAGTTGGTTAGTCTATTGCTAGGACTTTAACTGATCTTCCCATTAAACACAGCATTTTTAACATTCTGTTAAAAACAGAATGTGTTTATTGAACACATTCATTCTGTGATAGACTCTTTTTTTCGACAGTTGGGTCAATTATATGCATTTTGCGTCCCCAAAAATACCAGAAAAAATACGACATACATATAAATTTCTATTTAGTTTCATCTTGCCTCCAAAAGTCTAAAAAATGACATTGTAAAACCATCCAATATAAATCCCAAGAATTTTTTAATCAAATAGTCTAACATGCTTTTATATTTGAAAACTTACATAAAACTAGATTTTAAAATAATGCAAATTCAAAAATATTCAACTTCTTACTTAAAATGTCAATCCTTACCTTCTAAAATATCAGGCGGCACAACCAATTTGTGGTTGACTTACATTTTGACATGCCTTTATGACAGAGGGGCCAGGGTATAGCATTATAAAGACTCAAGTGACCATTATGGTGCAATGCCACGGCCAGTAGGCCTTTAACAATTACTGAACAAATAGTCATTTTTGAGTTATACCATGTCAAGTGGTATGACCTGAGAAAAAACACAAAAATGTGTAATTATTTTAATAATGGTTACTTATTGAAAAAAGCGAGCTTGGACAAAGGACAAAGGTTTCCAAGTTTCTTGAAAATAGTCTGAAACGTCAGGTTGCACAACTAGGTAGTCAAACGGTGAAATCAGACCAGCACAGTTTCATTAATTGACTATATTTAAGATAAAAAAAATACACATACATTTAAATCCAAACAGTCAGGCAGATATATAAAATGCATGCAGTTCTTTTTAATTTTTTAACTTGTCAATTTTTAAAACCTTATTTATCACTGATCCAGTTGGAGCTCTAAATACCCTACAAAATGAATCAGAGATCTTATACATTGCACTACATATATTGATTACCGTGTTTAAATTGCTCCAGAATGCAAATAAATGTTTAAATAAATTGTTATTGATATTAGAATCGACCCTCAGTAAATGTAAATTATCGGTTTGTGTAGCGACACAGAAGTTCCACATTAGTACATCCTTAATAGGACTTACCCATTTGGGCATATTTCCTCCATTTGGGTCATGATGATGATACTGTAGCACAACCACCGTCGCTATGACTGACATTCCAACGATGATCATTATACTAGCAAAATACTGCCCTGAGAAAGAGAGAGCAGAGGAGAGAAAGAGGGAAAAGAGAATGCATTAACCTTTAATATATCAGTCTCTCCTTACCACCCTGCAAAAACAATAAAGATTAGCTTACAATGAAAAAATGCAATAATGGAGAGAGAGAGTGAGTGATGAAGATAGTATGCAAGCTGGAGAAGGAGCAGTATGCAGGAAAGAGGAATGAGTCATAAGCAAGCAGTTAGGGGAAGAGAAGGAATGACAAGAAGGGAGGAAGAGAGTTAGTGAGCCATTCATAACCCGACACATGCCAACCGTTGCTATATATCCCTACAGATCATGACTCTGCGCTTTTCAGTAGGCCATAAATGAAGGAGGAGAGCTTGTGCGTTCGGGGGGCTGACAGAAGGCCTTGGTTTCAGTAGCTTATCTTCACCTTGCCTCTTTTTCTCTTCGTCCATTCGTTCCCAGTGAACTGACTTTATTTCCGTTCCAAAATTTATTCAGCCAATTACATTTAGAAGACAAGCAGATGGTCTGGTCGCCAGGGCGAGACCACAGCCGTTTGGCTTTTGCACAAAATGGAGTTGGTTCGTTGTGAAAAGGAACAGCCTGCAGTGCTTCCAGGCCAAACCTTTAACATCCACATTCATAACCCCATAATTCAAAACAGCCGAACTGTCAATTAATGAAGTGGACTCTAAAGGAGGACTACATCAACTGAATGAGTCGCATAGTGTCTGAAGCAGGGTTTCTCAGAGCTAAGAGTATGTAGACACTTGTCCATCACACCCAGGTGAATTTGGTGGATATCTCTTTATAAAATATGTGTATTAATATACCCATGAACCCTGAGCTATAGATAGAACAGAAAAGGATAGTCCAAAGTTCACAGTTTAAATGTATTTATAAACATCATAGTGTAACAAATCATTGCAATAATAATAAGATGTTGTAATCCTGGAAGTACTGTCTCATTATATTATACCTAACTAACATTACTCTTTCCTGGAACCCAAAGGGGCACAAACTCTGAAAAACAGCCTCAAATCATTATCCCACCAAACTTTACTGTAGGCACTGTGCATTCCGTAGACTTCTCCTGGCATCCGTCACCCAGATATATCCATCAAGCTGCCAGATAGTGAGGGATGATTCATCATTTGAGAGAACCTGTTTCCACTGCTCCAGAATCCAGTGGTGCTGTGCTTTACACCACTCCAGCTGATGCTTGGCATCGCACGTAGTGATCTTAGGCTTGTGAGGAGCTGCTCAGCCATAGAAACCCATTTCACAAAGCTCCTGATTCAAAGTTCTTGTGCAGATATTTCTTCCAGAGCTATCAGTTTAAAACTCTGTAGTCAGTGATGGTACAGAGAATAGACAATGTTTACACACTATGTGCACCAGCTTCCGTACACCCTACAAGTTTGCATGGTCTACCGCTTTATGGCTGAGCTTGTGTTGGCCTCTGGACGCTTCCATTTCACAATGATAGCACATCTGACGTAGCAATTGTGCCATTCTATGACCACATTTTAGATTACAGGGTTGTTCAGTGTTAACTACTGTATGCCTGCGTTTGTCCAGGGAAATTGTAAGGCTATGTACACACAAAGTAGTTCACAATGAAGGATTTCTCACATCAAGCCTGATGCCCTCTACTCTGGACACAACTCTGGACGCAAATTAAAGGAGTTAAAGAGGCAAGGTCTCTGAGGTAGGATAGGGTTAACAAGCCTGAGTTGAATCAGGTGTGTTAGCAGAGGAGGAGGCAATAGCTTACGGGCTTTGTATTATGGGGGGCCTCCGCATTCCCAGTCAATGAAAAGAATAAATGAGTGTTCATTATCTTATTGGATACGTTGTTTGGTTGTCACTGGTCATAATACAGATCAATAGAATGGATTCAAGGTGGGCACCCGCTCTCTTGCAAGAAGATCTATTTATATTAAGGCTGCTCTGGACCCTCAAATATAGGAAAATAGGAAAAACACAAAGGGCACGTAGCACAGTGCCATAGAACAACATTTGTTAGAACATTTGTTTGCCATAGAACAACATAAACTGGATGATTCTAAAACTGGACAATTCTTAAACTGGACAATTCTTAAGAGCAGCGTTCTTAAACTTGACAATTCTTAAACTGGATGATTCTTAAACTGGAGGTTGAGGCCTCAAAAAAGCTTAGTTATTTTTCATTTTGACAGTTTTTTAAATTTGCTTCAGCCCTATCTGTGGCACTTGTATATGTATAATGTATAATATATATGCTTCCTTTAGTAAAAATGAACGGACCGGGAGAACAGTGGCATTTTCTATTCCACATAAGCAGCATTAGACTAAAACATCAGAAAACTGCTGCCTTGGAGAACAATTTCTGTACAATTCTGTCTGACCTTTCCACCATCCAATCACCTCCCCCTCATCATCCATGTTTTCATTCAGCAGCACGTTCACCCACTCCTCAAACTCCAGAGCCATTTCAAATACAGCTAACATTAAAAAGAGCGAGCGAGAGTGGATGAGATAGAGCTTACGCATGTACCCAAGACAGCAAGAGTGGAGTGCAGAAAATCCACTACATAAAATATCGCTTATCAGAAAACAAACGCGAGGTCAGCGTAAGACAGAGGCTGTACATGAAAAGTTGTTTCGAAAGAGGCCCAAAACCCAGTAGTGTGTCAGGGTATTCGACTGAAGTGGCACCACTACTATTCTAAGGGGTCTAATTTATATCTACATTTAGTCATTTTATTATTTCTGATTTATTTAACCTGCTTTGGTCAAATCTAAAAAGTACTACAAAATTAGTAGACGTTATTAAACAATCTTTAAAATTGAATACTTGCCAACAAATCACAATTTGCCCACCAGCCAGTGCCCACAATCGCTTTGGTAAAAACTCACTGGAGTATCAGTATTACTGCTAATATGCCTGTTGATAGGAGTTTTCAAGAAAACCAGTTAAAACAAGTTTCAATTAAACCAGTCCAATAATGCGACAACCTGACAGCTGTAATTGTTCTACATGTTTATTATTTTATCATTTTGTTTTAACTATTGCTTATTATTGCTATTTATAGGTAAGCCTAAACAAAGCATCATGTTTACCCTCCATTGCAGCAATTTGTTTATTGATGGACAGCTCATTTTGTCAGAACATTGATCATCATTGTTACAGCTTTTACACTTAAAGGCCACAATAAGACGATTTGAATATTAGTTTATTAATTCACATATATTTAAGAAAACATTACACAGCCTACACAACTTAATATAATATCTGTAGTTCCCCTATTCACTGTGTTTGTAGATAATTCTTTTCAGTTTTTCATAGAAATCTGCAGAGTTCAGTCTTAGAAAATCTAAGTAACCCTAAATACATTAAGTGTAGACTGTAGGGTGGTCAGTCTACTGTTCTGAGAACACCAGCAGCTTTTTTGTTTGATTCACAGTTTTGTCTTTTTCTCAGAAACAGCTACACATCCTTTTACATCCCTCTTGCTACTATTGGTACACATCTTCAAATTTAGAGACCACATTTAATTCCCATAAATAACTGAATATAAAATATATACTTTTTTATTCAGAAGACACATGGCAGGGCTACTGCATGACCAGGGTCAGCAGCTACTCATGCGGAGGCTCAAACTACCCAATTGAATACTACGCATACCACAAACTGCTATTCTGCACCATGAATGAATATAAATGTGCGTCTTATTTAGATGCTCTTAAAACTCAAGGACAAGCCATTACCCACTAACACGCTCCGACACTTACCTATGAGTGGAATGGAGTCAGAAGTGGCCGGCATAATTTCTGCCACCAACAACATGAAGACTGTTAGCGAGAGCAGGACAGTAATACCTGTAGACAGAGATAAAAAGAGATAAAACATGTTTGACAGAATCCACTGAGGCGAAGACGAACCCTTGCTGGGATTTAGTATCTTCTGTAAGCAGTTAACCCGACTTCCCTGCGCTATCATTTAAAACCAAGCGGAACCCCTGGCCTGGACGGATTGGTAGGGGGCTGGATTTGATTGGATCTGATTGGCCAGTGCGTCGTAGCCTGATGGAGCGATACATAAGGGGAATTACATTGAGCCATTTGTCTTTTCCAATCACACTTTACTCCTGTTCATGTCCTCCTCTTCCTCCCTCTCGCTCTGCTCTCAGTCTCTTCCACTCCACCTTCCTCCCACTGCTCTCACCCATCCATCCATCTCCATTTCTCACTAAATCCCCCTAAATCTTCTTCAGTATGCTCCTGTGATTGTTATTTATTTATTTATATTTAACTCAAATTTCAAGAAGTGCTCTCCTGGCATAACAGATGTCCAATAAAACGCCTGTCACAAGCGCCACCACTCGCTGAGATCGATAGGTGAGATGGATGCGCCTTTAAGAAACAGCTATTAATAAATGAAGCCTGAAAAAATGGGAGGCATATCCGTAACTGTCCAGTTTCTGCTCCCGAAAGAAAACAAGCAGCGCCCAAGGCTGAGCAGGGAAAGTGGATGTGCGTATGTGCAAGTTTTTGTATGCTGCTGCAGTTGTTGAGGGGCTTTTCATACAGTGCTTAATCTGTGAGAATAGTCAATAACCTGCCTTCATTTAACTTCCAGTCCAAATGGCTGTTAAGCAAAAGGCACTTGTTTTTTAGTGCCCGAAGACAAAACGAAGAAAGCATATCTTTAACCAGAAATTACACCACACACTTTAGCTTTATTACAGCCTCCATTTCAGGAGACCTGCTTTCAGAATGAAATGCAGAGGATATTTCTCCACACAAAGTCAGGTCGTAGAAGTTGCATTTTCTGCTTCTAACGATTCGAGCACATTTAAACATATTCAGTGATGTTGTGGTTTTGACTCAGAAGTAAAGGCACAGTAACCAAAGCAGCTTAATTCTTGTGGCTAAAAAATCCACTGATGTGTGTTATTTATGCACATAATTCAAGTCACTTATTCACCTCGAGTCATGCATTTCCATGCAAGCTTGCACTTCTAATCTGGACCCTGAGGTGGTCAGTTGCTTGTTCTGAGGCCACCAGGAGCATCTGTACTTGATACACAAATCTTTTCTCAGTGACGGCTTCCTAAAAACACATCCTTTGAGACGCACAGCTGACACAGTTGACTTCTCACAGCACAGAAAAACCTTCAGATCTGAAGCAAGAGCCAAGCTTGATTTTCTCCTCTAATTCGAAGATGAAAGTTTTCAGCACTGTTGATAGTCTGATGATGACAGTTTTGGTGGTCTACGAGGTTTTGCATGGTTTTCTAGTTTTGTTGTGTGCTCTCGCTCCTTATGCAAGAAGATGATCTTATAGCTAATCACCTCCTGAAAATGAAGAACCTACTGAAGTGTGTAATGGCTCTTTTAACTAGGATTTAAATAAATGAAGGGTGGTCAATGAAGGTGTACTGTATGTGGAAGCATTTGTGTGTTGTGCTACATAAAAAAATGCCTGTGGGGCCTGACGTTGTTCCTGAAGAGCCATTGTGGAGAAGGTCTCTCATTTCGCCCTCTCCCGCTCTCGCCTATTGATTTTGTTTAATTACATCGATAGATTAATTACCCATATGGGTCTAAAGCAAATCACCTTTCTTAAAGTCCCCAGTTCCCTAAACCTCCCCTAGCTTTCCTTCCAAATGCCACCAACTTATTTCTTTCTACATTTTTGAAAAAATCACCTCTCACCCTCCTCCCTGCTGTCACCCTTCTGCAGATCTTCTTGTTCTTCTATTGTGGTTCCACAAATGCCTATTAGCTTCGTATGTTTCTGCTTTTCTGAACTCTCTCCCCGTCTCCCACTCTTCCGGCCTGCGTTTTTATTTGCTGTACACAAGGGCCAGCCTGCTGCTACACCTCCACGCACTCCTCTGTTCCTTTTTTCTCGTTCCCATTAGCAGCAATGTGCTCTTTCATAGAAACTATTGTGAGTTTGGACAAGCTTTACTGAATATCTGATAAATATCCCATTCAACCTAATGAGCACACAGCTTTGCTTTTGTCCAAATACCTACACTCATAGTGAGCTGTTTCAGATGGTACATATTTTGCATGGTTGTGTAGAGGCGGTTATATTGTATGGGCTATTTCTTGGAATAAATGTTGTAAGCAAGGGCGCAGGAGCGATTTGAAAACTGTTTAAAAACAAAAACAGGACTTTGTTTGTTTATAGTTATTGGTGTGTGCATAAATAACAAAAATTACACTTTTGGGTAGCACCATTGTAACACATGTAAACAACTACAGCCTCCACATAATATGGTGCAGCCTCCACATGATATGGTACAGCATCCACATTGTATGGTGCAGCCAAAGCCTCCACATGATACGGCACAGCCTCCACATGATATGGTGAGCTTTAACACAGTGATACAACTAAGCCTCCTGAAATAAATAATAAGATACAATTACTATTTATTTAGTTTAACAAATTAGGCCCAGGCACCCAAACATTTGCATATGTGTGTAACTCTATAGTCTCCCATGTAAATTAAACACTACATTGTATGCACAGATTCATCAAAAATGGCATATAGATGTTATGTAAATAACAATATACTCAAAATGTTTTATATTTGTATTATATTGTATATGTATATATCTGATATTTGCTGTTCTACTTCATGTTTAAAAACATTTGTCACATTAAAATGTTTAAATTGGTCAGTTATCATGAATATATTTCTCCTGGTGAATATATTTTAGGTATTTTGGTTTCTGATTGAGTTTTGCATTTACAGATTTTGTACAGCTAGCCCCCACACCTCCTAATGTTTTGCACTTCTCCCATTTTTAGTGTAATTTTCCAATGGCAGGACACAACATTTTTGTTATTTTTTGTGGCTGTATTGTGTAGGTTACTTGCATATGACAACTGAATCTATATAATATATTTAAATATAAAAAACAAATATGTTATACTTAAATCTTAACATGCTAAAAACTAACAGTAAGAAACAATTGCCTGATCTGACAGCAGTAAACCTAGGCCTGTTTCGCACAGACTGCCTCTGTGTGACAGAAGCTGCATCGGCAGCATGACTGCTATGGCTTGCACATGTTGGCCATACACACATAGCCTACAGCGTTTGCACTGCCAAGCAGCACATCGAATTTAAACCCACGTTTTTCTGCAGATGTCAAAATGGACCAATATTGAAATAAGGTAAGTGAAAGATCTTTCATAAAACAGTATGTTGCAATTTGGTCACTTGGTCACAGGTTTTTTTATTGGGCAATTTTATCAAACTTTTAGATCTACCGTATCTATTATATACATCCAATATAACTGAAGACCTGCAGGAATGATAATTAACATTGTGACAGTTTGGATCATTATGATGCATTTTTGCTGTTTTTTTTAATTAGTTACATAGTACTGAGTCTAGGGTATGTGGTTATGGGACCAGACAGAACACCACGTTTGGCAATCCAGGATCGTGCAGGATCTGCAGGTCCAGCTGCAACATATGTCTCCCAACTGTTTCTCATTCCAGATTAAAGGCAGCAACAACAGGGTACTATGCACATATATATATATATATATATATATATATATATATATATATATATATATATATATATATATATATATATATATATATATATATGTGCATAAAAAGCAGAATTATTGCAGGTACAAGCTTTAATGGAGCTGGATACCAACAAAACTAATTACAGTGTAGATCACAGTCGCTGGACACAAACCACACAAGTCAAAATGGCATTGTTCAAGGAGGACAGAATGTTGCTGAGGGGGTGATCAAAAGGGCAGCTGAAGCTGGAAAAGAGCTGTGCCTATCTCAGACTGAGTGTCAGTCCTAATTTCACTGGGACATGTCGAGTCCTGTGTTTGTTTTGGAAAGCTTGGAGAGTATGCAAACGGCCTTAGTTGACTCAGCTCGCACAGCATATGATGTACAGGCTGTTAGGATCATTGGAGTTAAAGCTCCCGTCAGTTCTGCTCTTAATTTATAAATGACACTGTCTTCTTTGGCTACTAAAGGAAGCATGGTTTTGTACAGGTTCGCTCATATAGAAGCTGATTTCTCTATTTGTAGATATGGTAAGATAATTACCACCGGTGTGTTTATCGTTAGTTTTCCATGCAGCAAAAAGAAATCTGTCACTGGATTGGTTTCATTTTGTGGCGAGCAGAAAAGTCAATATGCTACAGTAGGAGGCAGATGCTGGCGAAGGGCCAATATTGTAATGAATTCTGTTTTTGAGCGAGACTAGCACAGGAGCATAGATTCTATAGCTGAGCGAGAGACTTGAGGGGTTTGAGAGGGTCTATTATTGGAACACTTCATTCTTAATGATAGCAATATACAATACAGCACCAGCCCAAAGTTGGATCAAGCATGATTGATTGTGTGTTTCATAATCTTAAAGACAATTTCATGTAAAGCAGAGCCCGAGACATGTATTGATGATCTACCACCTTAGATAGCTTAGCTCCAACACATCTATGACTAATGTTCAGCATCTCCTGAAGACCTTAACTGGATGAGGCATGTTATAGTTTGGTTGAAACACAGAAATAGATTATGGGACCTGGATTTAAATCCCCTAAAATTAAAAGCCTGAAATTCTTGATATTAGTTCTAAGACAAATATAAATAGTGACACAGATTCTTGATTTTGTGATGTCTGTAACTGACAAGCAGAAATCCTTAAGCCTAAAACAAACAAAACAAAATTATAGCGCATTTTCCTTTAATACCCGAATAGTGCATCAGATGTGTTTGAATAACAGTAATTCTTTTTTAGATTTACTACATCCACCAGAATGTTCATTTGTTCCAGTCGGTCTGTAAAGCCCATCTTGTTTTGCGGAATTAGTTTGCTGCTTGTTTCTAATTCCAGGTTGATTAGTAATTCCACCATCACAGTCGCCAAGAGAAAAGCTTCCATTTAAGAAACAACAGGTTCTGAATTTAAGTCGGACATTCAGTCACTTCACATCAATAACTGACCAAATGGCCAGCCTCTCCAGTTGTATTTTATAGGATTTATTTAATGTGTTTGTTTTCTATTTACTGTATACAAACTTAATAAAGGTTATCTGCAGCATGAACCGGCACAGCGAAACCAGCACAAACCACCTTAAACCCGCATGGAATTCTATTTCACAATTAACACTTCTTAATCTGACATTGGGACTAATGCTGCATTTACATGTTGGCAGAAGGCTCACAAAGTCAAACCAGATATTCCATTGTTTTCAAAGAAGCTGCAACAGATTATTCCTCCAGCCGTAACGTTGAACTAACATTTGCCTTCGCCAGCAGCAGCGGAATAAACCTATCTTTGTTTTTTTAGAAACAGCTGCTGAATGCTCATGTTTGAAGCCTGAACCCATTCATGTACATCAGCTTCAAAGAAAACTTTTGCACTTCAATAAAAATTCACTATTAGAAACATTCTCCCATATCCAAACCACCTTCGCAATAAAATAGTGGTCAACATCAACACCCTACACACGAGCAGGAATCCCACTATTGCCATGGAAACGTTCACACTGCCACATGCCGCCTATTTCGCTATAAGGAACGATGGATTTCAGACAGCAACATATAAACACATTACATATAAGTGCTGTGTTAATGCAGTTAGGCAGTGCTGTGTGAAAAACAGTATCAGGGTGGGTCTATGAGCTTCATCACATGACACAGTACATGGCCAAAGGTTTGTGGACTCCTGATCATCACTCCTATATGAGCATGCTGCATAACACATTCCGAAGCATTGGACCCACTTAGCAGCTGTAACAGCCTCCAGTCTTGTGGAGGTTTTCTATAAGATTTTGGAATGCGGCAGAGCATTTGTGAGGTCAGTAGCCCAGGATGAAAAAGAAGGTCTGACTCGCTGTCACCATTCCAGTTCGTCCAGTTCATTGAAGCTGAGGCCAGCGCTCTGCCCACATGACCTCACTTTGTGGAGAGAAGCACAAGCAACCAGGAACATGAAAGGGTCCTTCCCGAAAATTGTGATTTCACAAAATTGGAAGCATATAACTGTCAAAAAAAAAATTTGTATGCTATCATCAAATGCTGTAGCATTAACATCACTTTTTAAATTAACCCTTTAAAAAAAGAAACACATAAAAACAGCCCCAGACCATTTACCCTTCTCCACCAAACTGTTCTTACTACGCATTTCAGAAGGGAGCACTTTCCTGGCATGCACCAAACCCTCGATGAATGGCTGAAAGGCTTGAATTCAAGAATTGGATGTTCTCACACTTATGGCCACGTAGTGTATTACTGGTTAATATTATTTTCCTGTCTACTAGTGCACAGTGCCATAACATAACAATGACGTAATAACCTGCTAAAGGCAAATTTCTTTAACACATTTAAGAATATCAACAAAAAAGATTCACTACGAATTTTACTAAAACATTTTAATTTAATTCTGTTTTTCCACTAATATATATTTTTTTGTCTAGCGATCTCAAAATAACAAAAACGGTTTTGTTGAGATCAAACCTACTTGTATTGTGATCTCAAGCTAACACAGTTTTATTTGTCTCAAGATACCAACTGATTTATCTTGTGATCTCAGGACAATAAAAACTGTATTTCATATATATTTCCAACGTATTCAGGACTTATTCAAGACTTATAAAAAAAACGCATTCAAAGTGGCTCCTCATGAAGCTGTTTGATAGTATGAGAAATTTGGGGCTATTTTAATGAATGTAAAAAATGGCTTTGCTCATTTAAGCATTTTTCTGGTTACTGCATAATGGGCACCTTTTATGAGAATTATTTAGTGAATAGTTTTCTATGCAAGTCATGTAGTCTAAGCAACACATCTCAGACGTATCAAACTTTTCTGAAACAAGACAACAGATTAGGAGCTGAGTTTCAAGTCTCAATGCAATAGCATGATGTTAAGATATGACTTTTCTTTTCATTGTGATTGCATCATATTGAATCTGTGCAAAGAAGTGCAACCTCCATTGTCAGGCAGTCCGTTTTACCACTGGGACAATGTACAGACCTAACTCTAAAACAATCTGGACAGTGTGTGAAATGCTTAGAAAAACAAAAACAAATGCCAGCGATTCGGAATTCTGTTTGACCTTGTATAAAATTGAAAATGGAACAACAGTCTATGTTTTATCTTATAAACCATTAATAAATATAAGCTTATTCCAAGTTTTACTCTTGTAACACTTTCCAAAAAGTTGGAAGAGGACCATGTTTACCACTGAGTTACATCACCTTTCCTTTTAACAGCACCCGCAAACAAGTTTATTTGCCTTTCCCTTTACGCACAGAGGACCTCAAATCCGTGTCCTCATTCACTCAGGAGTATTATTTTTTTACAGCTGGATGTTTTGTTGACGCATCCTCGTTTATAAAGGACTTGGTCTTTTTTTTTGGATGCTCCTTTAATACCCAAACATAATTGCACCACCTGTTTATTATGCTTGTTGGACAGTTCACAATCTTCCTAGTTTCAAATTGCTCCTGTCCCATCTGTTTTTGGAGTGCAGCATGCATATATTTCAGAACTGTGTATATTTATAAGTATATTTATATTTAAGTGTATATTTATAAAAATCAATGAAGTTAATAAGATAAAGCAAAAACAGCTTGTTTTTCTACTGTTTTCGTTCATATACAGGTCAAAGTACATGTATTAAACACTGGTTTTTGTTGTTATTTGCACCCATGCCAACTTTTCGGACTTTTGGAAGGGTTTAAATATACAGTACTGTGTAAAAGTCCGAGAGCAACATCATTTGTTGAATTTTTTACTTCTCACAATCCAATTAATTCCAAACACATTCAGTTATCTTGTGGTCTGGACGGATAGAAATATATGTGTATTGTTTCACATTAAAAGGAAGAGTGGAGCTTGATTTTCTCCTCTTTCTCAAAGATGAAAACTTTATGTATGGTTTATCTGTTTATCTGATGGAGTCATTTTTAGAGTATGTATAAAATATCAATTAAAAAACACACAGCAAGTTCATTAAAAATAATTTCTTATTCTGTGAATATACAGAAGAACCTTGCTTCAACAAGAACCCCCTACCCCTTTTCTTTCTCTTACCCAGTGAGATCTTTTCTCCAGAGTCAGCAGGCAGCAGGAAGATGAGCAGGGTCATGGAGGAGAGAAGCACACAGGGAATGAGCAGGTTCAGGGCATAGTAAAGCGTTCGTCTGCGGATGGTCACAACAAACGTCACGTCTGGGTACGGCTCTTTACAGCAGTCGTAGAAAATCTCGTTCCTTGAGCCAGGCACACCTGAAGATACAAAGCAGAGGAACGGTGAGGCGGTAGGACACTGTAGCTGTGCTCATTTGCAAGGATGATGTCAAAAAGGCTTTGATTTTACACTTCAGGAAGTGGCATCACTGCTGGCAATGTGTTTGTATCTTCGAGCTGATTATTCAGTCTTTGCTCGTCTCAAGCAAAACCTCTTTATTAGTGAAAAATAATTCTTAACAGAACTACCGTTGCCTTTAAACCGTATGTGTCATAACAACTCAAGCTGGTTCCTTAATTCGTTTCTTGTATAATATATGACTGCACAGATTTTTTTTGCCACGGCATCAAGACTTTCCAGAATAGAATTAGACGGACTTGCATGTAAGACAAGAAAAGCAGCACAGATGGTAATCAGGTTTGTATCTGTGTACTGAAGATGCAATTATGTGGCCAGCAGAGGTCATGAATTTGTATGCCAGATTCGGAGTTATTTACAGTCCAATTGGCTGAAGGCCGATTTTCAGACAGATTTTCGTTGGCCTTTTTTTAAACTGCCGAAGTTCTTGCTAGGCATGCTTAATGAAACACATGAAACACACCAGCACATTTTCAGCACCATCTATTAGTCAAGGCTGCAACATAAATGGCATCTTTCCTTTTTCGTTTCTATTCCCACCGTATGTGTCCACTTGCAAATTTGCTGTGACACCTCCTCTTCATAGGAGAGCTCTGCTGAATTTACATGGCGCAAGACAAGGCATGCTGGAGTGGATTCTGAAGCAGCAGAACAGTAAGTGAACAACAGTCATGCTGGTGTTCTGTCTAACAAAACCGATCTCTGAGGATGCACAGCGCTGTAGGTGTCCAAATGACTTAAAAAACACTAAAGCTCATTGTTTTGTTACTAACTAGCAGTACTACCTAATATTATACATACTATGTACCTATTATAGTTACTTACTATATGCCTACAAACTACTATAATGTTACTCCTTACTATTACTAATGTTAGTCACTGAAATATTATAAGCCATATCAACTTTATTTGATTTAAAGCATTTAGCAGCTACATTAAAAACTACTAAACATTCCGAAACTCATCCACAGCATTACATACATTAACATGCTGAATAAAATGAATTAACACTCTGAAGTGTTGAACCAGTTAAATGATGCTGCAACCTGATATGTTTCGCATACTATTATTATTTCAGCTACTGTGCATCATATACATGATGTAATTCAAAATCACAGGCAGGCTTAAACACAGCATTACATTTTTTGGCATTAATAGAACTTGTTAATTTCAAATCCTGCATGCATGCGGTTTTCAGTGTAACTAGTGTAACTTGAGCACTATTTAATTGTGACTTTACAGTTGGTAGGTTTGCCACACAGTGGAAGCCTGAACCGCTTCCTGTGCAGTCGTCTGTATACCCATAGAGGTCTGCCCTAGCGTTGCTCCATGGATGGCCTCAAATTGTTCATGTTCCCTCAGAGCTTTTATTTAACAGGCAAGCCATTGATCTGAACTCTTTTCTACAGCCAGAAGTAGGACTACACCCTGAGGTATTTTCCATGGCCCTGTGAGCCGAATCCTCAACAAGTGCTAATTTCTCAAGCGTATCGTGGTGGAAGGAGACTAAAAAGGCAGAGGGGACTGAAGGGAAAATAGGATTTTTTTGCATTTAGCTAAGAAGTGAGGGCAGGAAAAGAGGTGAAAGCAGCAAAGGAACTGAAGGCTCAGCGAGGGATGACAACCACAGAAGGCAGCTGGCTTGTGAAATAAAAGCAGAGAAAAGAACCAAAGAACGATACAACAAAGGGATCAGCCCAGTTTTTCCCAACGGTGGTCTCAGAGACCCACCCGTGCTGCACATGTTTTATGTTTTGATGATTTAATAATGAGCTAATGGCACTCCTTAAGTGCAGGTAGGCCTCTAAGACCAGCTTTAGGAAACACTGGATTAGCAGATGGGAAGAAAGACAGAGATATGCAGTACTTGAGCTTTTTCCTCATCGACTTCCACTTAGGCACTTAATTCAATTGAGCATAATCAAATTGGCCCCTGGCAGATCAGATACAGCACGAATGATTGTGGGCTTAAATGTAATGGGAGTGGATCAGAAGGTTTTATTTGCTGCATGGAAGAAGCCCTCGCTTTGCGGGAGCATCCTCTGTTCTCAGTCAGGTGTCGAAGCCGATGCATTTGTGCTTACTCCAGTGGAAACAGCTCGCGACGTTTGTGCTTAGTCCAGAGGGAGCAGCTGATGCCACCTTCATTCTTTTGATCAGATCCCACTAAACCCGCTCGAATGCATTATTAATTAAATAACAATGAGCTGAGTCAAACAATATAAGTGCTGGGGAGTGTCGAAGTCTCAAACACCCACTCACACACATATCTGGGTCAACAAATGTCTCACAATAACACGAACCATGAGCACATGCCTCAGGCGAAGGAGATTCCAGACAAATTGCAAACACACAGAAAAAAATATTTAACATGTTTTCCACTGAGCTTATTCTCAACTGCTGCATTTATTAGTTCTGTGTATGTGTGTGCAAATCGGCAAGACAGCATTAAAACCAAGGCGCTGTATTTTTGCAACACGCTAGGTGAAAATTAAAGCGTTGGAAATGAACGCTGATGTCTCTGACAAATTTACTGGATATAATTACTGCTGTTTTTGGCTATTGTGGCATTCCTAGCATTTAAACTCGCCAAAATATGTCTGTACTGAAACACTCCTTATAACTTCTGTATGAATGGCTGAAGTTAGATTGCTGTAAGGTGAATAAATAGCTAAATGTATATAAATGTGTTGGTATTTCTGATATTACAAAAACAATTCATTTAAAACAGGCTGTTTGTCTAGGTTTTCATATATAGACTGTGTAAAATAAGGACTGAATGGTATGTTTTAAAATTTTCAAAAAAGGTTACAAACTCCATCAAACTCTTTCATTTCAGTGAGCGAGGGAGTTCTTTTCATGATATGGGCTGTTTAAAGAAGGATTTCAGCATTTCATTAGAAAGAACAGAAAGTCATTCAGAGGGGTTTTATGTGAAAGGCACTGCTCTAGAGAAACATAGTGGTGGTGATACAAACCTGTCATCCAAGGTCTGAAATACAGGAGTAATGGGGGGGGGTCCAGGATTCTCTAAATAACCTCTTGAACCCCCTAAAAGTTTCGAAATTCACTGAAAATAAATTCACTATGACATACTTCAACGCTTCAGCACAAATTTATGTGAAGGTCATCATTAAATTGCTTCACCCATTCTCAGCAAGCATCTGTCCCTAGTATTAAGACTAAAGGTGCAGCACTGATCTGATCAGTGATGTTTTCTAGACAAAGATACAATGTGTCCCACAATTTTTTATGAGGATTATACTTTAAAGTGTTTTTAAAAGGAGAACTAATAAAAAAATAAGAACTGATAAAAGGAATGCAAACTAATTAAGATTTATTTTAGTTCTTTTATTCAAACCTTTGAGTTCTAAAATATAAATATATTTTATTGAAGTATGTCCAGAACTCACTTGTACATTTTTATCTCCATGTGACCACCAGTACAAACATTTTTAAATAAATTATATTGATTGATATTATGGGTTAAAAGTCAATTTCAATCCCTTTAAATCTATACTGGCTACCAAGGTTTCATATTGGTTTGGCTCTAGTCCTGCAAATCAAAACTAACTGAGTCTTTAAGCCATCAAGGCTAAATTAATCTCAGATGAGATAATAGCTTTCCAATCGAATAAACAACACAGCAACTGAATACACATGGATTACATGTTGAGACATTGTTCAATGAGTTGTTTCTTGGTTGAGGCGTATTGATCTCCAATTCTCACCAGTGCAGCTATTCATAACACATCTGAGAGGCTGCCTCAACGAGGAACATTTGGAACGAGTGATAAAAGCATGCTCCATGCCCACTCACCCACGAGGTCCCACTCTCCATTGGGCATGTAGCCGGAGATATCAGCCTCATTCATCTGGAGGTCCAGCAGCCAGCCATCAAATGTCCATGAGCCGAATTTTAGCTCACACTTCTGGATGTCGAAGGGAAACCAGCGAACGTCCACATTGCAAGTGCTCATGAAGATACCTAAAAACAGTTAGAAAATAGGTGATGATAACCCCTTCAACCATGTGCTTATCGTTTAGCTATTCATCCTTAAACTTTTATAACTCAGTAACCACCATGAATTTAGTACATACTTGTATGCAAGTTATGTAGTTGAAAGCAAGGAACTAAGTTTTATAGACTGTTAATCTACTCTCGAAAAAATAAGATGTGTCATCGTAAGTGGGGTGCTGAGAGAGCTGCTTCACTCCTTTGATTTCAGGCGCAACTGCTAAAAACAACGACAACAACAACAGCAATAATAATAATAATAATAATAATAATAATAATAATAATAATAATAACAATAATAATAATAATAATCCAGAGATCCGGATTAATTAAAGCATAGCAATAACAGGAATTTGTATATTTCTATTTTTATTGATATTGATTTTGAGTAGCTTAGCACTGTTTAAGTTAACACTGTATTTTTTTATGGTGGTTCAAATCGCTTCTCTAGACAACCACTTAGGGAACGCTTCAAAACACAAGCAGCTTGAGGTTCAAGCAAAGAAAGCATATGCAGAGGTATGCAGAGGCCCGTTCTGAACCCCAAAACAGCCTAAAAACGATCTAACAGTTTTATCATCTGTTATTCTTTCAGCTTTTGCGTTCCAACATTAAATCTCTTGTGTTATGACTGTCCCACATTTCAACAATCTGATTGGTCACCACTCACAGTTAATTTGCATCAAGTTCATCCAGAATGAGAAAACAACAAAGAGGGGCTGTGCATCAGGGGCTCCTGACTGATTTAAATGCAGTATGACACATTCTGTTTGATGAGAAGTATCTAATGGAAATAATTTTCATTTGCATGGCATCATTGTGCATGTCATGTATACACTTCTTAAAATTTCTTCACCCCCAACTTAAAACACATGATTAGTCATCATCAAACCTCTTTGAAACTAGACTTCATATGACCGCATCACAATGTTACGAGCGCAAGAGTCTTTTTGGAGCCTGATTTTTAGGGATTTTCTGAGGGGAATGCTCAGGGCCTTCTAGGGCATTTAGAGAAGACCTAATTATTTCTGGAAGCCAAAAACAGAAAGACATGGTTTGATGAGTTTGAGTATGGAGGAACTCCACTGGCCTGCAGAGAGCAATGGATCAACTCCACAGCACACTTTGAGATGGGCTTAAGGCTCAAATGTGAGCAAGACCTTCTCATGCAACATGAGTATCTGATCTTACATTTCTTCTTTTGACTGAATGGACAAAAAATCCAACAATCACATTCCAAAGCCTTCTCATAAGCCTGGAGGTTGTAACAGCAACAGAAGGGATTGCAACTTCATATAAATGCAGATGACAGGAATAGGACAGAACCTGACTTTTAAAGCATTTACTCACACAAAAAAAACATCTGGATCAATAGAAAGCGATCATTCACACATGTACAATAAGGGGGATACATTGAGATTCCTATTGATAAGCAGCTTTTCATTTGAATCAATACAAAGAAAACCGACAACTGTCAACACTGAATGCAACACGTACGTTATGCTTTTATGTGCTGTTCTGTGGGTTGATTTTGGAATGCAGCCTCCAACAAGCTCATATTAGTGTGATAGTCAGGTGTCCACACACATTTAGCCATATAATGTGTTTCTCGGAAACATTCATTTTATTAAAATACTTTCAAGAAGCATTCAATTCATTACAATGTGAAGTCAATTCAACCAAGTGGTCCCACACAGTGCAATATCATTCTGAGCTCATCTCCCGGAGGCAGCAAATACCTTTATTAAATAAAGTACAGCTTTTTTCCATCACAGCACTGCCAGAGAACAAAGAATCAGACCCTCAGATGAGAAGTAATCTTTATGGGCTACTCATACACGGTCACACACACACAGGCAGACTTAATCAAATCAATGACTAAAGTCAACCACGACGCTCAATGATGCACTGTGACTAAATGTCAAACACAGCCAACAAACAGCACTCAGCGTATCATTTCAAAGGTTTCATAAGACTCACTGCTCTTTTGATGATTAACAAAAAGCTCTTGAGATTCGTTGCCATTCAATGATTAAAAAAAAAGAAGCTCTTAATCACCATCAACATCATCAACATAAAATCAAATCAGCACCGAAAACAATGGGTACTCGGAAGCCACAGAACAGCCTTGGCAATGGAAGTAAACTTTTGCAGGTTATACAGGATCAGCAATGACTTTAGAGCTGTAGTTTCTGCAGAACTGCAAGAATAATGAACCAAACACAAATGGGTGGGAACGTCAACCTCAAAGCTCATAATCAGTGTAAAGACATCTGTTACATTTCTCTACAATGAACCATTTCACCCTAAATGGCTTGGTTTGTATTTCAACAACTGAATGTTTGCATGACTTTCAGAAGGCCCTTCTTCCAGAATTCATGCTGACCTCCAACGGTCGGATTCATTTCCACTCAATTCCACTGCAGAAGTGTATCAGATCCAGATGTCTTCATGAAGGCTGAGATAGCTGGACTAATATCTACCTCTCCAGCGTCCTTTTTGCCTTCTCGCTGGCAACGGTGAGGAAAGGCAGGAAATGAAAACATCTCTGAATGAAAAAACTGTGCAATCTACATATCGCTTATGCTAAGTAACTTCTGATGTCAAATAAGAGCTTGAATAAAGGCGCTCTTTTCCGAAAACAACACAATTTTCTGTTCCTACGTTCCAGCAGCATTCAAAGGAGCGCCATTTGGGGAAATATCCATCTAGGTGTTTAGGTGTTTGTGGCTAAATGAGAGCATTTTCTAAATGACTGGAGATAATAGGCTATGGCGCGGCCAGAAGCACCGGCAGGTTCACTACTCTTTATGTCAGTGAATAGGACAGAACCTGAGCACACTTTTAGCACATTTACTCGCACAAAAACATTGCTTATCTGGATCAATAGAAAGCGATCATTCACACATACACAATGAGGAAATTACAACTCACAGATACAATGAGGTTCCAACTGATATGCAGCTTTTCATTTGACACTACAAAGGCAACTGTCAACACTGAATGCAGCAGGTACGCCACGCTTTTATGTGCTGTTCTATAGGAAACGCAAATGTATTCTCAAAATAAGCTCATCCAATAAATTTTTTATAAATAGGTTATTTTTTTAATAAGGCTGTTTCTTTGAATGCATTTACTGAAAAAAACAACATCTCGTATTTGCTGTCAAACAATACAAACTAAAAAGAGGATTTTTTTCTTTACTAAAAAATACCAAATTCTGTATTAGATGACTGGGACATCAAAGGGCAGCTAAGGTAAGGAATATTATGAAAGTCTTTTTCTGCAACCTAACTTAAAAAAGATCTCTAATATGTCGTAGCAATGAAAAATTACCTCTATCTCCTGATAATAAGTTAATGTCTCAGAACAATGAGAAAGTCACAATCATGAGATACAAGTTTAAGATTATGAGAAACTTTCTTCATATTATGAGATCTTTCACATGACAGTAAATCATACTTAGATACTACATGACACACATCATCAAGTTTCCCAGCATCTTGACTTGTAGCTTCTAATTTTAATAACTGGCTTCCACATAATATGGAAAGAAGAAACATGTCCTGATTCTGGCTGACAGCTTCTCACAATAATGAACTAAATAGCAAAGTATTGGCTTTTAATCAGGGAAAGTAGCTCTGCTTGCTTTTCATCTACAAAGCCAAATGCATAAATTGCCATTTGATCTTCGTATCTTCACAAACAACTAATTTCTGTCATTTCTGCTCTAAAGCCTTTCATTCAAAGCCTCAGAAGTCTATAGATGTTTTTTACTATATATTTGCATTACATAATAACAAAAATGCATACAGTCGTCAAAAGTTTTGAGAATGGCACAAATTTTGGTGTCTCAGGTTTTTTTGTCAGATGTTTATATAGTATAATGATGTTTATGTGGTATAATGAAGTACAATTACAAGCATTCCATACGTGTTTCTTTTTACTGACAAATACATACAGTTTAAGCAAAGACGTAATGTTTACATTGTTGATCCTTCATCTTTAAGGCTTCTGCAATTCTGCAATGCCTTAGCATGCTGGATATCAGTTTCTGGCCAAAGTCTTAAATGAAGGCAACCCATTCTTGCCTTATCAGTGCTTGAAGTTGGTCACAGTTTTTGGGTTTTTGTTTGTCCATCCTTTTTTTAAGGATTGACCACAGGTTTTCAATGGGATTGAGATCTGGGGAGTTTCCTGGCCATGGAACCAAAATGTCAATGTTTTGTTCACCAAGTCACTTGGTTATCACATTTGCCTTGTAACATGTTTCTCCATCATGCTGTAAAAAGCATGGTTCATCTCCAAATTGCTCCTGGATCGTTGGGAGAAGTTGCTCTTGGAGGATGTTTTGATATTATTCCTTATTCACGGCAGTGTTCTTAGGCAAAATCTTAAGCAAACCCACTTCCCTGGATGAGAAGCAACCCCACACAGAAATGGTCTCAGGATGCTTCACTGTTGGCATGACACAGGACTCATGGTAGCGCTCATCTTTTCTTCCCGGACAATCATTTTTCTAGATGTCCCAAACAGTCTGAAGGGGGCTTCATCGTAGAAAATAACCCCATTCATCTGCAGTCCAATTGTTATACCTCCTCGGAACATCAGTCTGTCTTTTGTTCTCTTGGAGAGAAGTGGTTTCTTTGTTGCTCTTCTTGACACTAAGCCATCCTCCAAAAGCCTTCGTCTCACTCTGCATTCAGATGCACTCACACCTGCCCTCTGCCATTCCTGAGCAAGCTCTGCACTGGTGGTGACCCGATCTCTTAGCCGTATCCTCTTTAGGAGATGGTCCTGATGTTTGCTTGACTTTCTTGGCTGCCCTGAAGCCGTCTTCACTGCAGTTGAACCTTTGTGAAAACCAAAATTTGTGCCACCCTCAAAACTTTTGGCCACTACTGTACATAGTTAGTAATGTCAAAAATCTCAATTTATTGAATTTACAGGTTAAAATCTGTAAATGTTTCTTTTTCTGCACTACAACTTTATCAAGAAATGATTAACCATTTGTGGAGGAAGTCGTGTGTTCAAGCGTCATATGCAGGACGTCATGCCAAACCAGCAGGCTGAGTGGCTGATGGGGTTCAACTTAAAGTGGAATGGGAAAGAGAAACAAGAGCATTAATGAAAAGGAGACAGAAAAGCCACAACCAACTGGAGCCTGATGTGTGTTTACAAAGAGAGGTTTGTGTTTGTTGAATTTTTAAAAAATAAAAGATAGTTCTGCTCTGCCAAATCCTGCTGCCTATGTGATCACCTCACTCCTGACAGCTAAACCCAAGGTTGTCACGCCCAGGTTTATTACATTCTACTTTTTACTATGCTGTAACCACATTGCTTTATGAACTGGCTCAGTTTTTAGGGTAAAGAATCGTGTCTTTGAGGTGTGGACCTGCTAGAAGGTCATGGCCATTAAAAGATAAATAGGTCTGATCAGCATTTTAAACCAAGCTTTATTATACTTCTGTTTATGGGTTTTTATATAAACTTTGCTGAATGTTTATTATAACACTAAATTTTAAAACCATGCAAACACTTTTAAACATTTACAATGTGTTTCCTGGGGCTTTAACATTAAAATTAAACAAGTTCAAACGAACAAACAACAAAAACGCCCAGTGCCAGATAAAACAGCACTAGGGTAGTAAAGTGGGCTGACTCATCTTAACCAAATACTCCCCAATGGGACAGAAATACAGCACTGCCTGTTCAGAGCGTCTTTACGATCCTTTCCCTTCTAATTAGGCCCTCAATAATAATATTGTAGATTATAGTAATCCTGTTCTGAACTTGAGGATACAGGAGCTATGCCAAGTCAAGCTCCAGTTTAGTGGTTAGTCTGATCCTCCATTATCTATTAGCAGTTTTTTAAATTGTATTATCATAATTACATTATATTACCATTAGTAAATCCAGCTTAAGTCTATAACTTTTTAATTTAATGAACACATATTGGGAATTTATCACTGTCTTATTCTTTACCCCTTACGTTTCGGCATTATACTCTGTATTAGTATAAAACACAATAGTCACAATATTAATTATAATAATATTTAATGCACTTTTAAAGTCATTGTTATGTAGATTATTGAGGATAAATTATCATTTTAATTCACATCTTATAAATGTAAAATGGACAGTCTTTGGCTCTTATAGATTTAAGTGATTCATGGAGTTTATTACGTTTCAAATTCTAGTTTTAGTCACAAATTAAAAAAGTTTTCAGCAAATTTCCATCACAAATGTACAAATTTATTAATTTATTAGTATTTTGTTTGCCAAAACTTTATTGCCATAAATGCAGTAACACTTGACACTGCCTGTAACCTAGAGGAACATTAATCTACATTAATCTGCACAACGATGTCTTAAAGTGTTATTGTGCACTATAACAGCTGACATTTAGAAATTACTAGTGATCATCACATAACCTCCAAATATATTAATACAGGTCATAATGAATCCAGTTTAATTGACAGTAAATAAGAAATTGTTTTTAGAAATGTTTATTTTGGGCCTTATTGAGTAAAAAAAATAAACTTCTAATATGTGTTCCTTAAAATAAAGTGCTACTCTTAAAATGCGGGGCCACCAATTTTTCTAAATTTCTGCATAATTAAATGTTTAATGTCACTTAAGTCATTCAAAGTGGTTTGGCGCAAAATGTTATGTCCAGAGAAACTTGAAGAGTAGAAAAATTCACAGTGGTGGTGATGGGAACCACAGACATACCCATAAACTGAGCCATATTTGAGCCACACTCATCTTATGACAACGTTTTAGTGTAAAATGTTTTTCAATCAATTAATTTTAATTAATTCATGAAGGAGGGGTACATTAAGTGTCCCCAAGAAACTTTTTCAGATGAACAATTATTTACCATCTCCAACAACTACACAAAGACACAAAGACACAAAGGCGTGTGGGTTCAGTGGTGGTCTTGGGTAGTAAATAAAAATGGCTGTTTTTGCATTGTAGACTTTGGGGCTCTTGGTTCCCATCATCCCCACTACAAAGAAAACTGATTCTGTCTGTTTCTCTGCAAATGAACCATTTTACATGAAACCAAACTAAATGACTGTGTAAACCGGTGGAAGTCCTGTTAAACTGAGGAAGTCTCTTAGACCCACAGATAAAGCAGATAAAACTACTAGTTCCTAGTGGAGTTCAAACTAAACATGGTATAGGAGAATTTAGCTGTTATGCTGTGACTGGAACAAACAGTGAGCCAGAAGATCTGAGAAGCTTCTTAATTGTAGTGATTTTTAAATCCATATTAAACACACTCTTCTTCTTGTGTGCCTATCACGGAGCAGAAAGAAACAGAGAGCTCTTGATTCTTACTGTACTTTA
This sequence comes from Megaleporinus macrocephalus, assembly GCA_021613375.1. NCBI lineage: Eukaryota > Metazoa > Chordata > Actinopteri > Characiformes > Anostomidae > Megaleporinus > Megaleporinus macrocephalus. Next base: position 27,072,768 of record CM038703.1, read on the forward strand.
CATTTCATAATCTTGCTTTAATGGCTCTCAAGCTCTTTGTTTTTCATTGTTTCTATTCTGCTGTTATGCACGTCCAGTTAATTACCTGGTGTATTTCTTACTCTACTTTGTATCCTTTAAGCACTTTACTTTTATTGTTTCTCTCTCTTTTCAGCTCTGTGTCTTTTAATATTTCTTTTTGCTTTTATTTATGTGAAGCACGCTACATTGCATTTGTGTATGAAATGCTATCTAAACAAACTTCCTCTGCCTAGCCTCAAGATCATAGCCCACCGAGCCCTGTTCCACTGTTTCACAGTCACTTCACTCTGCACAGAGAATGAAATATTTTTCCAGGCCAGCTCTTTCTTGCTATGGTTCCCATCTAACGATTGCAGTCCCCAAGCAGGCCTGGACAGCTCCAGAAGGCTCCTGAATAATTCACCTCCATGTTGAACCTCTGATCCCTTCTTTGGCACACAACACTGACAGCCTCTCTCATCTCTGCTTCATATTAAGGTTCAAATGCATTCCCGACCCTCCAGGGCCTTAAATCAGAGTTCATAACAAGAGGGACATCGATCCCAACCTTTAAACAACACGATAATATTGTTACATTTTTTCTGCTGTCTGAGCTTTGGATTTGACTGATGAGGATCAAACTTATTCAACACGTTTTTATTGCTTTGGTTTCATATATATATATATATATATATATATATATATATATATATATATATATTTACATTCGTTGTATCTGTATATGCCTAAATGTTGTGTCGTTTTTTCCCTCCACATTGTTAGGTTGTTTTTTGTGGGTTCTTTGGTGAATAAAAGCCTCATCGGCTCACACTGGAAGAAGACAATGCTATTGCAGAAGGTAAACGTTAGCCAGGCCATTCACTACAGGCGCTGTGATTGCTTCGAGGGAGATAAACTGTAAATATCACATTTCCTCAAGACCCTATCAGCAAATTGCTAAACACCAGCGGCCCAATTGAAATCCCACCAGCATCTTTATGATACACCTGCAGACTGCTACTCTGTGCCTTTATGTTCTCCAACAGGGGCCCAGCATAGAAGTCCCCCTTCCTCTTTAACAAAACTTACTAAAGTGTTTACTCCACCATTTGGAACGATGATAAAAAAAACAGTTTGCTTGCAAATAAATATCTAGACATGTTTATAGATATATGATGTATGTATAGAATGATTCTAATGAAAGTCAAGTAATAAATAAATAAATAAGGAAAAATAAATAGAAAACAAAGTCATAATATAATTCAGCTTATATCATAATGATACAAGTTAATTAGCCAGCTTAATAAAATTTCAAGGTCCTAGCAATGTTTTAGCCACCACTTGTCACACCATAGCAACCAATAGTTATCAACACCTTAGGAACCACCTAAAATACTATAGTAACCATTAGGCAGTACCTTAGCAACTGCTTAGGCTTCGCAACCACTTTGCATTTTCCTCAAGAAAGACACTTTCCTAGTTGCAGAAAACTACATATCCTTAAATAACTTTGCTGCTCACAGAATTCTTAACATACTGAACATAAACATTTAAGAGAATACTTTACAATATTTACATCCACACAGTATAATTTATTAAATAAAACAAGAAAAACTGTTAATATGGCAAGTGATTCAAAACTTTTAAACAATGTACAGGGCAGCAAACTCAGAGCTAATTTGTAGTATTCGTTATCTCCGTTCCACGTCCATCTATCCACTATCTCCATGTATGCCACAATAAGACTGCCCTTGTAAAGTGTGTATGAATTGTTTATCATTTATTTTTATTCATGTTCTTAATTACATTATAAATGCCTTCAAATAAGCCATAATTAATAAGCATCTGAAATACTTTAATTATAAATGAAAGACATTAATAAGCATGATAAACACGAATATCTGATAAAGCTGACAGGTCTAATGCCGACAGATGGAGAGGTACAGACCAGTGATTTCCAAAATCTGGCCCGCGGACAGATTTTAATTGGCCTGCAGCTTCAGACTGTGAATGCATTAAACATGGATTTCACTTGAAGGTAACAACAGACTAAACCTACCTATACATTTACTGACTACAGCCAAAGCAAGTGACAAAGACAAGACGACCCAGAAAACACGAAGAGCCATACAAAATGCATATGCCTCATAAACCAAGAGACTGTAATGAATTTAACATCAAAAGACATTATGAAACAAAGTGTGAACATTAAAATAAACATGCAGGGAACGACAAGGCAGAGAAATTAAAGCCCCTGCAAGCTACGCTGTGTTCGTAATAGCACCGTTTTTAATTAGAGAACGTTTTTTTAGAAGTTCAATAATATGTAAATATATGCTACATATGTTTCTGTTCTTCAGATTTCGGATATCTAATATAGTTAGTTATAGATAATGTTTTGCCAAAGAGTAACTTGGTGGTCAAAGAAATAAAAGCAGTGCACCATCTTTAAAACTCATTCAGTAAATGTTGAACTATCAATCTAGCAACAATTGTTAAATGTTAAATGTGACTGCTCCCTAGGTGAGAGGAACCGGTTAACATAAGCTTAGCAAGCATGCTATTAGCTGTTCTCACTAACAAACTTAACAACTTAAACCTGAGAAAGCTAGCAGCTGGTGCTGAATGAAAAGAAAGCAGTGTTTATCTAGGCTGCTAACTGACTCCTCTAGCCTGGTTAGCTCATCTAGTGGCCTGTAGATCCAAACATTAATCGTCCGCTCTGTTGCTACAAGTGTAGCTACAAATGTAGCCAATAAAAACGTATGCCCTCAAATCTGAGAGAGCAAAGAAGTGGAATGATTGGTGTTGGAGTGACAGACAGCCGAAATCAAACTTGTCATATTTTGCGCTGTAGTCTGCAGAGCTAGGATAGCGCTAGTATATCATTATTGAGCCTGTTAGCTATTATTGGGCCACTCTTGTGTATAGTTTTCAGTATTTACTGGTTCTGATATAATAGCATAGGAATGAAAAAAGGAAACTGTGCAAGGTGCGTGCAACAGTGCACTATGTCTCCATTTGAAGTGAAAAAAGAGGCCAAAGTGAACAAGAAGATACCAACCAGACAGTCATGTGCTAGGGAGTCTAATAGCCAATAGGAGCATAGCACTCAGTGCTCTTCTTACTATTGGTGTCAGTCTGGTCTTAGGAACCAGCAGTAGACCTGGAGTGGCTATCAAACATTTATCTGATGCAAGCTTGATTCCTCTGTCCTCCAGCTCATGACCTGAAAATCAAAACCCACAACCTGTGTCGGTTATTTAAATGAGCTCAGAGGAGCTCAAGGAGCCTAGCAGTTAATTTAAGGGCACTGTGAAAGGTTCCTTAAAGTTAATTAAATTCTTGATCTTGTTAAATCTCAATACAAGACCCTCATGTGAAAAGTCAGTTGAAAATAAGATGTAAGTTTTTAATATCTGCTGGGCTGCTGAGGCCAGCAACAGGTGTCAGAAGAGATGAACTACGTGAAAGACATCTCATTTAACACTACCTTCTCTATTCTCACATTTATGCATCTCTTCCCCCTAAAGGCTGTTACCCTGTACAATTTCTCAACAGTTCAATCAGTGGCTTGATTTTTTTAAATCACATTTGACTAAAACGACACAATCCCAGAAAGCACTCTGATGATAATTTCCCCCAGTAAATCTTTAAACTGCTGTTTCAGATGAGGAGGAAGACGTCTGCCTGAGTGGGAGACAGATTGGCAGATTTAAATGGCACTGTACTTAAAATTTCCTCTTCTTCAAAATAAGTGAAAAGTAACTTGACAGAAGAGGCCAAATAAGTCAAAATAAGTGAAGAGCAATTAGATCTGAATTTTGAGTGTTTAGCGTAAATTTCAGAACATCAATTTATTTCTAATTTCAATATAAAAATTGCAGTTCTAATGATTTAGAAAAAGGCTTGAATTCTTACCACTGAGATAAACGTCTTTCATGCATTCAGACAATTGAAAGTTGAACCTTCAGATGTTACAATACATTTTTCCCTTGTAATTGTTTTTATAGAATCCACAACATTTTCCGAGTGTTGTTTTTTGTTTAAAAGCTAAAGGTCTCTTAATTAAATAGCTTACTATTATTTTCTAGCTATTATCTTTATAGCTATTACATTTCTAGCTTACTACTTAATATTCATAGCTCTGTTACTGAGAATTCTTGTTTTCTTTGTTTTTGTTTCTTTAATCTATTTCATTTTGGCAGCCATTTGGTGATTACGGGTCTTATTTGCTTTGTGTCCAGGAATAGAATAAAAAACCAAACCCAATCTCCTCCCATCATCAGAAAGAAGAAGCTAAGGCACAAGGACAAGATGCAAGAAAAGGAAACAAGGACGCACAGTGAATAAAATGACAGGCATCCTGGTATTAACGAATCTGAGAGTGTGAGTTTGGGTGCTCAGAAAGCTAGCTGGCTAATATTTCCGGCATTGACTTGTGTGCTTAATAAACTCACATTAAATATTAAAGAAAGAAGTCATAACCTGGGCTCCTAAACTTCTCAGGGAAGGGGAGATGGGGTCATGCATTGAATAATTGAAACTAATGAAGTATCATTGCCTTTTGTATTACCTATAGCGCAATGCCTGTACTGGAACTGTCCCCTCGTTTTGAAAGACTTGTGACAGCCGTGGTAATGCCAGGTCCTTTGGTTTTACTCTGGTCGTGCTCCTCTGTTTTCAGATTGGCACGCACTACCCTCATTCTGGTGCAATTAGGCCTTCCCTACCATGTGGAAAAGGCTTTTTTGATCCAAATCAATACTTCAAGATTTAACCACAGTTCTTTCCCACTGGGCCTCAAAGCCGCAAAGCCCCTCTGCATTTTGTGGGATTTTTGCCGCCGCAGACTGATTCTGCCCTTGGGGAAACCATGTGGCTCGAAAATCAGAGGCTAATCAATGACAAAAGCTAGCAAGCTAGCAGCACCGCTGCGCTCTCAGCCCAAATGGATTCCTCCACAGGGAAGCTGATGTCGACGGACAAGGCAAGAGGGCAAAGAGAAAAGCAGCTGTGTGAGAGCAGCAGAACCAGAGTCACGGCGTAGCAGACTGAAAAAAGCATATTCTTCTGAAACATGGAGGACACTGTGTTTTGTAGAACGTCTCTGATCTCTAATACGGAGGTACCTGTCACCAGTACATACTGTTTTTATTATTTTATTCCTGCCATCTTCAAGGCAAACTAAGTAGGCTACGTCACCAGAGGGAAGAAAAACAAAAAGCTAAGACGTCTCTAAGATGATGCAAAGTCTGCAACTATGGATTGCAACTACAAGAAAACTTTCATTTGTCTGAGCAGATCCAAAACAACAACAAAAATAAAACATTAAAAAACAGGGATGTCACTCGTGCATGTAAGGCACTCTCACAGACTGCATAAGAGTGAAATAAATAAAAAACAAGATTAAATCTAATAAAACCAGACATTCTGGCATGCTCACTTTCAAACCCACTATCAACAAGCTACACTATTTCCTTTGGCCAGAGAAGCATGTATAGACTAAAGAGAGCAGATAATGCTGCTGTACAATAAAAAAGATGCAGACTAAGACCAAAATCAGAGTTTAAAAAACGAGCCCCTGACCTCGCTGTGTTTGAGCAGATTAGCTAATGTAGAACACTACCCAAGGTAGATTCAGGATCAAACACCATGTTCAGCTTCAATGCCCGCTAACACGTTTTAGAATAAATTAAAAAAATGAATATTAAGAAGCAGCCCTAATTTTAGATGTGACTAAAAGAGAGCAAGAGAGAGCCAGTCCTTGGCACAGGTCCAGATCATTTCATTAGGAAAAACTTTGTTTACACCTCACACCGCCACCCCTTAATGAATAAACATGCCAACTGAATTAACCATGAGAGGATTCATCTCTTTCTCTGTGTATTGGTATCTCTCATACTCAGACATACATACACACACGCACACACACATTGTACATGACTAGTACATAACTAGCAAACACAGTTTTCAACAGTTTTGAACTCATCAAATCCTGATATACTCATTAGCCATACAATTAAAACCACCTCCTTCCTCTCCTTTACATTACTAACAAACACAGCTTTGAACAATTATACACACATAGAATCATAATACACAGATCAGCCGTAAAATTAAAACCAACTCCTTCTTCTCCTTTACTTTAACTAACAAACACAGCTTTAAACAATTATACACACATAGAATCATAATACACAATCAGCTGTAAAATTAAAACCACCTTCTTGTTTTTACACTCACTGTCTATTTTATTATACATTCTTAGCTTTGCAGTGATACAGATGTTGTGGTGGTGTGTTGCGCTGGTATGAGTGGATCAGACAAGGCAGTGCTGTCTCTATTAGACTATATTAGACATTACCTTGCTGGTCCACCATCTAGGTGTAAAGTCAGAGATGATAGCTCATCTGTTGCTGCACAGTTTGTGTTGGTCATCATTCAGTGATTCATCAGTGGTCACAGGACTCTGTCCACAGGACACTTTTGGCTGGATAATTTTGGTTGGTGGACTTTTCACAGTCCAGCAGTGAGACTGAGGTGTTTAAACACTCCAGCAGCTTTGTTGGGACTGATGCACTCCCACCAGCACAACACACACTAACACCTCCATGCCAGTGTTAATGCAGTGCTGAGAATGATCCGCCTCCCTAATAGTACCTGCTCTGTGGTGGTCCTGTGGGGGTCCTGACCACTAACGAACAGGGTGACAATATATGTAGAGAAACAGATAAACTACAGTCATTAACTGTATACGGTAAGTGGAGCTGATTAATGTACAGATGTTCTTGAAACAGGAAGGTGGTTTTAATGTTATGGCTGATTGGTGTATGTGGTGTATGTGTATATCCATGACTTTTATTTTCTTTGGCACTGAGAGTCTGCATGGTTGTGGGCTTTAATGTGAAGTATAGAGAGATAAAACTCCAATTCTAAAATCATATTGAGCAAAACTTATGATGGTAAAGATGGCAAAGTGTGTGTGTGTGTGTGTGTGTGTGTGTGTGTTTGTGTGTGTTTGTGTGACTGAGGGACTCTGTGAGTTTATTTAAAGATGTTTTACTTGCAGTGCTGAGCTGTTATGATGGCTATGTATGCGTCCATGGGTTTATTTTAAGATACTTTGCCTTACAGTGCTGAACAATTGTACCAGGTTTATGCCACATTGTGGAGACCAAAACCTGATCATATGCTGTCGGGACCTTTCGTCCTTGTGTTTGTGTTTGTGTGTGTGTGTGTGTGTGTGTGTGTGTGTGTGTGTGAGAGAGAGAGAGAGAGAGAGATACAGAAAGAGAGAGAGAGTTTATTTAAAGCTGGTTAGCTTTTTAATGATGTAATGCTGGACTGCCTAGAGCAACTACTGGGTTTCTGCTTCAGTAGATGTATATTATGTATTTCAATGCACCCATAGATGTTTCACCAGTTTGACATCCTTGTTTGGTTCAGGTCATTAGGCTTATCTTTTCTCACAACTTCAACATTTACAGCAAACCTACTTCCTTTACTTTTACTATCACCTGGAAAATACAACACCGGTTCTGCTCTGAAACACAAAGCTAGATGAGTATTTTAAACTGATTTACATTCTGCTTTTAACTGTAGACACCCCTAGATAAATGCTAGATAAAGAATAAAATCTAAAAAAAAGCATTTACTAAAAAAACACTGGCACTCATGGAAAATTTAGCTTTGCGAAATCTACACCACTCTAAAAACACTGCAGGAATTACATCAACACTTCTTTATGAACACCCTTCAATCTGCATAGGAGATCCACAGGTGTGCCCTCATTAAAGACTTAGGCTTCTGCCAAATCACAGATGTCTGAATTCCATGTCACTTCTTATAGCAATATTAAATGTGTACTCATCTCTGCATTATACAATCAAGATATCAGCAATTCATGCCCAGTGAACCTTCTCAACATCTTTATTTTATACACAATAAATGCTGCAGATAAGTCCTCATATCTCAGAACCTGTTCTGAAAACCTCACTGCATGATGTAAATGGAATTTCCTATTGAGACTGCTATGTGTCAGATGTAATATGCCACATGTCATAATATAACCGGAGGTGGGTAGTAACGACATACTCTTTGATGGCTTTACATTTTTATGCGTGTTTTCAAATGATACTTGCACATCTACTCAGGAATATTTCTGACGAGAGGAATGCACCTTCTACTCAGTTGTACTGTACTCAATAACATGTAGCTGTTAATTCCCTTTACTGTTGAATTTCAACGTTTTATGTTGGCAGTGGTGACCCTACGGTCATGTTGGCTACATTCCATTTTATTCATCTGAAAGTACAACATGAAGAGTTTCATTCAGAAGCTGAAACGTTGAGTGCTTCCACTTATATATCAGATGTTTGTAGCCCAGTTTGAGCTGCTTTTGGAGATGCTGATCTATTTGACACTTAAAACTAAGTAACGTTCTTGGGTGGCATTATGCCAACGCCGGAGATGGCTATTATTGATCAGAGTTCACGTTGCTGGTTTTGGAAGAACAGAACAAAGGGTGAAAATGCTTTTCTGTTATCCAAAACTGGTTCGGTATGCAAGATGGAATCAGTAATACATGTGAACAAATGTACTGTCTAAAAAAAATGTTATCTGGTGTGTCAAGCTCTTTAGAACTATCCCATCAGTTCTGGCCATTAATTCTAAAAACAGAATAAACATGAGAACCTCTATGATGATGCTAATGGTATACATTGTAATGATAAGCTAACATTTTTATGCCATTCTGGATTAACATTGATATTTGAAGCTTGTAAAATACATGTATGCTTTGCCTGCAGCTCCTAACATACATTACCAGAGTGTCCTGGTTTAGGGTTGCTGTCACTGTTTTCCATTTCTAATAACTGATCATCTTGTACGAACTTGGCTGATTTCTCAGTCTCTCCCGAATCATGTTGTTTGTTAAAAGGTGGTGTAAAACCTCTGGTAGAGCTACCCTGGCTGTATCTGCCTACATAACACAAAAGGAACCATCTGATCAATTTTCTGTTGGCAGTTTGAAATATGGAAGCCTTTTGTGTCTGACCAAAACTATGTAAAGTGCATTACTACAAAACTTTGAATATGACATGTTTTTGTAGACCTTATCTGAAGGCCTTGAAGGCCCAGAGGCTTCCTCACCGTACAATAGTGACAGCATCTATGCTTCTTTGCAATTGGCTGCATTGCTTTTGAGCTTTATCATTTTAAACTCCACGAGAGCATCAAAAAAGATTTGTGTGATAAAACAAAATGTCCTACCGTCTATGTCTTTAATATGTTTGCAGTTAGACAGAACAGAAGTAAACTGACCTGGAGGCAGGTAGCTGCAGTAGCCGCTGGAGTTCACCAGTACGTTTGTCTTAAAGGTGGAGTCAAACTCATCATCAGCACTGTGAAAAAAAAGAACATGGAGCCTGATAGTTAGATGTTTCAGGCAGACTGTTAAAGATTAGATCAAATTCTGTATTTTGATTGTGAGAAAACACATTGCTAGTTGATACTGCAATGGGGCCATTAGTAGGACAGCAGCACTGCATAACGTATTCTCTGCTAATTCTGTCAGTCTGATATCTGTCTGCTCCATCTGTAGCATTCAGTCAGTTACGACAGAAAGTCATTTCTACATGTGTTCCAGTGCTTGACATAAAAGACATTCACAGCAGAAACTAACATGAAATAAAGCAAATGCCTACTGGCTTCTATAAACCTCAGTTCCAAACAGTCAGCGTTATTACCGGCTTCACAGATGTGCAAATTACCCACACTACATGCACTAATGGACTCCCATACATGACAGACCCTGGTTTTCTGAACACCAAGAACAATCTGGATGGTCCTTGGCCCAGAGACATGATTTCTATACACAATCTGAAAGGTTTCCACTGTGCATCAGTTTGTTTCAGATGAGCTTAAGACCTGAGAAGTCAGAGGTGGTTCGGGGAGTTGTTGATGACTATAACTTTGTATAGTACAGTACAGTATAGTTAACTTGTGAATGCAGCAATGAATGATGTTTAATAGTAACGGATTGCCAAGTATATTCCAGCTCATATAATAAAAAGGCCAAAAAAACAGTGTGGAGGAAAACTGTTCTTAAACTATTGGACTGTTTACTGATGCAGTTTTCAGCAAAGTGGAGAGCCTTGAAGTAGCCTTGCTCAGACCTCAGGACTAGATCTTTCCTGGATGCTCCTTTTATACCTAAGTGTAACCGTATCACCTGCTTGTAAGAAGTTTTACAACACTGCCAGTCTTTCTGGAACAAGCATACATCAATTTCAGAACGAGACTCCATATATACAGAAAACAGTGCACGAGATAATATAAAATGTTTAACAGTCTGTCTTTTTACAGTTTATGTTTGATCACAGCTCATACTGAATTTACAAATCACTGCATTAAACTGTTAAAACGTTTTTGAGCCTGAGGTTTTATGATAAGTACGTTTTTAGAGGAATGGTTTTCTCTTCTTTTATGAAGTATATGTTTAAAAATTATTGCCAGTGATAACTGACGTTAGACATTATTGCCCACCTTAATAAACATTAGCTTCTTCAGGAGATTCTTTAAGTAATATTAAGTATAATCTATTTAACTACGCAGCAGTGGCTTTTTTTTACTCATATTTATAAAGCATGCCAATTTTAAGTGGTAATGTTTCTCCTTATAGAATACAGCAGGTGTTTGGTTTATTGTATTCCTCCATGAAACATTTTTGTTTTTTTTACAGTAATTCTATAACAATAATAATAACACTGTGTGGCCTCTTAGACACTGACAGCTATTAGTTTCTTATATTCATTCACTGCATAGAAAAATGTGATCTTGTTTATTTTTTTGCCAACAAAAGACTTTATAATATGTCAACAAATGGATAAACAGTTTAGAAAAAAAGAGACGTTCCAGTGCAAATCCAGTTAATCCACTGGCCAAAGAGCCGTGGATTTCACTACAACAAAATTTGCAGCCCATTGATCCGCAGCTGTTCATCTGTTTAGCTTTGCACTTTGCATTAGCGCTGAGACAATGCAGTCCACACACAGCTACAGTCCTTTTTTCAGCATTCTTTACATTCGACGGTCCAAACACTGCGAGTCATTCACAATGCTTGAACCAAAAATGTCTTAAGTAACTTTACGGCTTCCATTGATTTCTGCATTCAGGAAAAGGTTTAGATAAGCATAGGATTTACTGTAATAGCGTAAAAATAAAGACTATAATACAACCTGAATCCAATGAACCTCAAAAATTATTTAATCAAAGATTTAGGATGTCATTCTCAAATTACATGGGTGCATAGTCTTATAGTCTCACATCTTTCTGTGGTACCTGTTATAGAGGAGGATGTCTGGTGTCCAGATCTGGTCAGTGGTAAATCTAAGGTTCTTCACTCCTGGATATTCCGATTGGTTCCACTGTAGATAGTGGTCATACCACCGCTGAAACCAAAAACAGACATGCTCCCGATGTTATAAACTGATTCCAAAGAAAGGTAAAAGCTAAAAGCTGTCAATCACAAGTAGAGCTTAGTGTCACTGATATGTATATTCATATAGTCCAATTAAGGCTTCCAGGAAAACATCTGGTTCTTTGCCAAAGTAAAAATTGACTGGGAAACTGACAACTTTTTAGAGTAGCTTTGTTGGAAACATTTGCATTACAACTACAAAGGCTAAATACACATGGGGAGGCTTATCTATTCAGCTGATTTCATACAATAACTTGAAACACTTTGTTATATGCCATATGCAGAGTAGGCCAATTTAAAAATTAAACATAATTTAAGAGGCCACCCTTCATTTAACGCATTTTCAATAAACTAAAGAGAGTGAGCCTTCTAATAACCACCACCAAAACTGCCACCATCAGATAAATAGGATGTAAATGTAAATAAACCATTACAGGGAAAATAAATTTTGCAAATCAAACAAAGATGCTTAGAACATTGGACTGACCACCCCAGAGTCCAGATCTCAACAAAGCAAAAAAATGCAACTTTCAAGACTAAACTTTGGACATGTAGAATAACATCCCTGCACAGTTCTTAAAAAAATTGAAAGTAAGTTTTACAAAATGATCAGAAGCTGTAATAAAGGCACAATGTGAACATGGGACACTGAAAAAATGACACTATATTTAGTTGTTAAAGCTAGTCTCAGCCACAGACGTCCCACCTAGACGTTGGTGGAGAGCCTGATGTCTTGAGTATGTTAACCTGGCCACACTGTCAGGATTCTGCCTGTTGCCTTCTTCAGCTTAGCAAACATTAGTATCAGCCACAGAAACTCCACCGATCGTATACTTCATTTTTAAGATTGACTTTTGGATGTAAGTCAAATGCCCTTTTTCTGCAGCAGTAGACTCCCTAGAGACACCAGGCAACGCCAGACTATGCTAAGGCTTCTGTGCAATTCTCTGTTAAATGTATGCTTTTCCAGAAGCTGAAAAATGAATAGCTTGTTCTTAATGGTGGTTTTGACTGGAAAGTGCATACATGTAAAATTGTCTTTGCACAGTATTGTAAATAAAATAATTAATACAAAACAATGAAAAAAATAATAGAGTCAACTTAATAAACATGTGAGAAACAAACTACAACAAATACTTTAAAATGTTTATTAAGCTGAAGTTTCTGCAATAGAAAAAACACTAACTGAGGGAAGGTTATAACCCCCTTATGAGGCTATAATACCGCAACATGACATTCAGTATTTGCCCTTTATAAACTGGTTTTGTGGGCATCACACTGATGAGCATCCCACCCACATTTTTTATTGTATATCCTCAAAATGTTTAACCTGCCACTGCAACCCACTACTGTACTGATTCCCAACCCCAAAAATATACCCACCCAGCAACATTTAAGTACACCTACAACTGCATAGAACAAAATCCATAATACAGCATCTTACAACAATGTTCAAGATCTATAAGGCTAGAGATTCTCTGACATTCTGCAAAGTTCTTAGTTGTTAAATTTAGCATCATGTTTACTTGAATTTCTTTATAGTGGTGGCAATGGCAACCAGGAGTCTGAATGTCTACTGTCTAAATTAAAATATAGCCATTTTAATCACTATCCAAAGCCATCAGTGAACCTACTTCTGGTTTTTCATATTTAATGTTGGTAATGTTAAAGAGTCTGAAAATAACACCTTATAACACACTGCATGTACCCTTCCACCACAAATGAATTTTTAAACTATATTTTAGGCCAAAATCGTATCAAATCTGACAATGTCTGTAAGGTTTCTTTAGAGGCATTAAACACTTCAGACGTCTGGTTTATGTCAAAACTCAAAACTTGGCTGATGGCACCTGGTTTTGTGACTGACTGCTCACTCTTCGACACCCCTCTCAAACTACAATAGGCGTGGTGGACGCAGAGGAGCTGACAGAGGAGATAAATAATAAAACTCACTATCTCACTTACAATAATCACAATAATAGTCTTATCACTTATCAGCACGTATTCACTCGTTCCCGCTGCAGCTCACTCAGTTAGGCTCATATATTCGGCAGATATTCACGTTTCGCCACTGCTGTAGCTCACAATCAAACAAACTAACTAACAATGAGACAGCCTAAATCTCTGAAACGACATTTTGTAAGTGTTGGTGAAGCAGAGAACAAAGTACAATCACTACTTTTCCCCACAGCTCCGCATCTCTCCATCTCTCCCAGTAGTTTCAATCTAAATAGGTTGAAGCAACGCAGAAGACGGTAAGGGACCGTCTATAAAAGGAGGATAAAACAGTATAAGCGCGTGTTTATGAAAATTGCGTGTGTAGTTCCTCTTTCTGTGCTCGTGAGTTTCACATTTACGCTCATTAATGAAACATTTACATGCGTGAAATGTTAAAACGTGCAGCTTTAAATCTTTCACTTCACGTTTTTGCAAGTTTTGACATTAATGTGATGCCATAAACCACACGTCTGAAGTGTTTAATGCCTCTAAAGCAACCTTACAGACATTGTTTTAGGACAGATTTCATACAATTTTGGCCTAAAATATAGTTATAGTTTAAGTCTTTCACCTCACGTTTTTGGGCGCTCAAGTTTTGGTTCCCATCACCAACACTGTAAGCAATTCTGTGTCAGCAAGTTTCTCTACAGCACTGCAATTCACATTAAACCACTGTGAATGACTTTGTTAACATTTTTACATTTTTATTAAGTAACAATCTTGGGAGCTTAAGTTCTGAGCTGCTTTTAACTCACTGATGTTATAGATATATAGACATAGATATGTGTTTTCCATGATTCACACCTAGACACGTCATGATTTGAGTTGAAAAACATTGTAATAACAGCAATCGCTTGCAAATGTAATGGAGCAACATAAAGCTACCAGATCCAACTTAATACTAAATTCTTGCTCTGTTCTAGCTCTGGTGTAAACGTCATGATTAAGGCTTAGGCTTACCATATTGAGCCAGATGTTGCTGGTGAGAACCTGATTCTTCTCATCCTGAAAAAGACACAGAAATGTACTTCCATTACACACATTTCTTTACAACAAGCACACACATTGCAACCCAACATCTGTCAGCTAGCGTCCAAAATTACTATAGACACACAATAACTGAGAGTGAAAAGCAGGCAGGCAGACAATTTCACACAAAGCAGGAAATCAATGGACACATCCCGGCGCAGCATTGTCCAACCCATAGAACAGCAAACAGTCGAAGCCCAGGAAGAAAAACTCAAGAAAAAGACAACACTTCAGTCAAATTGGAGCAATTTTCAGAAAACCAAGTACAATGCTCTCAGAGCACTCAAGGTCAGCATCACAGACAGTATAACAAAGAGCAAAGACTGGCACAGAAGACCACCATCACTGACAAGAGATATGCTCGGGATCAAAATGAAATGTATAAATAAGCAGTACAAAAAAATATATATTTCTGACGAAACAAAAAACAGTCAACTTCTGTCTATGACTCAAGGTTACCAAAGAGGGACAAACAAAAGAAAACCACATGAAAACAAAGAGAGATGTCAAAGTAATGAGAAGGCAAAAAGGGCGCTGGAGAAAGCAAATATACAAACTGTCAAAGCTAAACACAGGCTAAACACGGCTACCCTGAAACTGTCAAAAAGACATAAAAGAGAAGTGAATTTGGCCAGTTTATTCGTTTATTTACTGCATTACAACTAGCACTGTCGCCTCATAACAAGACCATCCAGGCTGGATTCCTGGTCCGGGCCGCTCTGTGTAGAGTGTGCTTGTACTCCCTCTGCTTGAGTGGGTTTCCTCCGGATACTCAGGTTTCCTCACACGGTCCAAACATGCATGTTAGGTTGATGGGTTACTCTAAACTGCCCGTAGGTGTGAGTGTATGCATGAGTGTGTGTTGGCCATGCAATGGACTGGCAACCTGTTCATAGTGTACCCCGCCTTCGCCCAATTACGCTGTTCCTAGCGGGATAAAGTGGAAGATAATGAATGGATGGATGGATGCATTACAATGACAATACTGTGTTCTACATGTTTGATGTTGCTGCAGTTTATACTTTGACCAAATGTAACAGATACGGACTTCTTGTGATCGGCCGTGTGAGGGCTGGAGCGGCAGGGTGGAAAGTGCAGTACTGAGAAAACACCTTATTTAAAACAGTTTATATTGGCACTTAGTGTACTTTTTCAATTAAGATTTTTAAAGAAAAAGTAACATTTTTATTGTTTATACTTTAATCCATATTAAACACATACTACATGTGTAATTGTGAAACAATTTATGAAACTTGATACTAGTGTAATTAAACTGCATTTAGGCTGTGATTAAATATATGCATTTAGTTGTGATTTATGTGTTTTTCTGAGAACAAACAATGTATGTTGCACTTACATTCATTTACATATGTAATGCTATTACACTTGAGATATTGTATACATATATAACAGGATGTGCTTGAATACATTGAACAAATAAAATGTATGTATTTATGTGTACTTTTTAAAAAGCATAATTAAACAAACACTTAAATATACTATTTTGAAATAACTGAACTCAACTTATTTAAATTTTATTTAAGTAATATAATATATATTGAAATATATCTTCACTGACTAGGAGACTGTTCTAAACCGAAACAATGCATGGAGCCAGGTTTAAGATACAAACTTTACTACACTTAAAAAACTTTTTTTAAATGTATACATTTTATTGCTAGTTAGTTATATTAGAACTAAAATGTATTAAAACATAATTTTAAAGTTTTGAAATATACTTTATAAATAATACATCTAAGATAGTTACACTGTTTAAGAATGCTTCAGTATGTTAAGAAATGCATTTATCAAGTGTATTTTCTTACAGCATACTCAAGTATTTACTTTTTTCCCCCTTTTTTTACTTTGAAAATACATTTCTCCAAAAATACAGAAAAGCTTATATTTATATTCCATATATTTAAAGCATACTATTAACATTTTTAGTTAGGCCTCTTTTTCACAATATAATATTAGAATTAATACAAATTAAGATAAACACAACAAGCTTTTGGAAGAAGAACACAGGTCTGGTTCCTGGCTCCCAGCAGTCGCATAGATGCATTCAATTCCATAATTAGCACCTGATTAATTTTAATAAAGGACTGATCTGTTGAAGCAGGTGTTGGATTGAAAGTGTACACACTAGATTTCCACGAGGAGAGCTTTAGAAATCACAAGGGGTTGTTTACATATGTTTTAAATTGTTATCTTAATTCAATTATTTATTCTTTTGTTTGTGTTTTTCTGAATATGTACTGTGGTTAAAAAAAAGAAACACAATAAATCAATCAATCCGTTAATTGGGCTATAATAAACTAAATAAACTAATATAATCAACATTTTTGGTTTGTGCACTCCCCTTGTGAAAAAGAAGCATATTTGGGTACATCAAAAAATATACTTTACATCATTTTCTTCAATGTGCTTTATTGAACCACATACAATATTCTAAAGCATACAAAAATAATGATAGACTTAAATAAATAACTGTCAACAAGTGTATTATTTGTCAGTATATCTTAAAGCAGTGACTTTTACATTTTAGTTGCAATATGGCTTAAACTTACAATATGGCAGATAATCAGTATAGCGATAAGTATACATTTAAAATGCATTTAAAGTGCAGTAGTATTTGTGTTTTAACAATTTAGTGATATTGAACTATAATTTAAAACATTTAAGCATTTTAGATGCAGTAGCTTTCAATGACAATCTACTTTTAACATTTAATATACATGCATGTCTTCAAATATTATTTCTGTTACTTTGCTTTTAATGTAAATGACCACTGTTCTAATTGGTTGTTCTGTATTATGTCTAAATCATCTCTTATAACTTGGTGTAAATGCACAGAGCTGAACTAGGCTGAATAAGTTGATACATTTAAAAGTATTTTGTGACATCAAAAAATCATATATGGACTGTATGGATTGGGGAGTGAACAGTACAGTCTGTACAAGAATTTGGTTTTCCAGGAATTGTGAAAAACGAAAGGATGGAAAAAAAAGAAGTCTGAAAGACTCACCACATCCATGATCTGCACCAAACTGAGAGACAGAACGACCGTGAGAGGCTGAGAGTCATTGGCAACGGGCCGCTCCATACGGTTATAGTCTTTCAGCAGGTTTTTCAACAGAGCCCTCTGGTGAGGGCCCTGCACCGACACTGAGAGACAGAGATAAGGAGAGAGAGAGAGACTTAGCCTTTTTCTACATCTGTATAAAGACAAACACACGGGAGTTCAAATCTTTTTAGCAGACGTTAACCATGGAAGTATGTTCAGAGAGGATTAGAGGAGAGGAGAGCAGAGCAGGTGAGACCACGCATGATGATTCAGCTGGTGTTTGAGTAAGCTCAGTGCTACAAGCTGCGCAAAAGGTCATTTGTGCAATGTCAGTAAATCCTAAAAACACTCAAACACTCTAGAAAAGTCTTTTTTTTGGATATTTATACCTTTCTCAAAAATCACAGCATATTAAAATATAGCCTGATATGAAATGTTTGTTCTACAGAACAGCTGTAAAGGAGAAACCACAGAAACACATTACACAACACTTACAAATACGTGCCTGTCGCCTGGGTTTTGATCAAAAATTCTGTTTTTATTCATTTCATTATTGGCAGAGAGGCCAGATAGTCCGAGCGAAAACGTATTATTAAGATTCTATATAAAAACTGAACGCACGTGTAGGTTCACTGGCGACTGTATAGCAGATACAATGGCTCTATTTGTGATGCAGACATTGCGACCTCTGGTTCCTACAGTCAGCATTATAAGTAAATAAGTACAAGTTATTCATTTTTTTCAGCAGCAGGATAAAAAGCAGAAAACATACATTTTAAGAACAAGAAAAGCACACAGAATCTTTAGCAACTAAATATAATATCAGTATTTTCCTGTATGTATGCACTGTGTTCACACTTTGCATTTGTCACAGCTTCTTTTCTTTTCTGGAAATCTGCCTTTTCAAAGAAATCTGCAGGGATGTTTCCTCACACCTCTGAAGTTCAGTCTTAGAAGTTGGTTGTATTTCAGAGAGTTGTCTTCTGACAGTGGAAAGATAAACAGATACCCATGCTGTATATTCTGTCTGATCTGAAGCCAGAGTGGAGCTTGAGCATAATGAAATCTGAGTCGATCGGCTTCTCTACAGTGAATCTTTTCACATCCCCACTCCGCACGACTGTTTACCGCTCAAAAGCCAATTTACTCCAAAAAAATCTGTGGAATTCCCCTGTAAATAGCAAAGCTGAGTCAGCAGTAATTCAAATTTACTCGAGATTTCAAACTGTACCCTCCTTTTTAAAGCAAAGACTTCTTTAAACACAAGAAGGCCAAGAACATCACTCAGGAGAGAATATTGTGTATCATACATTTACAACAGAACAGTGAGGAGTGAACGCAGTGTCAAAGACCAGGAAGCAGATAAAAGAGGAGGAGAGCAGGGAGGAGAACGCGAGATGAGTATTAAGAGTGTTCTGCAGTCGCGCTGACCTGAGATCAGCTCTTCTGAACATCAACCATTTAAAACTAACTAACGACCTTGATCCCCTATCGATTTTTTTAAAGGGCACGTCTTCAAACAGCATGAAGCAACAGGCGAAAGAAAAGCAAGAT
The DNA here is from genome assembly GCA_021613375.1 of Megaleporinus macrocephalus. Lineage (NCBI taxonomy): Eukaryota > Metazoa > Chordata > Actinopteri > Characiformes > Anostomidae > Megaleporinus > Megaleporinus macrocephalus. The sequence goes on from CM038703.1 coordinate 27,091,898, forward strand.
GTTCTAATATGTGACACCTGCATGCATCTCTCATCCATCATTGATTGGTTGAAATGCTAAACAGGACTGTTGGTTTGCTGCTGTGATTTCTCGAAGCAGTAACGAGTAAAACATTAATTATGGCCTTTAAAGAGGGCTACACAGCCCCCCTGGCTCTGATGTGAAAAAAGTGCTGTGTTATGTGTTTATCGACATGTAGATATGAGCAAAGGGAGAGGGTAGCCGTGTGGTATTTACTGAATGCTAAGTTTAAATGAGAACATGAGTTCTGTTTCAGGAGATTTGAATTAAAAATGCACTAAAATAAACAGCTTGTTGTGTGAACTTCATTCAATTACGTCACACATTTCCATTTCAAACCGAGTACAGTCAGTACACAATGATCTTCAACATCAAATTCAATTACCGACCAAACTAAACTGAAACATTTCAGAGCATCAGAGAGGTCTCTCAGGTTCCACATAAACAACAGTGATTCACTGAAATGCTCTTTCATTCATTTTTATCATTTTAGATAAAAAAAAAAACAATTTATGATTTAATGTTGACATCCAGCGACACTGTTGGCTCATTTATTGAGTGTATGTGCATTTATTGCAAACTCAGGGTTTTATGGCTTTTGAGCACACAATAACAAACATTCCCTCAAAATATATACTCTTCAATTTGTCAAGCTCAGACTTCACACTTTCATTTTTAATGTATTGTTAAATTCAAAACAGTCACTATATCCAAGTTATTCTTTTCTCAGGAGATATTTCTGAGGAGTTTAAGACAGTCACGCTGTGCAAGGAAGAAGAAGAAACAAGTTTAATAAGAGGAAAATAACAGAAGATGTTTCTGTCAATCCAACTCTGTCCAGGACAAATCAACACAATGGATCTGAAAGAAGGTGTAGTTGTCAGGAAGCTGTTACTGAGAAAATAAAAAAACATCTGTAAATCTGGTGTTCTTAGAGCAACGGACTGAAGAAAAAAATGGAAGTTGTAATGAAATCAAAGGACTGACACACTAAATACTGTATGTATATATATATATATATATATATAGCTTGATGTAATTTCCTAATAAACATGTAAAACAAATAAACCAATAAAAACAATAAAAGAAAGCAATAACACACATGTGCTGTGGTTGTTCCAATGCAATCTTTTTGCAACAGTCTAATTAAACATGACCGAACAATTTTTCATTAAATCTCTAAGCGCTAACCAACCTTCAGAAAACTCTCTCATCTGTACTCTCAACGAGAATGGAATTTATATAGTTACATACAGTGCTGTGCAAAATATCTTCATTTTCTTTTTGTAATTTTCATTCTAAATGCTCATTAAGAACAAGTTTTCAGTTATTCTGGAGCAACCAAAAAAAGCATAAAACAAATTTACTATGTCATGTCATAAATTCCTTGACATTAAAATAATAACATAAATGTGCTTCCACGTTTTTCCTTTATACTGTATGTTGTTACTCTTTTTAGGTAATGTTTAAATAAATGTGCAGGGGTATATTTTCTACACCTGTGGGTTTAGCAAGTCTTATTAATTTCAAATAGTCCCAAACACACACAGGGGTGGTCAGTTCATTGTTCTGAGAACACCAGCAGATACTTGGTATGATCTCCTTTTCTCAGTAAGAGCTTTCTGACAGCTACATGTCCTTTCAGATCCAGAGCGCTGAGGTGTCTTTTCACAGTGGAGGGATGGATGGCAACAACTGTGGGTGTTTTCAGATCTGAAGCGAGAGTGAAGCTTGCATTTCTCTCTCTCTGACGAAAACTCTACTAGATCTTGCACGGTTGTTAAGTGGCCTGTTTTCTTTAAAAAAATCACTTTTTTTTGGGAAACTGTTTTAATGACATTTTATTGAGCATCCATTCTGGCCTCTTTTCTAAACAGCTTTCTTTAAAACGTGCATCATTTTAAAAAGATGAGCTCAGGACTACACTACATCTGCTTACCAGCAATAAAAGTGATTAAATGATGGCACTGATTGGTAAAAATAATGTTACGTCTAAGCCGAAGTGTTCCAGATTACAAACTGGTAATACATCGATTGCAGGTCAATGGAGTATTTATAAAATATCTACACTTATAAATATCTATCAAAAAAAAACAACAGACTGGCTGATCTCATTCACTGAAAAGCGAGAGAACTGAAATAGTCTTAAGGAAAAAAGTAACCCTTATGTAGCATAATCCTATGTTACATTTAGCTCACAACTGAATACATCCTGTAGCAGTAAAAAGAGTAATGTAGATGCTCTGAGCCTCTTTAGAAGCTTATCATAATGACATGGAGAAACAATTCCACTCCAGGTAGAAAATAAGGCAGCTATATATTTACTATTTCCTGCAAAAATACCAGGCTCATCTATTTTGAGGCCTGAGGTCTGTCAGGTGTGGCGTCATTATTATTTCATGATAATACAATGAATAACAGTGAATAATATAAACAACGACTTCATACAATGAAGCACCTAAATGTGCTTTGCAGTTGTCGGACAGAGTTCACCTCAAGATGAAACAGCTGGTGAACTTAAAGTTAATGTCGAACACGAATCAGATGCATTTGACAACAGAAAGAACATCAATGCAGCAGGTAGTGAGTTTAGCCCCTTTCACAGTAGCCAAAACAATGCCATTTTCAACTGTAAATCTGTTTCATCTAAAAAGACTGTCTGTATTAAATATGTCAGATTTACAAAAATCATTAACCAGTACATGACCAGCAAACATGATTTGAGCAGTTATATACTCACAGAATCAGAACATAGATTATTAAAATGCAAAAACTTCACTTCACTGCAGAAAGTATTTTAATCTTACACCCTGATTTTCAGACTTCGGGACACGTTTACTACAAAACAATGGGCTCTAACTGCTCACTATGTGGCCATAAGAGACAGGGATGCAGTCTCTCTTCCTGCTTTTAATAAACTGAATGTTCAAGCTGTCAGATTTGTCTCCCCTAGATATATAAATTGAGGGACTTATTAAAATAACCTGCCCCCAAAACTCAGGCTTCAGGTGTTCGTTTTTTTATTCAGATTTTCTTGTTCAACCTTAAATGTTGCAGCAGTTCTGCTGAGGCCTCAGGCTGCCTGTCGAGCTTTTCGTCCCAATTTTTCAGTTCTATCTTAAATGTTGCAGCAGCTACGCTGGTGGCTCAGACAGCCTGTTCCAATCATAACACTACTGAAACCTTTGTTTCAATTTTCCTATTCCACCTTAAATGGTGCACAATGTCACATATTGGCACCTCAGGCATTTTATTAATAACTTCTGCACCATTTAAAGTAGAAAAGAAACATTCAAACAAGACGAGGAAGCCAACTTCTGCCTCATGTGTCTGAATGCTGCAGGGGTCAGTACCAACTGTCCATGGCAAAACTGCAGACCAGGAAAACATAAGACCTGTATTAACTTCTAAAAAAGATTACGTCACAAATACAATTTGAATACAGCTACATACTGTCAAATGAACTTCTTTATTGTGGTCAGTTCTGCCTCTGCAGCCCCCATATGGTTCAACTCTGCTATTATGCAAATCAGTCAACCAAGGTTACCGCCCCCTGATGATGCTGAATCGTGCCATGCTCATAAATATAGGAGACAGACGAGCATAGGGCGAGGGAGTGTTTCAACATGGTTTTGGATCATTTCCTGTATGAAGTGTCTCTTTTCATTTAAGTTTTTTTTGCAGTGGGACTGCAGTTTGAACTAATACGCTAGAATAATCCTTATAAGACAAACCGCTCCTAATCTGAACTGACCAGTCCACACGGTAGGTGCTAAATGATTAACCCATAACTTCTAAACCAAAAAAGAATGTTTTGTTGGCTGCCTGAGGATGAAATAACTCCACCACATGTAAAAAGAGGTGATACAATAACACACTCCTCCCTCAAAATCCTAACTCTTAGCTTTATTTTAAATTTTTTATTATGAGTTTATTATTGTAAGTTCTGTATACAGAATTTAGAAAAAAGACATCAAGTGAGTGAAATTGCTAAATTTCCCCCAGGACAATAAACGCTGTGTATCTTCAAGATACTCTCTAATGGAAAACTGTATTTCCCTCAAAATAGCTTGATTTTTAAGTTTGAAAATGTGTTGCTTGCTCTCCAGTCTATATACACCAATTAGCCTTAACATTAAAACCTCCTCCTTGTTTCTACAATACACGTTTAGTTTATACAGCAGTCCACTGCACCTGTTTATCTGCATACTCTGTTCATCAATAGTCAGGACCCACACAGGACCACCAAAGCATTATTTGGGTCGTAAATCATTCTTAGCACTACAGTGACACAGTGATGGTGGTGGTGTGTGTGTGTGTTAGTGTGTGTTGTGCTGGTGTGGGGGGATCAGACACAGTAGTGCTGCTGAGGTTTTGAAACACCTCAGCGTCCTGTGAGCAGCAGCATGTGAGCAGTGTCCTGAGACCACTAATGAAGGACTAGAGAATGACCAACTCAAATTGTGCAGCAGCAAATAACATGTCACCACCACTTCAGTGTCACTACAGTGCTGAGAATGATCCACCACCTAAATGATACTTGCTCTGTGGTGGTCCTTTGGGGGTCCTGACTTTTGAAGAACCGGGTGAAAGGGGTGTAATACAAACAAACAAAGACTTCAGTCTGTAACTGTAAGACTAAGGAGTGGTCCTGTATGGTGAGCTGAGCTGATAAAATGAACAGATATTGTAGAGAAAAGGAGGTGTTTAATGTTAACGCTGATTGGCGTAGTGCATATATGCAAACTAATCTGTATATAAAAAAATTATATAAACATTATAAATATTAATGGCACAGCATCACAAATGGCTAGTTTAATTCTAAGTGACAGAAAGAGAGAGTGGAAATGGTCATGTAAATATTAAGGACTATTAAGAATATTAAGGAAGAGTTTGAGGGGTCTCGTTCGCAGCTGCAAGTACAATGTAGAATTGTATATTTTCACAGCGTACCCCACAGTATTCTTTCACAACCAATACTAATACTAATAATAATATTCCATTAAGTTCATTACAGTATCAGTAAAAAAAGACTTTTATACTTAGAAGCTTTTGAGCAGACATTGCCAGCACGTCTAATAGCCTACAATTTCTCAGTTCAATAAAAAAAACTTAAGTACTTGTTCTTAAACAGCCTCAAATGAAGTTGGAATGTGGTGTGACTGCTAACAGCATTCATTTTCTCTCCTCATGGCTATTGCTGATTTACAGCCAAAGGTATATAAAGTTTCTCAGCATTTTGAGATGCGCCTGAGCTTTAATCTTCTTCGGCTTTAAAGCGGTGGATTCGGCTCGGTGCACCAGAATGCACGGTTATGTTATGCCAATTACAACTCATGAAATTATTAATTTTATTGAAAACTACACATTTAACTTAAGGAAATAACACAACATCCCCTCAAGTACATTTTATAGAGGCGCTCTCTTTAAAGCTGAACCCTGATTAAACCATACATTTACATTGTTTGTATATCATGGGACTAATAAAGTATAGCTCCAGTACAGTACAGGACGAGAAAGAGCAGATCTGGCTCAGACCATCTGTATGAGCCCTGTATGAGTTTATGCACCCCGTGTGTAGAAACATCATCATCATCATCACTGTGGTCCAGGATCTCTGCTGACAGTGATGTGACAGATATTGCGGTAGGATGCTGTACGACTGTAAGAATTATGAGAGTACACGAGCGCACATGAATCGGTGGGAGGGTGACAGCTGCAGTGAAAGTTCAAGAGAGAGAGAGAAAGAGTGAGCGCACGCACGAAAGAGAGAGAGAAAAGAGAGAGAGAGAAAGAGAGAGAGAAAGAGAGAGAGGCAGCACACATAACCACACACATTCACAGGCAAGCGCTCTCGACACTGCAGCAACATGTCCATAATAACATAACAAGCTGCCGGATCGAAGAGCAGATCCGTGCTCAGATGACAGGGACACACTCATTCACTCTCTCTCTCTCTTCTACCTCTCTCTATGTTTTATTTGTGAATTTGGATGGATGAAAGCGAGAAGCCATAAAGTATATAGAGAGAGTGAAAGCGAGAGAGAGAGCGAGAGAGAGAAACAGAGAGAGAGAGAGATAAAAAGGGGGGAGAAAACGGGGAGGGTGAAATTTATGATTGCAGCTTTCAGCGCTTCACTGCTAAAGCATGCTTGTCTCTCTCTCTCTCTCTCTGTCTCGCGCTCTCTCTCACCCTTATTTACAAGATAGGTAAAATCTCCTCCTGGCCTGAGCGCTGGAAGCAGTGCAGTTCTCTGTACTCTACAAGCAATCAGGTCCAACAGCAACACAGTAACTAAAGGAAAAATACAGTGGAGCAAAGCTAAACTGTTTTCTCACTCTTTTCTCACAGCCATTAAGATTCTGTTCACTCTTACAGTGTTCTTTACACCTTTTACCTCTCATACACTCCTCGCACATCACACACAGTGAGTGAATAAACCTACCCTGAACCAGAGCAGAGATTCCAAACAGAGTCAAAGCCAAAGAGTGCCACATTCCAAGTGATATGAAGAAGACTGGAACGCAGAGACGCCGGGAGGAGAAACGGAGCACAGAGGAGGAGGAGGAGAGGAGGAGGAATACTGGAGGAGCGGAGGAGAGGAGAGGAAAGCACTAGGCACTGCGATTCAAGCACTGGACGGAATGAATGAGGGAGAGAGTGAGCAGAAAGGAAGAGAGGGAGAGAGAGAGGAGGAGGAGGAGGAGGGAGAAAGAGAGCCTACGTTTGCTTCTCGGAGCCGGCAGCGAATCAGAATGAGTGAGAGGAAAAACATCTCATTGATTCTAGACACACGAGTCAGCTCTCTCTCTCTCTCTCTCTCTCTCGGCTTGTCTTTTGGATTCACCGAGAGAGATGGATAGAGGGCGACTGATGGAGAGAGAAGAGCACTGGAGCACTGGGAGCAGAGGAGGAGATGGAGAGAATAAGACAATCAGACTTACTCCTACTGACCTCGTTTTCATTCCTTTCACCCCTTTCTTCCTACATCAACTCTAAAAAAAAACCTTTGGTTCAGACCTAGAGAAAAGAGATAAACAAAGTGAGGCCTGCAGGAGGATTGATTTGGTTCTCCAGATGATTTCCTGCCCACAAGCCAAGTGACAAACATGTTTTTAATGAACTTATTTTTCTCAAAATTACAATTGACAAAAAACAACAACAAAAATAAACTTGATGGTGTTTTGTTTTAGTCTTTCTTTTTATGCCGAAACAAAATAACAGCATTTAAGTTGAATAACAGAACCTCCGGTCCTGCCACTAAGTTTAAACTCAGCTGCAACAGTTGCAAGTGTTTCAACTTTGTCAAATAAGTTTTATGAATTAGCCAGTTATAGTTAGTCGGGTGACTGAAACAGTTAACTAATAGTGCACTGAATGTGTTGCGCATGACTTGAATTGTTTTTTAATTACTTGGAAATTACATTGCATTCACACACATTTTTCATATCATCGCTGTCCAATGAAAAACCTGTATCTCCATTTTGGTCAATTTTGAGTTTTCTACATCATTTCAACCAATGGTTGTTTATATTGTGTGAAGAATTAATGATGAATGGACCAATAGAAGTGCTCCAAAAAAATCTGGTTCCATTGACTTCCATTGAAATTAAAGTAGGTTTTTGGTCTCTTGCAATTTTGGAGATACTTGCTTTCATTGGACAGCGACAATATATATTACATTCATCCAGCCATTAGTCAGGGTCATGGGTGGGCTGGAGCCAATCCCAACGTCATTGGGCAAAAGCAGGGACATATATATTACATTACATATATAATTATATAATTTCACATATAAAGTCAGCCTTAAACCACATAGTGGTCACTAACCAACATGTATATGTACACAGATATACATACAATAATATTCCTGACAAATCACAAAGCATTGGTTTTGTGAAATAAAGTGAAAATAAGTTCCACATAATACATCATTTACAGGGAACACACTGAAAAGGTAAAAGGTGTGTTCTCTGTAGACCTTAAATAAATGTGTCATTTTAATGTCAATTTCTAACAACTGTATGGTTTTATGTACTAAAAGAATTATTTATTGTTACATTACCATTTTCCAACCTCTCATCGTCCCCTTAACCGCTAAAATAATAATAGCAAATACACAGGCTGTTTTTGTTATTGTTTCTGTAATACATATGTAAATCCAATTCCAAATATGTTGGGACAGTAGTAAAAATACAAATAAGAACATTGATTTATAAATGTTCTCAGACCTGTATTTGGATTTAAAGAGCATTTAATATTTTAGTGTTTATCAACTTCACTGTATTCTGTAAATACACCGTCTGAAACGGATGTCTGCGACAGATTTCTAAAAAACTTATGGTCAAGACTTACCAGTTTAACAAAAATGCAACAGCAAAAAAAAAGTTTAAGAATAACATTCTTCAGCCACGGACTGCAAGGTGCTATTTAACCCAAAAATCTCAACTGACCTTCCACCTCCCAGACATAACTGACAGCGTTCTCTGATAAATATCATCACATAGGCTTAAAAATACATTGACAAACTTTGTCAATAAACACTGTTCGTCACTGCATCCACAAATGCAAGTTAAGACTTTACTATTTACATCAAAATCCATTAAAACAGCATCCCACAAAAAACATTTTCTGGATTTGGTTTTGCAAAATATAGTCCTGCTATAGTCCTGCACTGTGCCTCACTCAGAAAGCATTCAGCATTAAAACACCTCCTACACTGTCAATATCTTAGCGATATGTGTATTTTCATCAGCCAGAAAACCAGATACCACTAGAACAGATGCATAAATACAATACTAAGTATCATGAATATCTTGTACTAAAAAATTAGGTAATATCTTGTGCACCTGTTTGAAGAACAAAGTTTAGTTCCAGATCTCTCCTGGACATTGTCCCAGACACTGTGTGAATTTATGAAAAATTCCATCTTAAATCTCCAATTTAGCTCCTTGTATCTACAATCTTTGCCAGTTTAACAGTTCAGAGCATCATGTACGTAGTTCTACAATTACAAACTGTAGTCCATAACTTTCTCTGTTTTTTAGCATTGTCAGTACTGCAGTGATACTGATGCGGTGGTGATGTGTGTGCTGTGTCGGTGCGTGTGGATCAGACATAGCCATGTCAGAGTTTTCAAAACACCTCAGTGTCACTGCTGGACTAAGAATAGTCCACCGCCCAAAGATATCCAGCTGACAGCTTTCTGTGACCACTGATGCAGGATCAGAGAATGAACAACGCACACTGGACAGATGAGCTATCATGTCTGACTATGACTAGGAAGGTAGGAGTGTCTAATAGAGTGGACAGTGAGTGGACACAATTTTAAAAAAAGCCCTACAGCACTGCTGTGTCTGATCTACTCATACCGGCAAAACAGACAAACACATGCAGTGAACAGTTAACATTACAATCAAACCAGCTGTTTTTTGTGGTATGCTTTAAAAACATACACTGTCAACTGTTTTAGTTGTCAGCCAAAAGTTTCTGGAACTGTTTAAAAACGTTTTACTGGTAGTGTACTAAAACGTTTGACTGATAGTGTACTAAAACGTTTGACTGGTAGTGTACTAAAACGTTTGACTGGTAGTGTACTGAAACATTTCACTGGTAGTGTACTGAAACGTTTCACTGGTAGTATACTAAAACGTTTCACTGGTAGTGTACTGAAACGTTTTACTGGTAGTGTACTGAAACGTTTCACTGGTAGTGTACTAACACATTTGACTGGTAGTGTAGTAAAACGTTTGGCTGGCAGTGTAGTAAAACGTTTCACTGGTAGTATACTAAAACGTTTGACTGGTAGTGTACTAAAACATTTCACTGGTAGTATACTAAAACGTTTGACTGGTAGTGTACTGAAACGTTTGACTGGTAGTGTACTAAAACATTTCACTGGTAGTGTACTAAAACGTTTCACTGGTAGTGTACTAAAACATTTCACTGGTAGTGTACTAAAACGTTTGACTGGTAGTGTACTGAAACGTTTGACTGGTAGTGTATTAAAACGTTTGACTGGTAGTGTACTAAAACGTTTGACTGGTAGTGTACTGAAACGTTTCACTGGTAGTGTACTAAAACGTTTGATTAGTAGTGTTCTAAAACGTTTGATTGGTATTGTACTAAAACCTTTGGCTGGTATTGTACTAAAATGTTTGGCTGGTAGTGTACTAAAACGTTTGGCTGGTAGTGTAACTAAAATGTTTGGCTGGTAGTGTACTGAAACGTTTGACTGGTAGTGTTCTAAAATGTTTGACTGGTAGTGTACTAAAACCTTTGGCTGGTATTGTACTGAAACATTTGACTGGTAGTGTACTAAAACGTTTCACTGGTAGTGTACTGAAACGTTTGACTGGTAGTGTAGCTAAAACGTTTGACTGGTGGTGTACTGAAACATTTGACTGGTAGTGTACTAAAACGTTTGACTGGTAGTATACTAAAACGTTTGACTGGTGGTGTACTGAAACATTTGACTGGTAGTGTACTAAAAGGTTTGACTCGTAGTGTACTAAAACGCTTGACTGGTAGTGTACTAAAACGTTTGACTCGTAGTGTACTAAAACGTTTGACTCGTAGTGTACTAAAACGTTTGACTGATAGTGTACTAAAACGTTTGACTGGTAGTGTACTAAAACGTTTGACTGGTAGTATACTAAAACGTTTGACTGGTAGTGTACTGAAACATTTCACTGGTAGTGTACTGAAACGTTTCACTGGTAGTATACTAAAACGTTTCACTGGTAGTGTACTGAAACGTTTTACTGGTAGTGTACTGAAACGTTTCACTGGTAGTGTACTAACACATTTGACTGGTAGTGTAGTAAAACGTTTGGCTGGCAGTGTAGTAAAACGTTTCACTGGTAGTATACTAAAACGTTTGACTGGTAGTGTACTAAAACATTTCACTGGTAGTATACTAAAACGTTTGACTGGTAGTGTACTGAAACGTTTGACTGGTAGTGTACTAAAACGTTTGACTCGTAGTGTACTAAAACGTTTGACTCGTAGTGTACTAAAACGTTTGACTGATAGTGTACTAAAACGTTTGACTGGTAGTGTACTAAAACGTTTGACTGGTAGTATACTAAAACGTTTGACTGGTAGTGTACTGAAACATTTCACTGGTAGTGTACTGAAACGTTTCACTGGTAGTATACTAAAACGTTTCACTGGTAGTGTACTGAAACGTTTTACTGGTAGTGTACTGAAACGTTTCACTGGTAGTGTACTAACACATTTGACTGGTAGTGTAGTAAAACGTTTGGCTGGCAGTGTAGTAAAACGTTTCACTGGTAGTATACTAAAACGTTTGACTGGTAGTGTACTAAAACATTTCACTGGTAGTATACTAAAACGTTTGACTGGTAGTGTACTGAAACGTTTGACTGGTAGTGTACTAAAACATTTCACTGGTAGTGTACTAAAACGTTTCACTGGTAGTGTACTAAAACATTTCACTGGTAGTGTACTAAAACGTTTGACTGGTAGTGTACTGAAACGTTTGACTGGTAGTGTATTAAAACGTTTGACTGGTAGTGTACTAAAACGTTTGACTGGTAGTGTACTGAAACGTTTCACTGGTAGTGTACTAAAACGTTTGATTAGTAGTGTTCTAAAACGTTTGATTGGTATTGTACTAAAACCTTTGGCTGGTATTGTACTAAAATGTTTGGCTGGTAGTGTACTAAAACGTTTGGCTGGTAGTGTAACTAAAATGTTTGGCTGGTAGTGTACTGAAACGTTTGACTGGTAGTGTTCTAAAATGTTTGACTGGTAGTGTACTAAAACCTTTGGCTGGTATTGTACTGAAACATTTGACTGGTAGTGTACTAAAATGTTTGGCTGGGAGTGTACTGAAACGTTTGGCTGGTAGTGTATTAAAACGTTTGACTGGTAGTGTACTAAAACGTTTGACTGGTAGTGTAATAAAATGTTTGGCTGGTAGTGTACTAAAACGTTTGGCTGGTAGTGTACTGAAACGTTTGACTGGTAGTGTACTAAAACGTTTGATTGGTAGTGTACTAAAACGTTTCACTGGTAGTGTACTAAAACGTATGGCTGGTAGTGTACTAACACGTTTCACTGGTAGTGTACTAAAACGTTTGGCTGGTAGTGTACTAAAACGTTTCACTGGTAGTGTACTAAAACATTTCACTGGTAGTGTACTGAAACGTTTGACTGGTAGTGTATTAAAACGTTTGGCTGGTAGTGTAACTAAAATGTTTGGCTGGTAGTGTACTGAAACGTTTGGCTGGTAGTGTATTAAAACGTTTCACTGGTAGTGTACTAAAACGTTTGACTGGTAGTGTACTAAAACGTTTGACTGGTAGTGTACTAAAACGTTTCACTGGTAGTGTACTGAAACATTTGACTGGTAGTATTCTAAAACGTTTGGCTGGTAGTGTACTAAAACGTTTGACTGGTAGTGTACTAAAACGTTTGGCAAGTAGTGAACTGAAACATTTGGCTGGTAGTGATCTAAAACGTTTGGCTGGTAGTGTACTAAAATGTTTGACTGGTAGTGATCTAAAACGTTTGGCAAGTAGTGAACTGAAACATTTGGCTGGTAGTGATCTAAAACGTTTGGCTGGTAGTGTACTAAAACGTTTGACTGGTTGTATTACTAAATGTTTGATTGATAGTGTTCTAAAACGTTTGATTGGTAGTGTACTAAAACGGTTGATTGATAGTTTTATAAAACGTTTGATTGGTAGTGATCTAAAACGGTTGATTGATAGTGTTCTAAAACGGTTGATTGATAGTGTTCTAAAACGTTTGATTGGTAGTGTTCTAAAACGTTTGATTGATAGTGATCTAAAACGTTTGATTGGTAGTGATCTAAAACGTTTGATTGGTAGTGTACTAAAACGTTTGATTGGTAGTGATCTAAAACGTTTGGCTGGTAGTGATCTAAAACGTTTGGTAGTGATCTAAAACGTTTGATTGGTAGTGTTCTAAAACGCTTGATTGGTAGTGATCTAAAACGTTTGATTGGTAGTGATCTAAAACGTTTGATTGGTAGTGTTCTAAAACATTTGATTGATAGTGTTCTAAAACATTTGATTGATAGTGTTCTAAAACGTTTGCTTAGTAGTGTATCTAAAACATTTGATTAGTAGTGATCTAAAACGTTTGATTAGTAGTGATCCAAAATATTTGATTAGTAGTGTTCTAAAACGTTTTATTAGTAGTGATCCAAAATGTTTGATTAGTAGTGTTCTAAAACGTTTGATTAGTAGTGATCCAAAATGTTTGATTAGTAGTGTTCTAAAACGTTTGATTAGTAGTGATCTAAAATGTTTGATTAGTAGTGTTCTAAAACGTTTGATTAGTAGTGATCCAAAATGTTTGATTAGTAGTGATCTAAAATGTTTGATTAGTAGTGATCCAAAATGTTTGATTAGTAGTGTTCTAAAATGTTTGATTGGTAGTGATCTAAAATGTTTGACTGGTAAAACTTTTACCAGTAGTGTTCTGGGCTGTTTTATCCAAAACACAGTCCAGACTGAAACAATGCTTGAACTTCAGCATGAATGGGCAGGGCTAAGATGCTGTTGGCTAAAAAAGTGGGTATATAGCCTCTGTACAACTTCAGTTTAGTTTGAGTACTTCTTTTTAGGAAAATTCACATACATCATTGTTTAACAATAAAAAAACAGCCACGGCATAAATTTGAACACTTGTTTTTTGCTTTTGACCCCTGACCCACCACAAACAATGCACTTTGGCCCACCAACCCAGAAAGTTCAACCGTCCCTTCTATAAGAAGCACTTAGTTTCCTAAAGAATTTTTCAATGGATTATTCTTTTTATAGTAAATGAGATGTCAGAACATGAAGAACCCTTTGTAAAGTTTGAAGAACCTCCACACTGAACTGAACTGTCCTAGAACTGCACATCCTAATCCGAGGATCATTCAGGAACAGTCATTTTTGAAAATGTGCACCTACTTTTCTCTCCCTCTTGCAGTGTGTGTTCTTTAAGAAAGAACATGCTATTAGATATAATGAGGTGTCTGATCCTAGTAAAGTGGAATTAGGCACTTCTAAAGCTAAGCCTAGTGTGACAGACTTTTGCTTTTGCATAAAAGCATGAAAGCAGTGCTCATGACCTTGCTGGAAAGACCATACCCAGAGTTGGCCCTGACATCCCTGAGGAACTAAAAAAATTCTGCAAATGGGGCCACCGTACCTGACCTATGAACCACAGGAACCATTTGCAATTAACACACAGCCACACCTGACATTCCAATGCTCCTGATACAATCCTCCCTCCTTTAAATCAGTTTCATCTCCGACTCCATCTGTCAGTCTAATAGTGTGTAGGTCTATGCAGAACAGAATAAGGAATAAACAAACAGTATTTACTATAGATAAACATACACATAGCACCCAAACAGCGTTTGATAATAATATAAGTCATTTTATCAAGTGCATTAGGCCCATTCAAACTGGCTTTCCTACATTTCCAAAATAATATATTTTTAAATATAAATAACTATTTACTATGGCTTGGCTGAATTCTTGATGATTATTATTTACTCATACAGTCATATCTCTCAGTATACAATTTCATATTTCCAGTATGCCTGGCTAATCAATATTTAAAATGATATATTTATTCAATAAATAGTGTTAGTTAGTGCATTGCTTTCTATTTTGTATTAGTCTATAATTGTCGTAAAACCTTTACTGAGAGACTAGATTATTACTGTCTTTATCGCTGTTTTTAAATAATGTGCGTATATAGACCTAATTTACACACACAGTCAGACATACACTGCACATCCTTTAAGAGCTCACTGAGAAGGGGGTTGGGGACTTTTTGCATAATTTGCGTGACCTTGTGCAACATGCGCAATGAGCGTACAGGGCTGACCAGCTCTGAACATACCTTGCCTTGAAGACCAGCACTAACAAACCTACTTAATAAAGTTGTATTTCATGGATGAGCTATCTCCTTCCTCCTGATGGGTACAGATCATTGCATACGGTATCTTACAAACTTTTTTTTAAAGCACATGTTCAAGGCCATTGAACAGTGAACAATGAGCTGTAAGGACACATTTAACAAAGCCAGGGCCAAGGGCACAAGCCTCCAAGGGCCCATGAAAAATACTTTCTAGTGTTTACTCCTAAAATCCCCACGAGAGGAGAATACGGCTGTTACCCTAGTGACTACAGACTTGCCACTTCCCAGTATTGTGCAAACACTCAACAACTGGGTCAAGCACAGTGAACAACATGCAGACAATCATTCAAGAACCAGATTTGCAGTTTTCTTCTCTGCTTCATTTAAATGTAACCTAAATAGGTTTTTACTCTTCTTCTTTTCAATACAAAGTGCTATTTGAGCACTATTTGCAACATAAATAATAAATAACAAACAAGTGATACACTGTTAGGAGCTGCGCTGGTATTTTCTTTTTGTTTATCAAGGTACAGACTATGTAAATGTACCCTCATAAAGGTTCAACTGCTTTTTCTCAGAGAAGAGGTAAATATTTGTCCCTCTTCATAAGCTGATGTTTTAAAACAGATCAATAAAATGTAAAGGCAGGAGAGAAGACAGGGTGTGTGGAGTCAGTACAGCTTAAAATATAATTGCAGTGGACTGTGCTACAAATACGTTCCCTGAATAAAGGTACTGAGGACATACCAAGGGTAACTCATCAGTGACAGTTGAGTATATACTGAGTAATATATATATATATATATATATAGTACATAATACAAGGGGGCCAAGATTACATCCCTGAGGAACTCCAGCAATATCTTTTTATCAACTGTAAGCATCTTTATTAAAGACATGTGAGATAATCTCTGACCAGCCAAATATGTCAAATATGTCTAAAACATACAGTACCCGTCAGCAGCAACAAAAAATTGCATACAGTTCTGTGAGACATATTTCTTTATTGCTGATCCTATTTAATCTTGCCTATGTTTACCAGGTGAGCCAATACATGTGGAGGGCACTGTATATGTTTCCTTTTAACGCTTTGCTGTTTATACAGGCTTGAAAGTTGTTAGCTGGTTAGTCAGATGTTCAACAATACACTGATGTAAAACTAACAAAAGTAGCTCTAGTAATATCATATTCTGTCTAATCATGACATCCTCCTTTGATTTCTATAACCATTCTTAATTTGGCTAATGATCTGACATCAAGGTTAAACCAGATTCATTTCTGCTTACTGGGTAGGACACGTTTACAAGTTTTTTTCTTTTCTAAATCCTCTGACTGACAAGTAGCCAATACTCTTAATAATGCTTCCTAGAAAACAGACCGGAGCTTTTAGCTGCCTTTCCATTAGAAGGGCTTATTACCTCCTTTGACATACATACATTGGACACTTCGACCCGTTGCTGCAAAACGGCAATGCGTCCATCATAGTGGTCCAGGGAAGACAGACCTGTAAACAAATACAAGTAAACGTGGGGCTGTGTTTTTTTCTGAATAAAAAGCTCTGTTTACGTTTCAACAGATTTCAATGAGTTGTTTTTACACTCAAGAGTTTATGATCTTCGTGGAGTTCAAAAAGGTTTTGTCTCCAGTTACTAGTTATAATACTAGTTATAATCACTGCTAGACACTGTAAGGAGTGTGTAAGCGTTAGGCTTACATGAAGAGAATTTCTAATTTGTTTAATTACTAATATTGCCCTTGATCCGTGGTTTATACTTGTGGAGATGTTTCTATATGGTTTAATGTGCATGAAACACGTAGAAAAGGGTTTTTTATATACTGAGGAGTTTTTCTGTCGAGGTCCCATCTTTTTTAGGGTTTCTTGTGCTTCAGGTTAGAACACAGCTTATTCACTTTGAAATACCAGACAAATATTAAAACAGTGCGTACTAATAAATGAAGCTACTATTCCCACTGCTTCCAGCCAAGTAGCTACATGTATATGTCTATGATTAACCTACTGTGACTCCCTGTTGTTGGCAACATTTAAAATAAAAGTGGTTTGGGCTTAAAACCTTATCTCAACTTTCTCTTCACCTGATTATCCACATTATTGCTATGTAGAACTACCTTCCTATAAGACTGCAGAACGCCCTGTGACATCAGATGACTACGTAGCTATGTAGCTTGCCTGGATTAGCTTTAATCAATACTTGGTTAAAGAACAGTATCCTATGGTTCCAATTAAACTCTCATCAGGGGCAGAATGGTAGAGTATGCAGAGCTTTACTGGCATAGAATTACCGAGTCTGCCAATCTTGCCTGAAAACTGAAGCTTCTCTGCAGCAGATCAATCTTTCACAGCATGCGGACCGAATAAAAAGCTTGAACAGAATTCTGTAAAACAGCTTGGACTGTAAAGTATGAATAGGCACGCACAGCTTGAAGAATTATAACCCTAACGTGCATTTCTAAACACAAGCTGGGGGGAATAGCTGCGTGTGATGTTTACATATCAGAGTCCCACCATTCCTTTATTGGGCTGCATACCCAAAGGTAATGTGCCTGTCTGGCCCGTGGTGTAGCAGGTGGGGAATCTCTGTTGTGTCACTTCATGTTTTTTCTTAAACAGCAGTTTTCTCTCTGTTGACAGGTCAGTGTTAGGCCTGAGGCTGCATGGAACACCGCTTTCAAGTGCTGGCTGTGTACTGTGATGTATGAGACGCTGAAGCTATTAGCACATCTTTGTACACACTACCTGTGGCAAAGCAAAATCACACAGTGAATGATGACACCTTCAAGTTTGCATCATTAAACTGGAGGACTGAACAAATTAGCCAGGCTTTAAATGGGTTTCAGGAAATTAATGTATTCAATTTCTAGTTCTTTATAAAGCCTACGTGGATGGCTCTTCATAGGATCACGAGTGAGGAACCTTTCTGGAGTTTAAAAGTATTTATTATGAGATACAGGTACAAAACAAACTGAATCAATGTACTCAAAATGTGCATGCAAGCTTAAAAACTATTCAGAAACCTTTATTAAAAGTAGCATCATCTACTGAAAACAACTGCACCATGCAAGTCAAAATTATGTTACTTGTGTTTATCAAGTTTTATATGTCCATTCTTAGTTATCTGTCCAATCTGCATTAACTCTTTGAACCACAAGCTAAGTAAACTAGATTTAATGCACAACATGTGTCAAACCTGACCCGTATTTAATTCCTATGTAATTTTATGTATTGCTGAGAATCTATTGGGTACAGCTATCAAAATCAGTTTATTTCATTATTTAATGTTCCACATGTTCATTAAAAATATAACATAGTTGTTATAAATGTGTTTCTGACTGCAAATGTTTACAAATATCAGTAGTACCTATCAAATTCCATAGTGAATACATAAGGGTCAATTTTGACCTGTGTTGAGCGTTAGAAGGGCAGTGATACAAAAATGATTTTTATTAAAATATAACATATAAATACTGAAACTGAGGAACTCATGGAAGCTGGAAGGATGAAATGAACAAAGTTATGGAAAATAAAATCTCAGTTGGGTTACTTTTGACCCAGGTTGTACATCAAAGGGTTAAGTATCCAGAAACCTACTCTTTATGGCCAAAAAGACACCCCTCCTATTTACTGAGCTAATTATAGGTGTTTCAGCCATACCCTTTGCTAAATAATGTATAAGATCACGTGCACAGCCATGTGATTTCCAGGGACAAAAAATAGTATTTTTTAAAGTTTAAAGTTTCTTAAAATTGACTTAAGTTTAGAAGTGAAAATTTTGCCCCACTAGATCTGCACTGGTCAACTGTAATTGCTGTTACTGAAAAAACTGAGGCATCCAGGAGCAACAGCAACTTAGCCACAAAGTATAAACATGGAAACTCAGATAGCAGGGCTGCCGATCCTCTGTTACATTTCTCTCTACAAAGTTCCAAACTGCATTTAGAAGTAACAAAAACTATTAAAGAATCAAAACGGGTGTCCATAGTCAATCAGCCGCACACAGGCCTAAGATTTCTATGTGCAATGCCAAGCATCGGCTGGAGTAGTGAAAAGCACGCTGGCACTGGACTCTGGAGCAGTAAAAAAATGTGTTTTCTGGAGTGATGAGTGAATAGTGGGGGCTAGGAGAACACTAATGTATAGTATTTGGTGGAGGAGGGATAACGGTCTGGGGCTGTTATCCTGGGTGTGTGCTTGGCTCCAATAAGGGTTAGGCTAATGTATAGTGTGTGAAATACTCTCTGGTATGCGGGGGATCCCATGTTGGTTGGAGACTCCTGCATAGGCAGGCTGCTAACTCACTGGCCATAGCAGCGCTGATGCTAGAGCTTCACAGGCAACACAATGTTTGGTTCAACAATTCTTCTTCTTGAAATGCTTTTTTGTTTAATGAATGAATTGAGGTATTGTACATTTCCACTTTTGTCTTCAACTTAAGAAATGATACAAATATGCTGCAACATATTGAAATGTTTTTTATGGGTAGGCATAGTTACAGTTGCTAGGCTATGAAGAACCAACTGGGGGAACCTGTTTGTTATAGGACCACCCAGAGCTGCATTATTCCAAACAAAAAACAACGAGAGAAGCTCTCAGCGATTGTGCTTGATAAAGGCTGAACGATCATCTTGCCTAAAATTCTATTCGAGGGTCTATTTTACACTCACGGACAGCATGACCTCATCATAATATGCTTTTCAGTGACCCCCAGCATTTTGATTTTGAGATATTTAGGGACCCCTCCAGTAACTTTATTTTGCACCTTGATGCTACAGCATACAAAACCATTTTATACAGTTACATGTTTTTAACTTTGTGGCAGGAGTTTAGGGAAGACCCTTTCCTATCCCATAACGAGTGGGCTCTTGTGCCTATAACGGGCTCCATAAAGTTTTTATAGCCTGTGTAGAATGTACGTGTTGGGTGAGGACGTAAGGCTATGCAAAGCTGAAATGAACGCGAGCGAATGCGTTGGCACAGTTGAAGCGCATATTCGTCTCAGAGCGTATGTGTTCAAAGAGACGGATGATTGTATGTTGAAGGACTTTAATTGACAAAGTGCTGGGAGCTGCAGGCACCCTCAGCCAATGTGCTTAGTTAAACTCTTCTCTTCATTCGTCCGCACGAAGTGCTGAGGCAGGAACGAGGGAATAAGACGGAGAGAACAAGGAGAAAAAGAGAGAGGGAGAGAAAGAGAGGCAGGGCGAGAGAGAGCTAGCGAAAGTGCGAGAGGGAGGTACAGAGGAAGAGACGGTGTAATAGATTACCCTATTACTTCAGCTGCCCTTCCAAAGCCTCAATGGGGGGTGGTGGCCAGTATGTGTGTGTGTGTATGCACGCACTTGTGTGTGTAGCAGGGTCAGGCATTCTGGGAGTTCTGCAGGATGGAGCTTTTCACACTTCATTGCTCTAAGAGAGGAAACAGAGAAGAAACTGAGGAATGAGAAACGCAGTTGTAACACAGGTACCAATACATAATAAGAGGAACTAAATGAGTTCATATTTCATTGGAGGACAGCTGCTAATTACCAGGATTGCCTCGATATTCAAAATCGCAACTCCAAGTATCAAAAGTTGAACTCAGCAAAATGACTTCATGATGCATAATAGCTAAGCAGTAAAACAAGTTGTTAAGGCAGATGAGTCATCGGGTTGAAATAATAAAACAACTATCCAGACCATAAAAACACCAGGGTATTAAAATTGAAATATAATACTAACACTTACTTATTACATTATTCTTCTATTTCATTTTTTTTGCCTTGAAGTCCACATACAGCCGCTGTGTGAGTTTCTGTACTAAAATCAGGCATAATTTATTTTGATGTGACCATTTTCCAACTTTTTATCTTCAGACTTAAGCAGGTCTTTTCTTCTCTGTTGGGATTGGCTGCCTGTACCTCTTTAAAAAAAAGGCCACAATAGGTCAATAAGGCTCATTCTACCAAACTGGACTGTTTTTTTACATTTTTGGTGCATTTTTAAATTTCGACTAAAATCCTTCTCCCTTCATTTCGATTTTATTCAAACACATGACAGAACATTCCATTCTGTCATTTTCAAGACAATCACAATGCAGCTCAAACTTTGCTGTGGCGGATGTGGTAGTGACAGTTTATTTTGAAAATAACTTAAAAGTGCTGGCCAGTACACGACTAGCAATCACAGATTGCACTCATAAAATCCCTTATTTTAAATCCCACATATTTTAACACAAATAACGATATTGAAACTTTCACTATGAACTATTATCGATTCTGATATTCAAGAAAAGTGTTTTAAATTGAGGAGGCAAAAAAATTTAGCAGCATATACACAACAAACACAGTGGGCTTATACTTTTTACCCTTTTGACGACAGCATACAAGGGTGTGTACATAACAGGCCCAGATGATGCACCCTTCCCTCTACTGCTGGATGAACTATGCATATATGCTGAGCATGAACCAATCAGATTGTTGATATGAGGTGGGAATGGAAGTAGATAATTATATTGGTTTAAGCTGAAAACATTTTAAAACAATATTAACTCGCTTCAGAGCACAGAACTGGCCTACAACACAAGTCCCGCACTCACAGCAGCCAACAGTTGACAAGGGAAGAAATTCAGCTCCATCTAACATTCAGCATTCACTTAAACAGAGCAGATTTTCAACAATCTCCAGTCTAGAGAACCTAGAGCTGTCTGAGCTCACACATCCTATTCACCCCCAGTGAATAAATCCCCCCTCCATTTAACCCCATAGCCCCGCCCCCAATCGCACCCCAGTGAATAAATCCCCCCTCCATTTAACCCCATAGCCCCACCCCCAATCTAGTGAGGTAAGATCATTCCCTGAGGCTAGCAGGGGGAATTACAACAAATAACATCAATACTACAAACATAACATGCAAAAACAAGAGGAAAGCTTCAATTACCTGTAAGTATTATTCGTAATGATTTACTATGTTAACCTTTCTCTGCCTTTCCATACAGGTTCCCCACACACCTCCCCACTTCACCTCACAGATGTGGGCTTTACCAGCCAGTATAAGGGAAACCCTGGAAGGTGCCCACACTCCCTTTGAGGATCAGGACAGAGCAATGTACGTAATCTTTTTATGTGCACATTGGATTTTGTTCAGGCCTATATTTCCCCCTTAACTGTTATTGTCCCCTCTCATGCCCCAGTGTCCTTTCACTGTCCTGGTGATGGGGCAGATTGACCCTATTACCACAGCCACCCCTTTAGCTAGTGACTCATTAGGGTTTCGGTACCGCACCTAGAAAGATTGCAATGACAAATACCACTTGGTAGAACGAGACTTACTGACTCCATCACATTAACCATGTAATGTTGAGCACTCTATCTAGCCAGCTAGCTGCCCTGCTAAAAAAACACAAACACACTGGTCTAGCACAGTCTGGCTGGTTGACCGTTATACCAACATCCAAAGCATAAAGTATGCTGGTTTTGAAGGAGGGTCACACCTGAATAGTTGCCTACAATGTTAATTGTTTATTGCAATTTATATGGTAAATAAAAATTGTAAGCTAAGATTTCATGATTGTTAGAGGTGTGCTCAAGACTTGGATACAATGTTGGACTGTTTATTGGTGCACATACCCAACAGTGCAGAATACAATGCCAAAACAAAAAAAATTAATCTGCTGTAAATGTATTTCACCAGTGCAGTCTTGTAAGCAACCTAATTGCTAATTCCTTAATGGTTTATTCTTTCTTCTACAATTAATGAAGCCACTGAAGTGATTCTGGCTGCTAATGCCAAGACTAAAGCAACAAACAGCATTAGAAAGAAGGACCAGTGGCCAAGTGAGACTTTATTGTCAAATGTATTACAAGTTGCCTTGCATGTTTGGTGACTAATTACTGTTAAACGTCTTCGAGCTAATTTTTGTGCGAACTGGTGCATTATGTCGGCGTAATACATTTAAAGTTCATTTTAAAACTCCCACAGGCTTATCTGAGGTTCAGTGAAAGTCTCTGGCCGCATTTGTCACTTGAAGTTGCACTGCTCCTCACGAGGCACAAACTGAAGTGGGCTAAAATGTAAAAGATTTTTTTCTGCACTTAAACACGTTTCAACTGAATATGCTTTTGATCACCTTCTCTTATTCCCATAGCGTCTTCAACCATGAATTTTAACAGCAGTCTGACAGATATTTCGAAAACCTGAGACTTAGGCATGGTTTTATACCTTGAACACCTATGTTTCATCATAGGTGTTTTTTTTGTTTCTAAGACCAATATTACTATATACACCCATATTATATAGGTGTATAGGTGTCCCTATACCTGTAGTACATGTGCAACTTTCGGCTGTTCATTGAAAATGAACAATTGCCATGAAAAACTATATGCAGATTTTTTGGTTTGTTCTGATTTATCAAACACTAACAAGTCCTGTGTGAAAAAGTAGGTGGCTCATCTCATATCTGCCAAAAAACCTGTTATGTCAAGCTTTTTGGCAGAGGGGGAAATGTACACAAGCTGCTTACTTAAGTATAAGTGTTAGTACTAGTAATCTGTTATACTCAGGTAAAAGTTAAAGTAAGACTTATGTTTTTTGTCCAAGTAGAAACTTAAAAGTATGTGCTCTGAAATGTACTTAAGGTAAAATTGTTTTTTTAATCAGTTATAATTATTTTTTTTATCAAGATATCTATTTACTGAAGATTAGATGAGCACATCATGTAAATAAACAAGCATACAATGCATAAACTGCATGCTCTTTTGGAGCACCAAACACCTATACATAAATTTGAGATTGTTGGAATTTCTACCAAGACATGAATGTAATACCTAAAAAACACTCACCAACAGGGTGTTTCATTACAAATTGAGTGCAATTGGTCCTGTTTAACTGGAATTACTGCAGCACATTATGTAATGCATTGTTGTCATTGTTTCCGTGTTCTATTCAACTTTACAAAAACTAAATACGGTGATGAATACCACGTATCTCAAAAAGGTCCTTAAAGATCCTGATGTTGTATTTCTGCCATATCGCCCACCCCTACCGGAAAGCCCTGAATTAAAGCAATTCTGCAAAGAAGAGTGGGCAACAGTGATGTGCAAGGTACAGTTGTAGGAAGCAGCTAGTTGCAGTTGTTGCTGTTAAAGTTCACGAAACCAGTTTTTAAGTTTAGGGGGCAATTACTTTTTCACATGGTCAATACAAACGTTACAGAACTTTCTTTCCTTCAATAAATCAGATGATCATTTTAATGTGTTTCCTCACATTTTAATTTATATCCTTTATGATAATCTGAGTCTGTCAGCATGACAAATCCAGTGTATCAGACTCCGCTCTCCCCTACAGACATATAAACCAGACACCGCTGTGTGATCTCAAGTTATAAGAACTGCTTTCAATATTTTACATTTCAGTGGTTTCCATAAACGTCACAGCTTTTTACTCCTAAAAAATAGACCTCACAATAATAATGCTTTCATTAATAACAAACCCACTCAGTTAGAAGTCTCAGCTCAGTGTTCTGCTGTCAGCTGCTTGCCTCACTAAGCTCTCTCTTGTGGCCCCCTGAGGTAAATGTGTGCTTTCTTCATTCACTTGCTGCTCACATGATGGAATGAACTGCCACTCAAGGCAATATTCTGCAGCTTTTCACTCAAACGACAGGACTGTTCAGCTAAGCGTGAGACAAGAGAAGCTCTTGATGAACATCTGAATACAGAGCAGAGATTAATGAGAAGCTTTGTTTATGAGTATAAAATGTGTCCACTGCATCTCCGAGCGGGCGAAAGGAGCTGTTATCTTTGGCAACACCCAGTGGCAATTCTGGGAACTGCAATTCTTATAACAACAAGATGGAGCATGTGTGCAGAATGATAACTTTTAGCATAATATTTATAAAAACAATAACATTTTTTAAAACATTTTTTTATCACATTTCATTTCAGCTACAAAATATATTATATGTCCTGTACAGAGCTCGAATGTGCATATAGTTTACTTAAAACAGTGTATTTAGCTCCAGCTCCAGTGAAATGGGCTACAACAGATTGGTTTCATATACTAGAATCTGGCCAATAGGAGCTTTTAATGTTATTAGAACTTCTAATCATTTTCTAGTTAAGAAGGAAGTGGAAACAGTGCAGACCAACGTGATAAGCTTGTTTTTGACAGCCCCTTGTAGATTATTAACTACAAATGCTACCAATTGCTATCAAACTATCTGGTGAAACTCTTAGTTTTGAGCTGTGGTTTAGGTCAAGTCTGGGTTTAGATTAAATAGAATAAACTACACTGAGTGTAATAGTCAGTTGCATTTAATAAACATTTTGGTCAATGTAAGGGTACAAACAGAGAGTATGGAGAAAGCATCTACAGAGCACTACCAAAATAAAGCGTGAAATGAAATTTCACTCTCCTATTGAACGGAAAATAAATGTATTATGAGACTTCACATACTTACCATCATTGAAATCTGTCTGACAAATTTTAAAGGACTTCATGCGTATCTCTATATACACTTGAATTCAGAGTGCTTTGTATATCTTACACTGTGTGCACAATTATTAGGCAAGTTGTATTTTGGAGAATTAATTTTATTATTGAGCAATTACAATCAATCCAAAATGTTAATATACCTCAAACGGGGATATTTAAGAAGGTGAAACTGAGATTTTGGCTTTCTAAGGAGAATATCTGTGTGTGCATAATTATTGGGCAACTATCAGTGTGCAGAATTGTTATATTATATAAATAAAATCCATCTCACTTATTTTACATCTATTAAAGTGAGAAACAAACAACTCAACGTTTACAAATAAATATTTCAGACTTAAAAAATAATCAGTTATAAATGTAGCCTACCTTCTTTTCAATAACAGTCATAAGCCTTCCGTTCATGGAGTCTGTCAGATCTTAAATCTGTTGACGATCAACTTTTTGTGCAGCAGCAACAGCAGTCTCCCAGACACTGTTCAGAGAGGTGCACAGTCTTCCATTATATGTATATTGAGTTTCAGTAGTATGTATGTTATATGCAAACATTTAGACACCACATCCTCTACAGAGAACACACTTTAATATGCAAATTCTGCACATTTTAGTGCATAATTATTATTTATCTGCATTAGCATTAGTAGTAGTTAAGCAGTACATTACAGTAATAATATAAAACATACAGTATTTTGTTTCATTCCTTTCCCATATGTTACATTGGCCTCATACATAATAAGCAAAAAAAATGAAACACACAGGCCCATTACATAGTTAAAACAATAAGTCTAAAGCTTTCAAATACAGCTAATCACATGAGCTAAACTGCTCTGCAGTATGAAGGGTAATCGCATTAGAAGTGCATTAAGGTGAAGTAGTGTTTTAGCGTTAATGTGATTTTGGGAAGAAAGAATTGCAGACCAGGTATTTTTTATGTCACTGCACTCACAGTTTTGGTTTAAGAAATAGTAGGGATCCTATTCAAACCAGATCCACTAATGTTAAAACCAAAGTGAGGCCAACACTCCAAGATTATTTAACTCAAGTGTGTCTAATTTTATCTGCCAGTGCGGCTGCAGGTTTTCAGTCCATCCAAGCAGAAGCACATATGATTAATTGTTGATCTGAGAGTGACTGATTAAAGTAGATAAGAATCAGGCGTCCTTCTGCTTGACTGAATAGAAAACCAGAGGCCACATCGGCCCTTTGTGAATAAGATTGGACACTGTTGATTAAATTGATGCAAGGATGGTGAACTGAGGCCTGGAGTCCAGCAGAGTTTGGTGATTTTCTTGCTTTAACATTTCTGACAGAGCCAGTCTGACTGGATGTCAGTGACTTCCTATTTGTCCCAATATACCAAAAAGAGTACAAAATGCTAGAGGGACCTCAAGCAAGTCCTGAGTGAGTGGGGTGAATGGAGCTAAACAGCTATGCATGAAAACAGTTAAATATGTGTCATTTGTGTGGGAAATGGTACATGTATTATACAAAGATATAGACATTATGACATAGGCTCCGCATTGGCAAACGCTTTACAACAATATTTGCTTTGTTGCAATCCTCAAGACACTTCTCCACTTTGCTGATTACAAATTGTATGTGGTGCAATATTTGTAGTGTGCCTCCAGTTATGATAATCAACATGTTTATGACCTAAATTTAAAAAATCTAAATATTAATGTTAAACTAGATTGTAAAAATATACAAACGAGATACAAGTGTATTTCTAGTCCACCTGCAGAGCTCAATCAGAGTGTTAAAGAAAATTCAGATGTACACATATGAAATAAATGCAAAATAATACGGCTAATAAGATTAGTCCTGGAGCCCCTGTGTACAACAGTTTAGTAACTGATCTGCTCACAAAACACCCACTAAACATCATGATTACCAGATGAGCTGAAACAGGAGCGTTCGAGCAAAGTAATCACTCAATTATGCTGCACACCAGTCCTACAGGCCCAGAGCTAAAGACCCCTGATCTGGAATACAGGTTCTTAGTCTGAGGACCCAGCAGTGTGTCTGCAAGTCTTAAACAGGCCATTAGACCTAGAACACTGCAGAACCATAACTTTGTCAGAGTGAGATCTCTTACAAATATCAGTTAATAAACTAAACATAAATTATGACTCATTTTGGACTTGATAAATAGCTAGAACAAGTAGAAAAGGTCTCATCTTCTAAATCTGCTTTGCATTGTTTTGAAGTATCTTAAAAGCACTGGTACTTCAATCAAGTAATGTCTGAAATTGAAGTAATCAAAACAATAGCTGCCAAAAAATCATATACCTACAGAGTAACCTACAGAACAAATGAATGTATTAGGTTGTGTTCAAACTGCGGACAAATCGGATTTGTTTCTCAATTAAGATCTTTAATAGCAAGCGATCAGATCGGATTAGTGTGACCAGATATCACCAACAATGGCTTGCTGCAGTAACAACATAGCCATCAAAAAGTATATATAGAGTTGGAGGTGCAACATCTTGCCCTCTAAACAATCGCTCTGTCAAATCTCTGTTTATGGACTCTTCCACAGTGGTCACTAGTAGAAACTGCCGTGACACTGATGTGGTGGTGTGTTAGTGTGTGTTGTGCTGGTATGAGTGGATTAGACATAGCAGTGCTGCTGGAGTTTTTTTTTTAATATCTCTGTGTCATTACTGGACTGAGAATAGTCCACCAACCAAAAGTATCCAGCCAATAGCGGCAGAGTCCCCTGATCACTGATGAAGGACTAGACAATGATCAACACAAACTGTGCAGCCAAAGATGAAGTATCGTCTCTGACCTTACATCTACAGGGTGAGGACCAACAAGGTAAGAGTGTGTAGGAGTCAAAAGTTAACACCAGCTCAACACACAGTAACCAACACACACTAACACACAAGCACGTCACTGCAGTGCTGAGAATGACCCACCCAAATAACAATAACAGATTTTCTGTTTACAGTAAAGCACTGGTGTATCAGAGATCATGAGCTCACATAAACAACTTCTTTGTTCTCCTCTTTCTTCCATTCATATATCACTGTACTTGTAACATCACTTTAAAGTTAGCGCCATGTCCTTATGCCCATATAAGGAACTCCAGACCTAAAAGGAATTTCTCTATGAGAAGAATAATTAGAGTTTTGGAAAAATTGCCACATCCGTGATTCTCTGAATCACAAGGTCATTAAAGAAAATTTGAACATGCTACTGCATGCTGTACTGAATTCACTGGACTGGCAGCCTCTTTAAAGACACTGCTGAATGTACAGAATAAAGACACATCAAAAGAAGAAAAAGAAAAACTAAGAGCTTTCCCTGTTACATGATGTAGGTTATGTTCTTCATTCAATACTTACTAAGACCCACAAATCTTTCTCTTTATAACTTGCTTTGACAAACTCTACAAGTTCCTGCACTAATTCAGTACAGACTTAATACACTACACCGCCCTCATTAAGCTGATTTTGGCTATCAAAACATTCTCATTAGTGTTTTAATGTTGGAAACCTTTGATGACTGCATTTTCTAGCTTGCTGTTTGACCTGCTGCGGATACGTTCTGCAGCCTGAGTCCTTATAATAGCTGCTTGCGTAATTTAAGGTGGAACTTCTAACAAGAATCTGGAGAATAAGGTGAGTTCATCTTCATGGAGAGTTAAAAAGGAAAAACTGGATGAGGGGGTTGCTCTGTTCTACTGGACAGGTAAGAAACGTCATCGTCACTGCATTTTTGCTTCTTTTATGGAACCAGCGAGTCAGTATTGTTTCACCCTGTTAACCTACTTAGAGGTTTTATGTACAGAGATATAAGTATGCACTGAAGCGAAATACAGTAAACTGATAAAACAGAAGGACATCTAGCCCGCCTTCATGTAGTTTAGTTATGTCAATATTATACACATCAGCGTTGTCTTACATTTATCAGTATTGGTATAGGGACCCTTTAATAATCTCCTGATTCGAGGATCCAGTAATATTCAGGAGAAAATGTGCACAAAACATGTCGAGTATTGATAGTTATTTACCACAAGACGCGATATAGGCGATTTTTCGAAACCCCTCTTCATTCTTAGCCCAAAGGAATTAGTTCAGCCTACCTGACAATTTCATTGTTTACAATGCAGCAAACACATTGTCACAACGGTGTCTACATCCTTAAAATGTTGGTACAACATTTACAAAATGTGGTGCTTTTTGCTTTGTTGTCACATCACTGATAAATAACGTTGTTTGTGGTTCTATGACTAACTTTACTAAATTCTATGGCGTTCTGTACAGATATACTGAAACGTTACCACTACCACCTCACATAGTTATTGTATTATTGTTATTATTATTGCTATTATTATTGTTGTTTTGTATTTTAAATGCTCATTGTTGATGTGCTGCTAGCTTCACTGCGCTAACGTTAGTAAACCCGCCCAGTGTTAGCTAACTGTACCAGACGTCATGCTAATCAGTCCAATCTTCCACACGAGTTTTCACTCACAGTGAGTCTGTCTTTCCCTTATCAGTCTGTCTGTGACCGACTGGAGGCTTGAACACGGTGTTTAGAAAGAGACGAAAATTAACTAAACAAAATCATTCATATCATTCATAAACTAACTGATCACTTTGTGCTGTGGGGTGTGGTGGGGAGTCGATTCCAACAGAGTCAAATCTTCGAGTCCAGCCGGTCAGAGGGTCAGTCAATTCCAGGCAGATGACTTGAAATGGGGGTCGACTTCTTCTTTTTCACCGT
This sequence comes from Megaleporinus macrocephalus, assembly GCA_021613375.1. Lineage (NCBI taxonomy): Eukaryota > Metazoa > Chordata > Actinopteri > Characiformes > Anostomidae > Megaleporinus > Megaleporinus macrocephalus. Next base: position 27,122,050 of record CM038703.1, read on the forward strand.
AATCGGCTGGATGGACATGGAGGTGAGTGTAAAGTCTGAGTTTGAGTAGTGAGAGTTCAGTTAGCCGCGTTAAACATCACCAGCCGCAACAACACAAACTGCTCACAGAAACGACTTCTATACTTATCTACATTTTCTCAAAAGCCATGTTTTTCACACGATGGAGTGGAAAGTAGATGAAAATGAGATCTGGACAGCAAGGGTGTATGAGCGGGTTTAACATTGGGGGGACATATTTGCTAATATGAATCAGAGCACACCCTAACCCCTAAATATTACCTAATACCTGATTCCACTGTAGGTAAGGTAGTAAATCACTGTATGTATAGTGACGTAGAACAACATTTGTGGAATTACAGTAAATTGCAAAAAAATAAACACAACACAACATTATCTGTACTTCTGTTTATAATTAGATAATTCCAATTAAAAATCACTTTACAAACTAAACAAGATACTCCACATTACATAGTACAGCTGTCAGAAAACTATAACAACTATACATGCAGTGTCTGGATTATATACATATATAACCAAAACAGTTATTTTATTTGGTGGCCTGATGCTGAAATGAAATGATAAATAAATGTATGTTAAGCCTACCTGACTAGACATAACTAACAATAATGTTAGACAGTAAGGCTGTGTCCCAAAAAGCACCCTCTGGAACATTACATACTGCACTACTGAAAGCCAGTGTTAATTTTGACAGCAAATTTTGATTTAGTCTTAGTCGTAGTCTTTTGACTAAAATGTCACTTAGTTTTAGTCATAATTTAGTTATGTGAATCGTTTTTAGTTTTAGTCTAGTTTTAGTCGACTAATTATCATAAGAATATAGTCGACTAAATCTACAGTTGATTCAGTCGACTAAAATATAAAGGTTGTAATGCTTTTTCTTCAGTTGCCTTGAATTATTTAAGTCATTATATATACTTACACAAAATGAAACCTTTATTAACCAGTTATGGTTAATTATTTATGTTTGAAAGACCAATACACACACAAACAGATTTAACAAACAACATCTGAGGTTTTATTCACTACAAAGTGAATAAAAGACAACTGTTATTTTATCCTTGTATCACCTTTTTATTTATCTCTTATTTATTTAATAATTGTTACTAGTGCTGTAAATCTAATTAAATTACATGCACTGTGCTTAACTAATCTACATTAATTGCATTAATCACTTTTTGCTATGAAAATATTTTTAACTGTGCAATTCAAATAAATTTTAGCATAACAGTAAATCAATGAATGAAAAACTACCACATCTCCAGATCACAGTGTTTACTCTGCACATTACGTGCACTAATTAATTGTAAATAAAACGATCTAATCTGTTTCGTGCACTTTCTAGTTTGTACGGAAAGATTTGGGACATGATCATCAAACACATCAAACAAGATGGTTGGAGTTAGCTAGCTAGTCTCTCAACTCTGGCTCTGCACATATAGCGTTTCACCTGCTTGACACACACCTGATCAACTAATCTGACCATTAACACCACCTTACTGAGTTAATACAGCGCTTACAGCAGTTTACTGCTTTCAGGACTAGGATTAAGAAAGCTAAACTAGCATAAGCAGCAGTAAAGCTAGCTAACAGTGGTTCTGGAGACCTGATGTCCAGCGTGGTGGTGATTTTCTCTAAACACAAACGCTAAACTCTCTTTCTCTCTGCTGACACTGTCTAGATAACTTAGTTCCATCATGAGTAGCGACAGTTCACAGGCTCGTATGGTCTTCCCGGGTTTAGACCAAATTTGTGTAAGTGTGCGTTTGATTGACGGCTACTCTGCTTGTCCCGCCTCTCCATACACGCCGAAGTAGTTATGATTGGATGTTTTCCTAATTTGTTCCCGCCTTTCACAAAACTAAATCAGTTCTGACTGGATGTCGTCCCTGCCAAACACGTCTCGTTTTTATTCGTTGACTAAAGTGTCAATCAATTTCGGCATGGTTTTTATTCTGTAGATTTTTATTTAGTTATCGTCTCGTTTTCTTCATGAAAAAAAGGTTTGTTGACGAAAATGGTGTCCTTTTATTTATTCATTAATTCATTTATTTCATTTATTATTTGTGTATTAAGTGTAGTAGTAGTCTGCAGCAAGATAGATTATAGGCTTAAAGGTTTAGCTGAGCACCCAAATAAGCTCATAATAAAAAAAAAAAACATTTTAAAGTCATTTCAGACCATCAATCTGAAATCAGTGTTGGGGAAACACTGTGACCAGGAAGACACCAACAAATCTTTAAAAAAATCTTCACAAAGCTTAGTTTACAAATGTATTAAGACATTTTATTAATAGTAAAATATAATAAAGGATATATGGTTTTTTTAATTTAAGAGAAATATAAATAGATCCATATAAATTTAACACATTTTTCTGTTTGAATATTTAGCTTCTGTGGGCTAAAGGGTGACCAGATGAGAATGAGAGAAATTCAGGGCATGAGACTTGGGTGAGTGTGTCATGACAGAATAATTAGAATAATTTCGATCAGACACACCAGTTCTAATAATCAGTTATCAATAGTATTACCACTATCAACAGGTACTGAGAACATGATCAAGATCATTAATTAGCTAATAGACATACAGACAGCACTACTCTAGCATCTTATGTTTAATAACACACAGACTAACCAACAGCACTGCAGCTACAGCTTCTCTCACTCCTTTATAAACAGTAAACAGACCGCCTGCAGCATTAGCCTGCTAAATTACAATAAACCATCAGAGAGTCACTGCTAGCTAACAGTAACGTGTATCAGAAATATGGACTGCTGATAATTACTGTAATGTGTTGGTTCTGAGTGATAAAGTACAAAAATACTCCTTTACAAGAGTTAAATAGAATACCAGTTAAATAAAACACTGACACCTTGTGTGCGCGCCGTGAGAAAACAGAAGCTGGATCATACCATTTTGCAAGGCTGTTGTCTTTTCGTTGTTGATATAATTGGTTTAACCATATACTCTCTATGGTTTTAACATTCCCAGCTTGTCAGAGACAAATTATCGTTAAAAGAAAAAAGACTTTTTTTTACTATAATCTTTAGTGTTGCTGGGACTCCATTTAAATCTAAACTAGGACTAGCTACGCACCTGGTCTGCAGTTTTGGATGTGGCCAGAGAGTAATGTAACTTTACGTTTCAAAGTTAAAATAAACATTAAATTTTGTTTATAAAAATTTCGAAAGCTTTCAAAGTAAAGTGTTTTTAAACAGTTTCCGCTTTTTCTGTGGTTTAATTTTTGGGTGGAAAGGCAAATAATATAACTGGCTTTGGCGCTCTCCTATTAAAATTAAGTGGAGGAGTCTATTCCATCTCTTCCTGCAGCAGGAGTAGAGAGTAAGAGTCGACTCCAGAAAACCCAAAGTTGTGCATCACTTGCGTGTGTTGTTTTTCTTTCTCCCTGACTGATACAAAAGTGAGTAAAAACGTAACATAGTGAGTAAAAACGTAACATTTTACAATAATAAATATCTCTTGCTAATAATAAATATGGCTTCTTGTTGAGAACAGGCTGCTGTAACTTACCAGGAGATTCAGTCTTTAAATGATTGAGCTGTGAGCAGCATGTTCAACACGATTGCCAAGAGATTAGAAGAGATTAGTGTGGTCAGTGTTACTTCTTCATACCTCTCATGTTGGACTGATTCAACTCACTATGGTCCTATAGTGCAAAGTGATATTACAACATAGGACTATATCACTAAATATTTCTGAAACAAGACATATAGCCATCCTTAACATACTGTCCAAACAGTTATTTCTTTCCATTCTGTTAATTATTTAAGAATGTTGTTAACCAAGAAATTTGCATGTTGTTTTATTAGATGAGAAAGAAAATCAGTGGTTATCATTCCTACAGTGCAGTGGCAGCTGAACAGCGAGGGCACAAAAACCCTGTGACAATGTCTTTGGTGCCGCAGAGCCTACACAGCACTGACACACTCTGTTTCAGCACTTTTTCTCACAATGGCAGCTAGTCGCTCTGCTGTGCCCTCACTACTGACAGATCAGATCAGGATCTCTGGGACACTGATGCCTTCTATTTCTTAATGAGAGATTTACCCTGTCCTCTGCTGCACCTCTGACTAGATAATTCTCTGGTGAATGTCATACTGTTACCACACACACACCTGACTGACAGGCTGTCTCCTAATAACCTCTCTCAGCTTATGACACTAAATCAGTGTTTTATAAACAGAACCATAAACGTTTATGTACAGAACCACATCATTAACTTTTATATTTTATAACTAATTTGTAGTTATTATAGAAACGAGAGAGTCTTGAACAAGTCAGCTTGAACAATTGTCCACAAGAGATTTGAGAAGTTATCAGCTGTCTGATTCCTTTTGGCAGAGTGTGAAATATACAGATTAGGTGTAGGTGCATTGTAATCCTCACTGCAAACATGCCCTGGTGGGTCCAGTGTCTGGCCTCTCTGGGCTGAAAATTGGGCCCACCATAGGCCGCCCATAGTGAAACTTCAGTTAGTTGTGAAACTTGGGACACATGCAGGCCCAATGTGGCAGACATTGTGGGCCACTACTATAGAGGCCTTAACAAGCACATGCACCAGGTTTAATAGCAGACTGGGGCCCACACACCACCAACCCATTTTGACCCCTTACGTTAACGCTGCTGAGATTTCACAGTTCAGGACTTTCAACATGCAAATAAACAATATAAGCTTATTAAATAGATCACTTCTGTAAATCCACAAAACCTAAGTTTTAGTTTATACACACACACATTAGCTTTAAATCAACTTATCAACTTGCAACAAACATATGAACACATCAACAGTTGTATGATTTGTCATTGAAGCATCTCACAGTTTGAAGGGAAGTATGGTTCAGAGCTGTATCCCAAAACCAATTTAACACAAAGACAACCAATAAATCGGTCCACGTAGCCACCTCAATAGCCAGTCTCAATCTGAGAGCATTACTGTTATAATCGCTCTAATATATGTATATATAACTCGGAGAAAAAGAAAAAAAAAACAGCCAAGGTCTAGGAAGAACATTTAAGCAGACTGTCTTCTAGCGTTCGTGTGAGACCCTCTGACTCAGCATCAAACACTAGTTCTAATTTACATTCAATTTTGATTCTGCAGAACTTAAATAGGTCACGTGATAAACAGCTGCCTTGTCTGTAATAAAGGCAATTATGACCTCTGGAATAACAGGCTTGTCTCTAGACTGTAGTATGATATGCATCATCATGTTTTAGAACCTCTTCACATTTTAGAAACAGCACACAAGACAGCATCATTTAGCCAAAACATTTTATTGAAAGAAAGAGACTGGGTTGGAGAGCTATCCTTTCAAGTTCCAAGCAACTGATGATGGAGGTTCCGTTCCTTCTTTCACATGGAATCAGCAGAGATCAAAGCCCAGAGGCCGAGTTCACAAGGGCAATGTCCAACCCCATCTCTCTCTTCCTACTTACTGGAACACCTAGCAAAGATCTTAATGCTGCTTCCTCCTGAAGGAACACCCTGAAGGAGAAACACAGCAAGAGGATATTGTAAAGTATACTTCAGACCCATTATTCACCAGGCACATTTTAGCAGTAGTGCAAGAAGGAAATGTCGGAATAAGGGCTGGACATATGATGGAAGGCGGTGCATCTACAAAATGTGTCAGCATAAACACAGCATCTTCAATAAGCCTGTAGAGGGAAATAATTGGACCACCTAGAAGCTCCCATGTTTTAGACCCAGTTAATCATTTTGAAATCAGCTGTCTTTGGGTTCAAACTGTGCAATTTGTAATCATTTATCTTGTAATTCGTAAGCACATGGAATCAATCGCCCACACTTTCACCCAAAGCAAAGATTTAGCGGATGCCTGCCCACATAATTCCACTTAAACTGCATGATTACCTCTTCAAGTCTTTTCCCTCAAATTAAGACAAAGTAATGGAAAAGATTATGGTTATTATGTTTCCTAACATAGAAATCTGTAATGCTCAGTGATGATGATATGAGAAGCATTAATAAAACCGCACCAATACAGCAACCTTTTACTATCAGCATTACATCAAAGGCCAGAAAGACTCATTAAAAGACTCATTAAAAAATATTACAAAACTAATGCAAAGATCACAAAGTCTAAACTAAATACAAAGTCAATTGCAGACGACTTGAACTAGGTTTGCATCTCTAACGAAGCCACAGCACCAAACACACACTGCCCTTGTCTCGAACTACAGACTAAATGAGGCTCACCTGAAATACAAGTACACTGATTTAAACAATAATGGAAATGGAAATCCAGGTCATTAACAATAACCATATAACTTTCTTTTATTATAGGTTCAACCGTCTAAGTATTGCATTACTAAACAATGCAAATAGATTTTTTAGCATCATATTGCAAACATGAAGGCCAATGCTGACCATGAACAGCGAGCACTCATCCCAGGTTTGTGGGCAAGATTTTTAGCTCATGTAACAGAAATTGTAGTTCCAACTGCAGTCATTTAACTGTCACCCTATGACTGAAAAATGCACAGTTGCTCCACATTATTACTGAAATTATTACATTAAGTCTACATGAATTAGAAAAACATTTTACTTCCTTAACATAACATGGGGGAGGGTCTCAGGTAACAAAGCATACGATTAAGGGAGTATTAAAAAGGGGGAGGTGAAGCTTGATATTATTGGTTAATATTTTTCTCCATCAACTAGGCCCCAATAACTATACCAAAAACCAAGGAAGTCTTAAATGATGCGTCACACATGAGAAAGACTTTTTAAAGTCATTAAACTTCACAGCCGGCCTGCAGACAAGAATTACATCCCTTGAAAGGGTTTTGGACATAAGAGAGAATGAACCCATTGGCACATAAAGCCACCTGTAAAGTGGCATTAACAGCCCTCTGTAAAGGTGCAGCAGCAGTCTGCACAGTGAGGTTTCAAGACTACAAAAGCCCTTAACATGCACCATGAAGAGGAGCGCAGGAATTTACAATACTGGGATGGATAGCTAAAGCTGTGTAAAATCACAGAAAGCCCACTACAGGTATTTACTAGGCTCTTCATTAGTGGCTATGCTAGCAGACAAAGCTATTTATCAATGGGTTTGTGAATTCCAAGTGGCTGTATAATGTACTTGTGTAATGCGGGCTGAGTAATGCAGGGAGCACACAAAAACACTGGTACAAAAACTTTAAATTTCAATCAAACCAAGGAGGGTGGCACTACCAAATATTACATAGCAAATGATGACCTGTTTAGGTTGGAATATCAAATTAACAGGAAAACAAAGGGTCAATTAAAATTTTACATTAAATGCAGAGCACACACACCTTCTGTGAGACGTGCTTTGCCTCCAGTGGGTTGACACAACACAGTCGAGCAGCCAACACACAGCACTACTGTCTGAGCATGGCTGAACACGGTGGTGATCTTATAGCATCCTGTGTGATGGAGAAAGAGAATGATAGAGAGAGAGACTCAATAACACCATCACACTGACATATACTGTGCCACCTCTCAAAAACATGTTATATAAAAACTGTTGAGGATACTGTACCTGGACACTTGACATCCATGAAGTAGGAGTTAGGACTCTGTACGAGACGCTTCTTCTTGTGCCTCCTCCTCTCCTCCTCAGGGGTCGGGTGCAACAAGTCTTTTGCGAGCTGTAAAAATTACATTATAAAATGACTTCCAGAAGACATCTACACAGTAAAACTAAACAACTAACAAACCGCCAACAACTCTACAGCACTACTGATAACTGCTCTGCATTTACACTGTCCGCCATATTTCTACCGTTACTGTTAATGTGCGCCGTTTGTCCGTCACTGGCTCAGTATTATCCACTCAAGACCCTCGATGGAGTTTTAGAATCACATGAACAGTCTTAGTACTTTAAAGCCACACAGCTGTGTAAGATATGAAAGATGCGTCACACATGAGAAAAGCCTGAAAGGCTCCCTCCATGTTTTGTTCTATGCGCGCCGCCATCTTAACAGCGTTAGCTCCTCAGCACGCAGCCGAGTCTCCAGAAAACACGGTTAATTTCACATTCCGCCGAGTTTTAACCTCTCAAAACACACGCCCCGCAACACTACAAACACTCCTCCACGTATACTGCCTTGGTTAAGGGCCGAAAGCCGTGAAATGAGCTTGTATTTTGAGTTCATTTGTCTCAGCTACTCACTGGCATGTTGGCGAGGATTCAGCCGCTGCCGGAAAGGAAGTACTAGCGGAAGCGGCGGGCTGTTATTAACTGAGCACGTGACCAGCCCGGTTTTCGGGGTCGACCGAGGGGCCATAATAGTGAGGTCAGTCTGCTGCTACACACGTCATCACTGCCCTCTGTTTACTGCTCTACTTTATATTACACCAAACTACGACTGCGTCCAAAACCGCACACTAGCATATTAAATAAGAATTCACCACCAACAGTAGGGCATTGAGCACTGTCCAAATATATTCTCACACCATCTTCATTTATTAGCGAATTATTATTATTATTATTATTATTATTATTATTATTATTATTATTATTATTATTATTACGACTACTACTAGTATTATTACTACAACTACTAAAAATAATAATAAATAATAATAAATAATAATAATAATAATAATAATAATATCTCCCTGATGTTATCTGGTTGTGTCTGTCCTGCAAACACCGTTACGTTGTGACAACCTATTGTTTTAGTGCCAACAAACGTGTAATTCCTTAGAAAATTGTGACAACGTAGTGGCAATGTTGTCTGAACGTTGTCAGAACCTCATAGACTTCTTCATTATTTCTGTATGGAACTCTATAGAATTGTGCTAAGCTGCCAAAAGGCAGCCCATAAAATAACGTTACTTAATAGTGACGTCGTAGCAACTTTGTGTGTTTGCTGGGTGACTCATCGAAACATTCAAACAACAGCTTAACACGCTGACTACCGAGTTTGTTACGTGAGCACCTGGAACACAGCAAACACACAACGTTGTCCCAATGTTGTCTACTTACTTACTATGTTTATACAACGTTGTCAAAAGGTGGTATTTGTTACATTGTTTGAACAAGGTTGTCGCAACGTTACTATAATGTTGTTTATGGTATTATTTCTATCTGCTGGAAACTCCACAGAGTTCCATACAGATATGATAGGACGTGTGAAGGATTCTAGAAATTCTAGCACATACTGTCAATGTTACTACTACATTCTCACAACGTTGTTAGATAACGTCACCACAACTTTCTGAAGAATTACATTATAACGTTGTGGCACTAAAGCAGTAACACTCACAATTTAACTTTGTTTGCAGGGAAGAGATGGAGGGCCATCTTACACACCCACAAAGCATGTGTGGAGGATGCTTTACATTTTTAACAGGCAGCAGGACCCCCAGCTAGAGGACCACAGCAACATCTGTAACATGAGGACAACTTTAGGAACAATGATCCTTCCTCAGTATAAAACTATCTATACCCAGTAAATTAATACCCCAGACAAGGCTCAAGCCACTGATGAAGACGCATGTCCAATTTATTTATACATATTTTATATCCATATCAAGTTACAGACAGTCGATCAATCTGCAGCATTATTCAGTAAGTTGGAAAATAATAATGCTGAAGGATGAGTACGTTTTGTTAGATGCTATAAGAAAAAAAAGAGATACAGACATATTATAATGATTCTATGTTATTACCGGTTTGTTAAACAGCAATATAAATTAAACAGGGTGCAACAACTGGGCCAACACTTTGATCTTATGATTGAACAAATATAAGGTCTCATGCATTAGGCATTGTATTTGTAACCATTTTAGCTAATAACTTTCATGTAATTATTTTCTGTGAAAGCACTGAATGTTTTTCAGTTGTCTCGTTCTGAGTAACAGCACTGTGAACAATGCAGACCTACAAGTTCCTCTAGAGGAAGCATTTTACATCAAAGTACTTTGAATGACTTTGTTCACATCCTCACCGTTTAGTTACATTTTTGTATATTTGTATATTTGTATACATTTTATACAAATAAATTAGTGGAATTTTCCTTCAGCATTCCAAATCTCCTTACCTTTTTGAAGGCTTCACCTTTTTTTTCACCTTTTAGAGGCAGTTCTATATTCCCTGCATGGTTTTACATGAACTGAATATAGAGAGAAACTCTCACTCAAACATAAGAACAGTTCAGAAAGTCTGGAAGATTGATATTTCATGACATTTCTGCCCAGGTTAGTGAGAAGACTCCTTATGCCATACTAATATAATAACAGAATGTGACTGGCATGTGGAAGCTGCCTGCCTTTTGTCACTATCTATAACCGGTTGCCTTAAAATACAATAACAGCCAGAATATGAACGTTTAACATTGATACCATAGGCCTTCAGCAGTGTTTTCATACCTGCTGGCAATGTTACTGTAATTGTGTTGTTACTGCTATACTGTTAAAACAGTGTGAATTTTGATTTTTAGCAGTCATCAAATTTGATACAAGAGTCGAGCATGTTATGAGCACATAACTATACATTTGTTGTCCAAAAGCGCTCAGACACCTCTTCTACGTCTGTTGTGGAAACAGGTATTACGATGCATAGACACAGCTTGTATAATATTGACAGACAACATATGTAAAACTCGCTGGAATGAGATTGTGGGGCTATAAAACAAGTTCCTTAGAGTTTAAGTGGGATTTATCTATTAAGCGTATTTTCAGTGTTCAGAATTGTTTTTTTTACTACAATTAATTCCACTGTAATATGTTTACATGCTGCAATTTTCCCAAAACATAATGCTTTTCTCATACTGTACATCTGTATTTATCGTCTGTCTAAAACGCTCTGATTGAGCTCCTGTGTCTTTAAGCCCCGCCTCCTGCTCAGCTCACAAACTCTGTTCTGTTTGGCCAACTGCCAGAGCAGCAAACTATAAGATCTGCCCCCACTTCGCTGTGGCTGTCCGTACCGGCATTGGTTTTGCTATATCGGTTTGAGTCCAATCCTGAAAGTCCACTAGAACAGGTTGGTAGACCCTTCCCACTTTCACAAGCTAGACTGGAGCAGAACCTTTCAAAGTGTATGTTTTCACCCAACATTTTTTCACTGAACTAATCATTCAATATCAGTCCATCTTTTAAATGCTTTAGCAATCAAAACCTCACTGCATTGTTCCAACAACTAGTGTAAAACCTTCCCAGAAAGTTAAGAGCTGTTACTACAGCAAGAAACATTTTCTTTTTTTCCCATTTTTGAAGAAATGTTGGACATGTACAGCGCTGTGAATTAAAAAAAATTAAAAAAATTTCACAGTGTTGTAGGTGTCTCCATACTTCTATAATCAGTACAGCAAGCACATCATGGACTTTAAACTTTTGTTTATTTTTTCTTCCAAACAGTGGTGGCATTAAAAATCCAAACATAAAAATATCACTGTGGGTCACGATGGCAATAATCATACATGTTGGTATTATACAAAAAAAGTCTTACTTCTATAATAGTCTTGTTCATAAATTGGCCTTGACCAGCGGTCACGCAAAGCTTGTTCCTTCCACATCTATAGCTATGGTCCTCACAGAAGTCCAGGCCTAACCCCAGCAGTGTAGTCGCTGCGTGGGATTGGCCAAAGCAACCGTCAGTTATTGATCTGCTCTTCCTGATAGGTGGATGTGGAGATGGCCCCATAAGGATCAATCACTGTTTGGGCACAGCGAACAATTGTGACTAACAAGAAGAGGCAGAGCAGGAAGAGGAAGAAGAGGGCAAAGCCCAAGTCCACGTCAACCTCTAACCATGATGATGGAGGTGCTGGTTGGTCCATTGAGGCTCAGGTAATATCAACTGTAGCACAAAGGCTTCTTAGGTCTCCCACTATTGTAGGATTAGCTTACTCTCCTTGGCTGTACACCAGCGTGGTGATGTGATCTCCTCTACCTTTGCCCTCAAATGTGGTTGGCACAGTGGGGCTAAAGCCAGAGACCGTCTTGTGCAAAGGGGGTAGATCCAGAAATCTACTGCAGCAGAAAATGATGTGATGAATTCAAACACCGTCCTGAACACAGACAACCCAGGCTTCAAGATGAACCATCTTAGAGGAAATTTAGTAGGTTTCCTGAGGTTTATAAAGGCACAGCTATGTCCTGAAATGAAAAGCAACTTGTTACATATAACAGCATTAAAATTGGTGTGAGAAGTCACACAAACCTAATGCCCCAGTATAAACAATTTGCTGCCTGTTTGTTACTAAGCTCCAATGTTGGAATTTGACAATGAATGTACTTCTGGGATTTGCAAAAAACAGACCAATTGATGATGTAATTTTCCACACATTGAAAGCCAAAAACATTTTTTTAAATGTCATTGTCATCAACAATTTGCGAATTTGGTAATTACCATGTTCTTTTACTGTAAAATCTAAAATGAGCTGTGCCAAAGGTTATCATCTACTGCAATGCGAGTGATCAAATGGTCCATAAACATTTTTCAGGCTTGCCATACCAGTATGCTTATCTGTGAACAGCTCAGCTGTATGACTGGTTTTAACTAGCTGTGTTGTTTTTACTAGGCAAAGCACAATGCCTGTCTTGAACTGATGCATGATTTAAAGTGAAAGGTGTTGGACTTTTGTTTGAGTTTATGTAAATCCAGCATTCTGGTTGATGTGCATACATTTGTGTAAGTGTTAGGAACAGCCTGTGGCCTGATGTTATGACACCAGCAGTGAATATCTGTTGGTCTACATACTTTGTCCCAAACCACTTCTGTGCTCATATCTTATCTTTGAATTATTCATAAACTTAGATAAATCCCTTTTTAATGAAGACAAGAGGAAACACAGTTCAGCACCGGGACAACACGTTCTCATCCCTGCAGACACATTCGCTACAGAATACTCAAGAGTGTAGATACTAAGTCATTATCCAGCAGCTTACAATGAGAAATCCATAAATCACGTTACATTTCTGTACTTATAATGCATGTCATCGCTGTCCAATATAAAAAAAAGTATCTCTAGAATTGCAATTTTACAGGAGAGACCAAAAACATACGTTACTTTCAATGTAAGTAAATGGAACAAGAATTCTTTCCCAGCTATGTTGGAGCACTTCTATGGATCCATTCATCATGGAATTTTCACACAATGTAAACAACCATTGGTGTGTTCAAATGATGAAGAAAACTCAAAATCAAAAACTGTGATACATGTTTTTCATTGGACAGCGACAATAATCTGCATTTTTCTGTCCCTGTTAGTCTCTCGTTACGCTCTGTCTCTTTACTCATAATTTCCTGGTTTATTACTTCAATTCAGCGCTCTCCTCCCTTACAGTTACACAAAGTCTTCATATTACCACACCAACACTCTGTCCATCCTTCGTCACCATAACGGCCTTAATCAATAGTTTAACAGGGGTTGAATGGCGACGAGTGCAGCTTGGACGTGGTTCAGTACAGCCTGGCCTTTTATTCTATTGTCACGCGGGGCTGCCGTCCAGTCACCTGCCCTATTCAGCACCTCAGAAACTCAAGCAGGCCTCAGACCTCAGCGAGGCATCGCACCTAGAGAGGTAAGGGATGGAAGGAGGAAGCGGGGGTGGAGAATTAGAGGAGAGGAGTTGATGACGCGAGGGAGGCGAAACACGATCTCTGGTGGCAATTAAGTTGCCCATCAGGGGCGGTCCAGAAAGAACCTGACTCTACTAATTCAAATTGAACATTGCTATGTCTGGGTGGTGGCTGTAAGGCAGGGGCAAATGCAGGAGGGGGAGGGGCGATGCAGTAAGGTGATCTTGTTCTCCTGCAATTAGCTGAAATGTCTACTGATCCGCTGCCCAATAAAAAGAACAAAGGACACATGACAGGAAGAGATTAGACAGAGGAGTTAGAAGGCTTATGCCATCTAAAGGGCTTTACGTTATGTAAAACTGAATTCGCCCTGTTTTTATGCCGGTATTCCAGCAAAAGCAGCGGCAACGACAACATAGTCTGAGGGCCGACATGTGATTGCAACGGGTAGAGACTCTCAGTCTAGAATTTATGCCAGCTAGGTGGTAAAATGGATCAAGGTGGCAGCAAGCTATCAACCCAAAACCTGACGCTACTGTGTTTGTATGTATACTCATGGAGAAAACAAAAGATGTCACTATCATCTTCAATCATTAATTTTCACCTACTGACTCCTAAGTTGATCAAAGCGTGTTATTGAATACTTGGGGTGGGTGAACATCCTTACCAATCTGCTCCCCTACCAAGGTATTGTGCATATTGGTTTTCAACACGCAGCGGGACCTCCAGCAAGAAGACCACAGAGGACCTTCATCTTTGTAACATGAAGACAACTTCAGGTATAAAACTATCCATACCCAGTAAATTAATACCCCAGACAAGGCCCTCATTTTGGAATAGAGCCAATATTGAAGACACATGGTCAATATATTTATATAGACTTTATATCCATATCAAGTCACCGACAGCTGATCAGCCTGCAGTGTTACTCAGTAAGTTAAACTATGTAATTAAAACTATGAGTGAGTCTCATTAGATGCTAATAGAAATAAAAAGATACAGATATTGCAGTGAGACTACGTACCGGTTTAGTGAAATGCATTATAATTGATGGATTATATTACAAGGGGCTGCAGTTGTAGATTATTTACTGAATGAAGCACCTAAAAAATAAGGCTTTGTTTTTATCATGCAGCCTATAAAGTGATCCAACTAGATCCAACCCATTTTAACAGTCTGTTACACTCTTAGAATTTGAAGAAGGCACTTTCACTTTTACTCAAGAAGATTCCGATTGTTTTTAGTTTCATTCATGGGTCACACTTTATTTGGATGGTTCCTTATAGATGATCTACTTACAGTATTAAACCCTCTGGTGAAACATTGAGGTTATGGTTAGATTTAGAAGTAGAAGGTTTTGTCTTGAGGTTAGGGTTAGGTTTAGGTAAGATTTAGTCAATTGCATACAAGTTACGTTCGTTTGCAATTATTAGATACTTAGTTAAATATTAGTTACACAGAGACAGATACAATGAGCATCTGCAATGGACCATCAAAATACATTGTTGTTATTATTTTTTAAAGGTTTTAGTCCCATAGTTGTGCTTACTCACCTGTGTCATGTATATCCCATCAGCAACTGTGAGTCCTCTACATGGAACTGCAAGTGGACCATAGTGTTGCCTCAAGTTTATGAAGCAGCAGAGAATGAAAGAGAGAGAGAGAGAGAGAGAGAGACAAGAGCCAAGTCCACTCCCTTGCTCCTCTGCTTGCCAACAGAGTAACACAGTAACTTCAACTCAATGGGATTAGAGTAACCTTCGGTGACCTTTCCAAGTTCAGCAAGTAGAGGGGGAAAAGCGACACGGCCACATTAGCATATAGAGTCTATTACACCTAGAGTGTGTATTGTCCCTGATTGCTGCTCCAGGGTCTGATTTCTCCTCCCACACCCCCAAGCTAGCGTTAAGAACTGTACCATAGACAGTAACTGATCTGAGATATGAATACAGCAGTTAAAAGGTAATGGCCTTCAAGGTTCATTACACCAAGGGCTCATGTCTATCTGTTGTAAATCTCTAAGTAGTGTGGTTTCGCTCTTCTAGACAGCAGGGCATCCCTTTACAGTAGGCTACAGTATTGTGTAGGTTGAAAAATAAACAAACAAAACAGTTATACAGACTCAAACCTCCACCCTGTCAAATTAGTGTCCTAAAATCTATTTTTGATATCTCAATCCGTAAGTTTAGGAGAATATTTTTTAGAATTCATAACCACCTTTGTAAAAACTGAGGTTCCTGAGCTCCTGCTAAAGCCTGAGTAGGCTGACAAACCAAACCGATGAGCCACACATGTTGACCGGTGATAAGTTTAGTATCAGTGTTGTACTGGACTCGTGCAGGCTTTACTTTGACTGGTTGACTGAAAATCATACAGCTATCCACTGTATCGTCAAATGTTGTTTTTTTGTTCCATCTGCTCTATTAAGATGTGTTCTGAATAAACTACTGAACACATTTAGGACAGTGTATTCAGTGTTCAATTATCACTCCCTTTTGCACACAGTGCACTCTGAACGTCTACGATTACAGACTGTAATCTATCTGATTTTCTCTATGCTTATCCCACTTGTAACCTGTTCCTCCATGGTCAGGAGCTCCGCCGGACCTCCACAGAGCAGATGTTATTTGGTTGGTGGATCATTCTCAGTGCCACTGACATGGTGGTGCCTTTTCATGAGAAGCGAGTCAATAAAAATGTATTTTAAACCCAAAATACTTATACATAACATTTCTGAATATGAAATATAGACTGAATATGAAAATGTAGACTTGTATAAACTTCTTTTTTTCCTAAAGTGAGTATCTCTACTTTCATTCAAGCACAACTGTACTTTGTCCTCCACTGTACAATACAGTCAGTATAAACATACTTCAGTAATGTAAGAGTTATTGATTTACAAACATTGTTTGGTTGCCATTTAATGTTTATATTTGTAGTTTAAATAAACAACCAAGAATGATTTATTACTGCATGCATTCTAGTCACGAATGCGTGGTTTTCAGAAAATACTTACTTGGTTTGAGTTGTCAGAATGCATAATACACTGTGGATATACACCAGAGAGTGAAAACCGTGCCTGTTCTGCCCTACAGTAGGTCTTTCACTATTACAATGATTTATTTGTTCCTCCACCTTCTTACTTATGTTTGATGTATATTGAAGCATAGCTAATATAATTGGCTAAATCAGCAGAGTATTTGTACTGTATGTATGGAACATGGTGAGGCCAAAGATTATCTTCCTCAAATTTGATTTAACTGTAATAAATACAAGTATTTCTTAACTGTATTCAGGTAATACTAACCCCAGCTTAACATCAGAGAGCCGTAGGAAACAGTAGGTACCTGTAATTTTCAGGTATCACTGAATATGTTTTTCCTGGAATCAGCATCTTGTTTTAAGGGCGCGGGAAACTAGTTTCAAATGCAAGAGTCATTTTCTTCTAGTGAATCAACTAACCACTGAAGTGTGACAGTCGGGATTTACGCCGCCACTAAGGGGTTTTTTCCGCAGCGGATGCCACCAATCAGACCCGGTCCACTCAGTCCTACTGTGTAACTGTATCGTGTTGGGAACTCGAGCCAAAGCTATAAGTTACCATACCGTACTACACTGTACTAATCTGTTTTACATAGGAAATGTAAAGTTTCACAGAGGCACTGGAAATGTCCTTTGATTGCTGTGACATGTCGTATTCCCTAACACCACCTTCTTGATGGACAGCTGACCGCAGACGTCTGTGGGTCATTCATACCAGATATGCGTGATTGAATATACGGTGACCTTGGTATCATTTACAAAGGTTAGCTTGATTTGCTGGCAGGAGTTTGCCGCTGGTTTGCGTAACTGCACATACTTTATGCAAATTCAGCAACAAAAGAAAAGCCCAATTAGACAGTGGAGTAGGATCTGCATGGAGAATCTATCACTGCTAACCCATCCCTCTTTTCCTTTGAGATTGATTTGTGGAATCAGGAAAAAAGGCTTTACAGTACAGGCTACAGAGATTGTAATACAGCAAATCACTTCTAAGAGAACAGTGAAACTACACACCTTCTGAGTTTTTTAATTAAGTCGGGTTAAATTAAGTCATTTAGACAGTAACCTTTTTGCCTCTGTAGACCACCGCAATGGCTTTAAAAGACATTCAGCTTGAACTAAATACTGTATTAACCATTTAAAGTTACAGCCAGGCTCAAAAGTAACTGCAGTTTCATGGCCACATGATGTCTGTGCCCTCATTATTTAATGACAATTAAGAAGACAAACGCTCTGGAGTTAATTCCAGCTGTTGAATATGAGTTTGGTAACTGTTCATGGGAGTCCTCAGTATGTGGTCCAAAGAGGTGCAAATGCAAGTCATTATTCAGTCATCATTCAAAAATCAAAACAGCAGAAACTTTCAGAAGCTCAGAGACCAAATCAACATTTCAGCACATCAAACAAGGAATGCACTAGCAAGCTCAACAAAAACACCACAAGTCCTGAAAAACAACAGAAGGAAACTGAAGTGGATGACTGCAGAAACCCCTACACAACATCTTGTCAAGGACATTCTGGAAGAGGCCGGCGTATCATTGTCAAAGTTTACCATCATGAGGCGCCTTTGTGAGTGTCTGTGCTGAGAGTTTCTCTCAAGATTCTAATCACTGGTCACACACAAGAACAGACAGGCCAGATTCCACTCTGCTAACTTCTACAGACCTGCCCAGTTCTGGAAAAAGGGTTCTTTCCAGAAGGAAGCAAGATTAAGAGTGTGGAGAAGGAAGGAAAGGGTTCATTTACATTTACAGCATTTAGCAGACATTCTTATCCAGAGCGAATCCAAAGCACAAGTTCATAATCCAAAGCATACCACATGATGGTGAAACGTGGAGGAGGCAGTGTTATGGCATGGGCATGTATGGCTGCCAGTGGAACTGGAGCACTGTTGTTTACTGATGATGTGACTGCCGATAAAAGCAGCAGGATGAATTCTAAAGTGTATAGAGCTTTAGTCTCCACTCAGATTTGGTCTCATGCTATGAAATTGATAGGACGACGCATCACCATACAGATGGAAAGTGACCTGAAACACATCACAAAAGAAGCCCAACAACGTTCTTGGGCAAAAAATGGAATATTCTTAAACGAGTCAGTGGCCCAGTTGAGCATGCTTTTTAGAGAAATCTGAAGGCAACTTCAAGACTTGCGTCCAAATATGAAAATAATCCTTGTATGTATAGTTTTGATAGTTTGTCCAATTACATTTGAGCCTGTGGAAATGGAGATTCTATGCAGAAAATGGCTGTAATTCCTTACCAGTTTCAGTCACATTTCTATTACAGAGGCAGCATTACACATAAACATAATAATAATAATAATAATAAAAATAATAATGATGATAAGCTGCTGCCCAAATACTCGTAGACCTGACTGTATGTGTCTAATGGGGCCATTTTGCCTTACAACACCCTGCATGTATCTTTTGACCATGAATGTCTTTTCAAAATATTTTTATTTAATCTATTCAGATGTCTCCACCACTGTCATCGAATGGTGCAACAGACCACTTTCATTTACTCCCTTTACACAAACCATTTAACAATGAAGGAATCTGTGGAATTCCCTTTTTTCATGAATATATTTTACAAAAGTCTAAGCAAAACATAAATCTTCAGTAGTACAGCTACGCACATACAAAACCTATTAGACTTCAGGCCCCCAAAAACACATCTATATTAAATTTTATGTTTCTCAGATTTCTGTACTGGTCTGCAGGTTCGAATGACCTTGTCAAAGTTTTGAACCCCTGAAGGAGGTATAGACTATACTGAACATGGAGAACCATGTACTGCACAACAGAGAAACCTCCAAACATCTGAGAAACCACTGGATGCATTAAGACAATGCAAGTGTACTCGCTGCTTCAAACTGTCCTCTGGCCTGAAACCACAAGAGAAATAATAATAATAATAATAATAATAATAATAATAATAATAATAATAATAATAATAATAATAATAATAATAACAACAACAACAACAAGGCCATGAATTTAGTTATCCACAAGAGTCTTTTTTATCTTACATTGCATAAAGGCAATACAAAATACAACATAAAAACACTGGCAGTTGAGACACTCATGTTTTTGTGTGTGTTTGGGACCGCAGAAGGCAATACATGGTGACAGCTGTTTGCTTGTATTGGTCTTGGCATCTAGCCTGCAAAGAGTGGTGGTTTTCAGATAAAAAGGAGAAGCAAACTGGGGGGAAAAAAGAGGAGAAGCTCATGGTGAGTCTCGCGATAGCTTGCTAAAAACCACCCTGATGGTTGCTGCTTTTTCTGCTTCCCAGATTCAGCCCAGCAAATGCTTACTGAGAGTCATTTCTCTGGTCAGAGCAATCAGTGTGTGCTGATGAGCTACGAGGCAGCTGATTACCCAGAACAGGAACAATGACTGAAGCTCTTGAATATTGACAGGGATGCTATAAAGCCACTGGCAGCACTGCTTCTCTATGGACGGGAAGGCAGACTGGCTCTGTGGAGCAGAAAGGGTGGCTCAGGGTGGTTTGTACTAGGGGTGGGTGATACGACAATTCAACAGTATTCTTACAATATCTGACATCATGATGAGCTTTTCTTAGCAGACTTCCAGCAATTACCATCAACTGGCTTCTATCAGCAGATGAGTTGTACATGATGTTGCGAGTGCTGGAAATCATAACTTATACTATCATCACTCTGATTAGAGTGTACTTTGATAGCATTTCTAAAGGCTGCATTACTGCAGTATAATTATCAAACCTTAGTGAAATACGTGTGATCAATTGTGAAACTATCTTCATGCATCATGATGTTACGTTTTTGCCATATAACCCACCTCTGGCTGACCTCAGTGTTGAGGGACAGTACTCAGAAAGCAAGAGAACACAAACAAGCGGACACAAAGAAAGCACAAACAGAGCAAGTAAGGTTGTATGGGGGACATACAACAACAAAAAAAGAAATTTAATCTACACTAGAGATAAACGTCATGACTGGATCTTTCACTAGCTCCAATACAACTAACTAAACAACAGGGACCTGAACATGTAAACCGTATGACCTTAACTAAAATCGTATTCCTGGTCTCAGGTAGTGTTCTCATCTGCAGTTCTAACACTTTGGACATACTGAAGCATCCAGGTCGAGATACAGTATAAATGTTGAGTGAAACATTTAAGAATATGGCCTATTTCTACATGGATGTTATTACCCGTAAAACCCATAAAGCACAAGCCTGCCTGTTTCAGTCACGCTGCAGCACCGCAGTCTTACAGATGAGTTATGTGAGGAATTTTCTCTTCTAGCCATCTGACTTAATGAATATGAATATTTGATAAAGTGCATCTGATGGCAAATGGGTCAATAAATACTGACATACTATAATATATGGGAGATATAACGCACTGGTTTGTCTGCTACTCTGACGCAAAAGCCAATTTCTTTTTAGTAGAACAGAATTTTACGTTCAGGAACGAAGGAGGATCGGGGAGGACGCGTGTTCCACTTATAGAAATTTGCATTTTCAAGTAATGTGCTCCGAACTGGCTTTAGTTCAGTACAGTCCTCCGTCCAGCAGGCGGTGAATTTGATCCTTTTCCCCAGCAGGCACACATACTGGAGTACGGAATGGGTATCAGTCCACAAGAAATGCATACAGGTGATTCCAACTGAAAAAGAAACTATATTTGTAGATGTAGTTACAGAGTTCGTCAACTGAACTGCAACTGTATAAATTTAGGCTTAAAAAAATGAAATGAACGCCAATAAAAAAAACAAAAGATAAACAACACAATAAAAAAAAATAAACTGAAGAATCTGTCCTCCTTCGTTTTAGAGAAGCAAGACAAAATAAGCAAAACTGAAACTCGGTCACTCTGTCATCTCTTATTTTTAAAATAATTTCTTCTCTTACATATTCGTTTGTTTTTGTTTTTTAGAGCAACTCAACTCGAGGCGTACAACTCCGATGTGCTGATTTAAGGAATCTAGCATCTAAGGCTGGGTTACATATTTTACATCCCATTACAACAACACAACAAAAAAAAAAGACATAGTTGACACAAAAAGGCAGGACGTTTAGACTTTTGGCGATTTCGCTACTGGTCGCTCCAGAGGTGGAACGTCATGGCAGCACAAATGGTTCAGCTCCAAACCAAGCCGAACCAAGCGGTCTTGTAGGGTCCTAGTTTTGCACAGGATGGCATTTTCCCACCTTTACTACACCCCACTCACCAACTGACCTGTTTATGCTCCGCCCACAAACCCAAAATCAGCACAGTACAGCTCACCACATGAACATACAACCTCAATGTAGAGACAAACAAACGTTCAATAACATATTTTGACTCACACGGAGCTCCAGTTTCTTACAGGGTTGAAGGGAAGTTTTAGCTAGCATTCTGTAATAGTTGCCATAAAGGGCTGCATCTGTGGCTGAAGCATGAACAGATCAATGACTAATGGTGATGTTGGTGTCAGTGAAACTAGGAAAATTCTAAACTGTGCATTGCTGTGGTCCTCGAGAACCAGTTTCTACAAGATAATCTTTAGGGCAGCGGTAGTGTAGAGCAAGATTCGGCTATATAGTACATATCATAGTGCAAGTGAAAAAAGGACAGCTGGAAGGATCTCGGCAGTGTGAGTGTGCGTGCATGCATACGAACACTAGGAATGTGTCGGGAAGCTCAGCTAAAGGCCACTTGGTGAAACGGGGAAGTAGGTGAAGTAGAAGAGTTCGACTGTGCACTTGCTTCAGGTAATTTCAGAACGTTACCTGCAAACTTATAAACTAAACCCTATATGGGATCTGTATGAACGAGTAAGGAGGAGTGATGCGAGTCGCACAGTGACCAGATGTGACAAGACGGAAAAGGAATGATGCTAGAAATAACAAGGCGGGGGCGAGCGAGGGTTCAGCAGTGAAGAGCTACTTCAGCGTTTCATAAGCTCATATCCATCTACCACGTCTGTAGCGTAACACAGATAACCTCCCTGCATTCAGAAGAAACAGAGATAATTAGAATAGCTGAAGGGCAGCTGCTTGTTTTGTGTTTTTCTTTTACCTAGGACAGGAAAACATGTCTAAATTATTGTCTTTGGGAATTAAGTGTACGCTGCAGACCTGGCAGATGGAAATCATGCCAAAAAACACTGAAGTATTTGTTTTAAGTGGAATTCCAGCATTTTTTTCAACATTTCTGAGAAATTAATATGGTATCATGTAACTACAGTCACTGAGTGGTTTGATGGTAGAATTCTAAAGAAATATTTACAGTAGTGCTGACGGGAAGCAGACGTCTAAAGCTCTCTACCTCATAGAAAGTATAGTTTCAAAAAAATAGTTTGATACATTGGATGTTGTCTTTGTTTTTTTATGATACTTCTGTAATACACACAGTATTTTTAATCCAGAGGTTCATGCAGGGCACTGTAAGTCCAAAGAATAGTTTTGTTTTACCATCATCAATATTACATATCAAAACTCAGCAGCCTCACTGTAAAGTACAAAAATGCTCATATTGCATTGTAGACGTTGTGACTCTTGGTTTCCATCATCACCAGTGTAAAGATACAAGTTAGCAAGTTTCTCTACATCAGACCACTCTGAATTACTTAATATCTTAACCAATGAATTACACTGTAATTTAGAAAAACTGTTGGAATTCCTCTTTAACAAGGCACTAGGCAGGTCATACACTGGACACTGGAGAATTTCCAATTAGAACAGGTCCAGGTTTTATTCACCGCCTCTTTTCTTCTTTTGACTTTAGTGCGTTTTAGTGCATAGACCAAAAAGACTATTCAGGGTTATTTAAGTTTGGTTGCTGGGACTATTAGGATTAGTGTTTGAGTGTGAGATATACCAGCTTTTAACACTTGGTAAAACGTGTGTGTGTGTGTGTGTAGGCCAGTTCTTTAAC